>ML786594.1:357137-396505 GCA_009831015.1 Picea engelmannii | reverse complement strand
TATATATATATACAGTTTCGAGTTTTTATAATGCCAATGATCTGTACATGATGATGTCTGCGATGTGTTTTAATTTACATGTAATGTACAGTTTTTCTTTCCTTAACTCTTATATTTGGGCAAGATATCGATCCATGATATAATTAGCTAACTAATCTGAAACACTATTAAGTTCTCTTGGAATGTGTCTATATTCAATGTAATCGAACATTCGTTCAAGATGGAGAACTTGTAAGTGTAGACGTAGCAGGATAGGACTACGGATAGCGTAGATACGGTTGAGTTGATAAACCACGAGTTGGGAGTCTAAGTAAATAATGATGCGAGAGATACCTAGAGAGGAGGCTTGGGTCAACAGTCGAATGACAACATGATATTTTGCCATGTTGTTGGTTGCTAGTCCTAAGCAGATACCTCCTAAACTCACCACCTCATCAAATTGGTAAATAACCCATGCTATCGAAGAAATGTTCCGGGTATGTCAGCTAGCGCCATCTGCGAATCCAAAAAAGATAGGAAAGGAAGATGTCATCTGCGCATGAAAACACAAGCACAGTCATGAGTGGCAATGGTAAAGACTCGAGCACGCGAAAGAAATAGACACACCAAACTAAAATACAATAATGTACAAAGTACAAATGCTAGGTGATATAGGCACAATACTTTTTAAGGTAAATCCCGTTTCGGGGATCTCCCAAGGAAATTCCATCATGATCAACTAATTCGTAGGCACCTCTATGTAGGACACACTTCACGATGTAAGGACTGTGCCACAGAGGTTCTAACTTTCCTGTCCCCAGTTTGTCGTGAGCTTGGTCATAAACGAGGACTAAGTCTCCTTCTGCAAAAGTCCGAGGGTGGACGGATTTGTCGTATTGACTCTTAATTCATTTCTGATGTGCCTCATTGGCGAGAGCAGCATCACGACGTGTTTCGTCCAATTTGGATAGATACAAGAATCATTCTTCTTCAGCAAAAGTATGGGGCAGGAGTTCTACTTTCAATTTGAGTGATGGAATCTCAAACTCGATTGGTAGGATGGCTTCAATGCCATAGACCAGTTGGAAAGGGGTGAATCCAGTTGAAGTTTTTATAGAAGTGCGATAAGCCCAAAGAGCAGAGAAAAGTTGTAAATGCCATGATTTTTTGTTTTCCCCTACCATGCGTTGGATCATGGTTTTTAGGACTTTGTTGATGGCTTCAACTTGTCCGTTGGCCTGTGGATAGTAGGGGGATGAGTTTTCATGGCAAAAACCCAATTTGACATGTAACTTGCTCATCATCTGGTTTTTGAAGTGTGCACCATGGTCAGTGACAATGGCATGTGGTACACCAAAACAATTTATGATGTGGTTGAAGAGGAATAGAGCTGCAGTACGACCCTCATTCAGGAAGGTAGGCATAGCCTCAACCCATTTGGTGAAGTAGTCGATGGCGACGATGATGTAACCGTGCCCCCCGGCTGAGGTAGGCTTACACTGCATGAAATCGATACCCCATTTGGCAAAGGGGATGATGACGATAATAGGGTGCAGCGCAGTAGGGTGGGTGCGTGCCTTCTTGTTAAAGATTTGGCAGGGTGGGCATTTTTTGACAGCCTCGATGTAATCTTTGAAAATTGAGGGCCAAAAGTAGTCGACACATAGGATTTTTTGGGCTGTGGCCATCCCGGAAAGGTGACTTCCATAGGCACCAAGGTGACAATCGTTCAAAATGCGTTCAACCTCCTCATGAATCAGACATCGTCGAAGGATGGTGTCAATACCACAACGATACAAGGTGTCTCCAATGATGAGATAACGACGAGAGTGGTGACGAATGCGTCGACGCTCTTCGCGAGAGATGTTGGGATGAAAACGTTGAGTTTGAAGGTAGAGGAGAATGTCTCCATACCAAGGATCAGAGGTGCTGATGAGGAAGATAGATTCATCGGGGAGAGAATCTCTAGGTTCAATGTTTTCATCGACACGAGGGAGAGCACATATGAGCTCAGAAAACACCAGGGATTTTTTGGCTTTGGCCTTTGTAAACTCAAGATCGAATTCTTGAAGAATAACGATCCATTTTGAATATTTTCCCCCAAGTACTTGACGCGTCAAGACGTGGTACATAGGATTGGAGTCTGCGATTACCGTGGTGGTGCATAATAAGATGTAATGGCGGAATCTCTGGACAGGGATGACGGCTGCCAGAGCCAGTTTCTCAACATGCGAATATCTGAGTTTGGGTCTAGATAAACTCTTGCTCAGATAATAAATCACATGTTCTTCACCGTTGGGGTCTTCTTGAACTAACACCATCGCAATGGTGGAAGTAGAGGTGGCCAAGTAAAGGATATAATCCTTTGTATATTCGGGGGGATGTAACAAAGGTGTGTGGGTCAAAGCATGCTTGAGAGCATCGAATGGCCATTGGGCAGTGTCATCCCAGATGAAAGGGATGTTTTTCTGTAGTAACCGCATAAATCCTTTAGTGATCTCAGCATAGTTGCAGATGAAATGACGAAGAAAGTTTTCTTTGCCTTGCAAACTTTGGAGTTGGGTTAAATTGGTAGGTGGGGGTAAGGCTAGGATGGCCTTAATATTTAAGGGATCCACCCTGATCCCATATTTGGAGACAATGAAACCGAGGAGTTGACCGGATTCGACAATGAAAATTAATTTGTGTGGGTTCAGACGAATACGGTAGAACCTACATCGAAGAAAAATCGCCTATAAGTGATCAATGTGATCGAATCGATTTAGCGAATGGGCGGGTAAATCGTCGAGGTACGGTTCTGCTATATGTTTGATGTCGTGGAAAGTGTACGACATGGCCTTCTGGAAAGTAGCACCAACATTTTTAAGGCCAAAAGGTAGCTTTCGGTAGGTGAAAGTACCCCAAGGGAATATGAAGGTTGTCTTATGTTGATCAGCAGGTAAGATTTCAATCTAGTTATATCCAGAAAAGCCATCCACGAAAGAGAAAATTACGCTCCCTGTGCAATTATCGATGATTTGGTCGATGAAAGGCATAGGGTAGTTTTCCTTGGGACAATCTTTGTTGAGATCTCAATAGTCAATGCAAACATGGATGGTCCCTTGTTTCTTGGCAACCAGAACAAGGTTGGAGACCCATTCTGTCAAAGGGATGGGATAAATAAAGCCATATTTTAGAAGTTTTTCAACTTCTACCTTTATAGCTGCGATTTTCTTGGGATGAACTGGGCAAAGCTTTTGTCGAACGAGTTTCACGTTAGGGTAAGTTTTGATTTCATGCACGACGATTGAAGGGTCAATACTGGGAATTTCCTCGTAGCTCCATGCAAAGACATCGCAGAATTCTTTAAACAAAGCGGTGTAAGAAGCCACTTCGTCGGATGTGCAATTAGCACCAAGGTTAATGTTTTCCATGAAACCTTCTTTGATTGAAATGTCAATCACGATCGTAGTGGAGATGTTATCAATGTTCCCCTCAGAGAGAGTATCTTGTGTGAGGATAGGAGATTGCGGAGCATCGGTAACATCAGGAGGGGAGACAGAGTGTATGTCTCGGTGAATTTCTTCCAACAGCGGAATAAAAGAGGATCGATGATGGTTATCATCTCAAGGCAGATCGTCGATGATAAGCATTTCCATAATCGATTCGTCAGAAGGAAAAATGTGGGAAATGTAATCGACGACAGATGATAGGGAATCCAACCATGAGGGCATCGAGTAGGCATCGGGTGCCAGCGAATGTGAATTGTTGGAAGAGGGTGAGGCAAATTGAATAGCTACGTATGCGGCCTCGGCTGGGCTAAGTGGCATAGTGCCACTAAGCACATTGAATTCCAAAGGACTAGGTACAATCCACAGATCAGATGATTCCAAGGATTGATAAGGCATATTCGAGACCATATTGACGACGGAAATATGATGTGCGGTAGGTGGAAGTGGTGTAGGGAAAGTACCCATAAGGCTAGAATATTTCAATAACCCAACACCAATGCTTTCATACGTAACTGGGTGGTCTCCCAAAAAGGGAATGTTGTTGGTGGCAGGGATGCAAGCATCGGGTGTACAGAAATCAAGATGATCGATGGTGACAATTTTGCCTTGATGGGGGAATTGTACACATCGGAACACCGACGAGGCAACGATAGTCATAGCGTAGAACCACCTTCTTCCAAGTAATAGGTTGTAATCGAGGGGAGCATCGACCACCTCGACGTCAACGGTAACAGTTTTTCCGCCCAACTGAATGGCTAAGGATTGCAATAATCCGTGAGCATGAAAACCTCGTCCATTGAAAACGCGTAACATCGTAGGGGATTTGTTAAGAGAAGGTGATTTTAATCCTTTCCAACAGGCTAGAGACATGACACAGGTAGAGGCTCCCTCATCCAGGATAGTTCGATGGATTTGTTGATTGTAAACAACAACATCGATTTGGAAAGCTAGTTGGTGGGAGAGTCACGGTTGATGGTTGTCCAGATTAAATGTGAGGTTGTTTGATGACTCAGGATCAAAAGTGTCGATAGTGGATAAGAGCGTTCTACGTTGGCTGGGACAATATTGTAGAACTTCCAAGGCGGACATAGCACATGGTGCTTGGGCGAAATCTTCTACAATATTGTAATTTTAGGCAGCCCATGAATTAGGATTGAAAGTAGATTTCTGAATGGTGCTCTTAGGATGGCGTAATATGGAGTCAAAAGAAGGTTTCTCAATCTAGAGTGGCCCAGATGGAGGGCTAACAAACAGAGGATTAACAGAGGATGGTAACGGGTCCAGCGAAGAACCGTTAGCAATCTTCGGCTTATCAGGTTTAACTGAAGTGTCATATGTCGCAGAGAGAGTGGTTAGATTAACCCCGTTAAACATGTAAATGTGGGCACTTGTCGAGGCTTCATCATGGGGTTGGTTGGAACTGCCCCCCGGCGTGGGGGTTTGGGCAACCAATGATTGTTGCTGTGGAAAAGGCTGAGTAAGCACAACGGGTTGTGAATTTCCCTTGAAAAGTTTGGCCACTTCATCGCGATGTGGACAGTCTCGAGTGTAGTTATCGTCTCCACAAATGAGACATGGGAATTTCGGTTTTCATTGTGGTTGTTTTCCAGCAGCAGGGGTTTGCGGTTGGGTTTTGGGTTGTTCGTTGTTATTGTTCTTCTTTGGTTTATTTCTTGCTTTCTTCTTGCCCCCAGGTTGTTGTGAAGGGGTTGATTGGACCGCATTCACCTCAGAGACCTGAGTTTGAGGGGGGGTGGAAGAGGGTGCAGTCGAGCTGGGAGAAGCCGTCGAAGTGGGCCACTGAATCATTCCAGTAGACTGGGTAGTAGATTGGGTTTTGACGGAGCCAATAACTCCATTCGCATGGGAAGAAGAAGATGGTTTGGATGGATCATTAGTGGGATGGGTAGCGTTCGGGATCAACTCGTACAAAGTACTGGATTGTGAATAGACTAAGTCTAAGTACTGAGCTCGGGAAATGGCTTCTTCCTCGGTGACTACACCACCCATGGCAACATCACGAGCGATTTGGGGTAACAATGATTTAGTGAACCATTCCGCTAACAATTGGTCGGGATTGACTGCTTTGATTAGCCTTCGTCGTCGTATCCATTCATGAATATGGTCGGATATATGTATGGAAGTTGTCTGACGAAGGGAGGTTAATAGTTCAATACCCATCTCATATCGAATGGGCAGTTGGAAGTGTGTGAGGAAGGACATGGCGAGGGAGTTGAAATCGTGAAAAGATGCACGTGGTAGTTCAATATACCATTTCACTACGGAACCCGTAAGTGTTCGTTGGAAAAGACGCAAACTGATAGAATCATCCATGAGGGAGTTGGATGAACACCACAAATGGAAAGTCATCACATGGTTGTTTGGGTCTTCTCCAGACTTTCCATCAAATTTTGGGATATCGGAAGGAAGTTTAGCTGGAATAGCTGGCCAAACTGGAGAATGATAAATAGGATCATTTGTTAACTGAGACATGTCTGGAAGATCCAAAGTAGCTAGAAAAGGTAGTTGTCGGTTAACCTGGGGGTAATGTTGGTGTGGCAGCGGGACACCAGTAGGGCCCATTACTGGGTTATGTGGGTAATTAAAACTAGTAGGCCCTCTTGTATGAGGTTGGTTTTGACCAGAGTACACATGATTTGAGGTGTTCTAAGAAGCATGTGTGAGCGGTGGATAACTGGATGGATTTTGAGGGTTATAGGTTGGGTTTGGCATTTGTCTATAAGGAGGTTGTTGCGGAATCTGAGAATTGTGTCCTGCCGAGAACTGTAGATTTCCTTGAAAAAGGACGTTCCACGGATTAGGTGCAGCAGACACATTTTGTCTGTGTGGTTGATGGTAGAATCTGGATTGAGGCTGCCCCCCAGCATGAGGGTGCCCCACAAATGGAATTTGTCCTCTGGTGGGAGGATTCCCCCCAACTTGAAGGATAGTTCCCGTAATTTGAGAGCCAGACGTAAATGACTGACCGGTGCCGCCGAGCAGATTAGGACCACCAAGACCAGTCCCTCTGGGTTGTTGGATAGGTATGGAACTCCCCAGCATAACTTGGGTGGTAGTGGTTTGGATAGTAGTGGCAGTGGAAGTATTCAGTGCTTTGAACCCAAAAGGGAGTGTAGGTCTTGGTTTTATAGGTGTGCTAATCGCAGCTTGGTTGACCACTGCATTACCGGCGAGAATAGTCAGAATGTGGGGGACCATTGTAGAATGGGCCGTCTGGAGGGGGAGAGTAGGCCTTGGGCCAATGGACGATGTGTTCGGACCAACGGGCGGTGTGGCTGTAAAAATGGTGGTACCAATAAAATGATTTAGGGGTACGGTGTAGGAAAAGGGTGCGTCGACACCTTCCCCTGTTCTATAAATATCTCGCACCAAGCGTGGTGGACTTCGAACAATGTTTGCGGTCCAAAAGGGGTCATCAAATAAACGGTTTTGATGAGACCCAGCCGAAATTTCAGAAGGATTGACGAAGACAAATTCACCAGTGAATTTAGTTGGAGGACACGTCGTTCATATCCCTCCGGAATGCGAAAAGCTTCCGGAGACTCCGAAACAATTCAGAAATTCTCCAAAGGAGTGGGAACTTCTTCTTGGGAAGTTGTAGTATTTTGAACCTCGCTCTGTTGAGGAGATTCCTCCATAGAATGAGGGGTTAAAGGGGTGTTTCCTTCCATATTTTCTGGAGGAAGCCCCTGTAGCCTCCGCGAATGGCGTGGAGGGTCGATGTTGGCGAAAAAGAGTCGGTGGAAAAAATCTATGGCCAACTACCGAAAAGAAACAACATACGCTAATAGAAATCTAAGAATCACAACCAAGCAAACAAGACCTTCTTTTGATGACCGTACTAGTTGGTGATGAAATCCAACGTCGCGTGATCAAGTCCAGAAGGGGCGGGGATAGGGTGGAACAGTTACAATGGCGACCTGCTTAAGGGACTTACGCATTGGTGCAAGCTTCCACGCAGTAATTGTGGATTTACCTTCCAAGGAGCCCGAGTGAGTTTGACCAATGTATGCTCCAGGTACAGTGAGACTTCCCTTCACTGTCACCTTGTGTAAGACCCTAAATATTATGGCCACTAAGGTTACCAACTCACAGTCATCCCCTAGGCGAGAACAGTCGACAGTCCGATCTGAACGTACGGGCAGGGTATCGAGCCCGAAATCAACTAAAAGGCTTCCATGCAGTAATTGTGGATTTACCTTGAAGTGACCCCCATAATACGATCTGACCACCATAATTAGTTGAACCACGGAGGGATAATCTCCACAACTCACCCGAATGCGACCTCGTGTGTAACCCTTGTGTGAGAGGGGGATCCCAGGCAGACTTATACGATGATTGGATTTGACTCTCCCTAACTCAATATGCTAATGTTTGTTTTGGAAACTTTGGAGAGTTATGCTCATAGCCTAATCCAAAGTACTAAGTCTAGTCTACTGTTGGTGGAGGATCCTAGAGAAGAAAAAGTTCTAAATAATTTTTAATTAGCGTTGATTTTTATAGTTGTTCTTTACTCAAAAAGGGGTGCATGGAAGTGAAATGAATGGATTTATGACTCAATCCCAAAAATGCATCATAGATGATAAGCACTCATTTCTTTTCAATGAACATCTATCTAAGGGAGAGAGAGAGAGTTATTTTCACTAACAAGCACTGATAAGGAATGTCCTCAATCAAATTTTCTTCAATCAAATCCTGATGTGGTGCTAAAACTTTTGAGATGCCTTCTAACATGCATAATCAATCATGAAGATACTTTTTATTGTTTGCATATGAATAACGATTAATTCAACACAAGGCTCTTCTTTCTAATTATCTTCTTGGATGAATGAAAATTAGACCAACACAAGCAAGAATCATACAAACAATACAGCCTCTCGTTGTAATCAAAACAAGAAGCGATAGAAAATAAACAATCAAAGAGAAAACAAACTTCACACCCAAAAGAAAAAGTCGAAGAACAATGATCTTGACTAAAACCAAATGAAAAGATATGTAGACCTTTGATGACCTTCACCGACGTTTTTCGTTCAGTCGATGAGGAGAGAAAGACAATGCATGGGTTTCAAACTCCAAATGGCAGAAAAACTCAACAAAAATAGTGAAGAAGGCTATGAAATCCAAACAACAAGATGTTTGTTCTTCAAGCAAAAGACAGATGTCCAAGCTAGAAAGAAGAAGGATTGACTCACAAGGTTACCCAGCAAGAGAGACACAGAGAAAAAACCCTGAAACAACAGTTCTGGAAGGTTTATTGGCCAAAGGAGGGCTGGCGCTCTATTGCCAAAGGAAAGGAGTGTTATAGTTCTCTGTGTAAGGCTATTAGGGAGTGATGGCGCTCTATTAACACAGGGACAGGGGCACCAGGTTCAAAAACTCCCAAAAATGTCAAAAATTCAAAAAATTGCAATTCAACCTCGACAATTACGCTGAGTATGATGGGGTAGGGAGCCAATCAGCTCATGAAACCAATCAAAATAGGAGTGAACCAAGTCTGAAACAATCAAGGGGTAGAACAAGGTCAATGAGGAGAAATCAAAACAAGAAATTTCGATTCGAGGCTATCTCCCCAGTGGAGTTGCCAGTTTCTGTTGTAGGAAAATCTCCCTGCGGACAGGTAGATTGCCTCAAAGAGATTGACCCTAACTCTAAGACAGAAAATGCTTAATGTGGACACTGACTTCCTTTCAAATCTATACAAACTAACACATGAGAAGGAAGGAGAACATAAGTACCTCTTTATCGACGTTTGTCCCTGCACACTCCGAGTTGAGCTCCAATCCTTTGCTCCTCACTGAGTCCTGTAGACAAACAAGATACGACCACTTCCTACTCTATTGATATTAGCTTGAAAACAAATATATCTATCAATGATAATTTCATGTAAAATCAAACACAAACTAGAAAGAAACAGACCAAGCGTGTCATATTAATGAGAATAATGACAGCAGTACTTACAGTTGTAGATGTGAATGCGACAGCTTCGTCAAGTCCCCTTCGTCTAACCCTTGCTCGAAAGATCCACAACCTGGATAACAACAACTTCATTGATCACTCTCCTTTGGCTAACTGTGTGTTTCCTATGAGATCATAGGTTTCATTCTAGCAATTCTTCCTCCCTTTTTCACCATCATAGAGCTTTCTTATATAGGTTAAGAGGAGCTTAACCTCTTGAGTTATCTTTAAAATAGGTTGAGGAACCTCCTCCTTAGATCAGGGATCTCCTGATGGAACCAAGAATTCAAATGCAACTGCCTTCTAAATTTGAAAGATCCTCCCCTTATTCTCCTCAACGGGTCAACTACTTCCTCAGATTAGGTAGCGCTCCCTCAAAAGGGGCATCAGAGCACTAGAGCGCTCCCTAGGAAGCTTGAGGGAAGTGCCAACACTCCAAAAGTGGATAACGCTCCTTCAGAGGGGCAGGAGCATTATAATGCTCCCTGAAGCCTTATAGGGGAGCGCCAGTGCTCCCTAGACTGATATAGGGGAGCGCTCACCCTCAGAACCTTTGATTAAGAGCTCTTCTCAGGTGTCAAGAGTTCCTTGACTTCAGTTAATCAATTCCTCTTCTCCAAACCAAGTGTATGAGATGTTTTAAGTGCCTCCTTAGTGTCGTCATTAAGGCAGTATGCTCGAACAACGTTTGCGACACTTGCGAAAGTTGTAAGGAAGATGCGACACTTATGACAATTTAGAGGAACATGCGACACTTATCCAGTTGAGTAATTTTTACGTGTAACACCTACAAGCATCCATACCCGAGAGTCACCCAAAATCGATTACAACGTAGTTGAATATTTGAATAAGTTAAGGGCTAACATATCAGTCATGGACATATGCAGGATCCCTCAGCAGAAGGACTTCCTACTATAATCTTTGAAATCAGTAGAAGACCCTATGACCAGTAATGGTCAAGAAAGAAATCTACCTTCCATAGACTCTATAAATAAACCAACCGTGAACACCTGTTCGGAGGATAAAAAAAGGAATCATTTTGTCCCACCTTTCCTCTTAATGTTCAAAGTTTTCAATAGGAACATCCATAATTTTTTGGTAGATTCAGGAGCATATTCCAACATTATTCCCTTGTTAATTTGTAGAAAATTAAATGCCATTCCTCTACAGAGTGACAAACACGTGATATAGCTAGACAAGACTCAGGTCAAAGTCATGGGGGAACTCAGGGATGTAATGATCAAAATAGCGAGACATCATAAATTTGTACAAGTGATTGACATCATCGTGGTAGACATCCAAGAGGCCTATGGGTTATTACTAAGTCAAGATTGGTCGAAGAAGTTAAATGGGTACTTTAGCATAGACTGGGCACACCTTTGGCTATGGCTGAAGGGATACAAGAATATGATCAGAATCGATAGGGAGAGATATTTGAAACATATGGTCATTGACCTAGAAACCCTGAATGAACCCTCATCTACAGATTTTCCTGTGCTAGGCAACTATTCCCTCGATTCCCACTTCATAAAATTTTCTCCTCTCTTATCCGATGTCCCCCTCACTCAAAACTCTGAAATGTTTTTTCAAGAGAAATCGTCGATACCGACAGAAGACACCCTCCTCTGCCAAGACCCTGTGTTAGAAGTTATGGAACAAGAGATAGGAAAACTTAAAAAAAATAAGAAAGAAGAAGAGGGTGATTTTCGTTCACAAATTTGGACCATATACTTTGATGGATCTAAATCATAGGAGGGATCATGGATAGGCTGCATCCTCATTGATCAAAAAGGTAAATGTTATTTCTTGTCCTGTAGACTAGAATTTGAATGTACCAATAACACCACCAAGTATGAAGCTCTAGTACAAGGGTTAAAGGAAGCCATATACATGAATGCCAAAGTATTGAAAGTTTTCAGGGTCTCAGAGATTATCATTAAACAAGTAAGGAATACTATACATTGCAATTCCCCGCACCTGAATAATTATCAACATGAAGTGCATTGGTTAATGGATCATTTTGAAGCTTTTGATATCACCGTGATCCCTAGAGAAAAGAACATCCTTGTTGATTCCCTGGCCACAATGACTTCAAGGCTATCACCTATAGAGGACTATGAAGCCTCCCGGTTCACTATGGAACTACTCTACAAACCATCGGTGCCTAAAAATATCTCTAATTGGAAGGTCTTTGAAGGAGATGAACAGATCATAAACTTCCTAAATAACCAAGACAATTTCAAAGATTTATCCATTGACGATGAGGTATTCCAGGAGAAAGCGATAGAAACTGATCCTCGAATAGGCCGACCTATTGACATATCAAAATATCACATCATCCCAAAGGGGATATCTAATCTAGAAATCTTGTTTGACCTGAAAGAACACTTTAGGGGGCCTAAGAATGCTAAGACTGGTAGCTCCTATCCCTTGCATGAAACTATAATTCTCAGAACCCTAGAAAATCCGAAGAATGTGAATCTCGACAAGACCATATCTAAAGAGGAAATAAATTCTTATCTCAAACTGTTCAGACAATATCAATATGTCTTTGCATGGTCCTAATGAGACTGAAAAACGTACGACACTCGGATCATTCAACACACTATACCATTGAAGCATGAAGTGAAACCTTTCCAACAGAATCTCTGAAAGTATCACCCATCCCTGGAGCCTCTCATTTATCAGGAATTAAAGAAACTTTTGGATGCCAAGATCATTTTCCAGGTCAGGCATTCCCCTTAGGTAGCAAATCTAGTTCTTATGAGGAAAAAGTATGGAGAAATTTTCTTATACGTATATTTTATAAATCTCAATAGAGCTTCAGAAAAGGAAAACTACCTAGTCCCACCAATGGAGCAACTCCTATAGAACGTGTTTGGCTCGGAGATATTCTCTCTACTAGACGGTTTCTTAGGTTACAACCAAGTCCTGGTTTTAGAGGAGGAGCATTTAAAACTACCTTCCGAACAAAATGGGGAACCTTCGCTTATAAACACATGCCTTTTGGGTTAATCAACGCAGGAGCGACCTTCCAAAGGGCCATGGATGTAGCATTTCAGGGACTAATAAATAAATGTGTGGTAGTGTATCTAGAGGATGTAACCGTGTATTCAAAGAATAGAGAAGAACACATCCAACACTTAACTCAAATTTTTGAAAGGTGTCGGAAATACGATATATCCTTCAATACAAAGAAAACCATTTTCGGCGTCAAGGAAGGTAAGTTATTAGGTCATATTATATCCCAAGCAGGTGTTCGCATAGACCCAGAAATGATTAAAGCCATAGCTCAACTCCCGTTACCCCATAACAAGAAAACTATGCAATCCTTATTCCGAAAAATAAAGATTGTGAGGAAATTCACTCCCGATTTCGCGAAAATCATCAAACCCTTACAAAAGATGATTCAAAAAGATGTCAAATTTAGGTGGGATGATGAATGAAAGGATGCTTTTAGAAATATTAAAACTACCATATCCCAGGCCCCTGTGCTACGAAGTCTCGATTTCAATAGGGATTTCCTTTTCTATACTTTCGCCTCCAACCAGTCGTTAGTTGTAGTATGACTCAGAAGGATGATGAAAATGATGAAGCTCCAATGTCATTCATGAGAACTAATCTCCAGGGATTTGAGATTAACTATCTTGTTGTTGAAAAACAGGCTTATGCGGTATAAAAGGCAGTAAAACACTTCAGGTATTACATCCTCAAGAACCACACCAAAGTGATTGTGCCTCAACCTATTGTCTGATCCTTTTTTACTTAGCAAGATATGGGGGAAAGAAGATGGAACTGGAAGGAAGTATTCCAAGAATTTGATCTAGATATAAAACCTGCCAAACTTGTTAAGGGGCAAGGGTTGTGCAAACTTGCAGCTGAAGCCCAGGACCAAGCAAATGAAGATTCCAGATGGGAGAATGAAATGACATTATGGTGTGGTGAAGCTTCATACATTTCCCTAGGGCCCTATTCTTGGCATAAGAATCTGACTTACCTCCTACACCATGGGGCTTGCTCAGAAAATCTCAACCCCAGGGAAAGGAGAGCTCTCAGGTTAAAATATTCACAATACCACCTCATAAATTCGATACTCTTCTGGATTAATTATGATGGAGTACTCTTAATATGTCTCAAACGTGAATATGCATACAAAGTCCTGAAGGAACTCCATGATGGACCTACCAGTGGTCACTTCGCAGGAAATACCACCGCTCATAAGATACTGAGAGCTGATTATTATTGGCCCACCTTGTTCAAAGATGCCCATACCTATGCCAGAAACTGTGAAACCTGTCAAGTAAGCACTAGGAGGAAGAAGAGAGTGGCAATCCCACTCCAGCCAGTGATTGTCTCTAGGCCTTTTGAGAAATGGGGGTTAGATATCATAGGAGAAATCACACCAAGCTCTTCAAAACAACACAAGTACATTATGACTGCCACTTATTACTTCACAAAATGGGCAGAGGATATCTGTTCGAATCATGTAAACGAAAAAGTGGTGATCCAATTCATAGAGAAACAACTAATCACAAGGTTTGGTGTCCCTTCTGTCCTAGTTTTTGATAATGCAACTTACTTCTCTTCCACCCGACTGATGGAGTTTTCTTTGGACAAAGGAATCATAATTAAGTACTCTGCAAATTATTACCCACAAGTAAATAGGGTGGCATAATCAACCAATAAGAACCTAGTAAGGATACTAAAGAAGATGGTTGCAAATAACCAAAGGAATTGGCATAATCTACTCCATAACGCTTTATGGGTTGATAGGGTCACACCCAAATAAGCCATAGGAAATTCCCTGTACTTCCTAGTTTACGGACAGAAAGTTATTCTCCCAAATGGGCTTTATCTTCCATCTCTTCAACTAGCCAAAGATTCCAACGGGGATCCCTCCTTAGTCATACAACAAAGAATTGATACTCTTCTCATGATAGAAGAAGAAAGAAAAGGCTAAGTTTAAATTCATAGCTCACCAATAGGTAGTGAAAAGGTGGTTTGACAAGAATAAGGCCAAAGATAAGGATTTTGAAATAAGAGATTTAGTACTGAAATGGGATAGGGAAAATGAGCCAAAAGGGAAACATTCTAAGTTTCAGAATCTATGGCTTGGGCCTTTCCAGGTTGATGAGAAGATTAAGGTAGGAACTTATTGGTTACCTAATCTGACGGGGGAACCTGACGCCCTCCTAATAAATGGCCAAGCCCTCAAACAATATTTCCAATAAAGGCATCTTGTTTTAGTGTTTTCAATATTTCAAAATACTTTTCTTTTCGGTTTTCTTTTTCTTTCTGGATTTTTGTTCTTTCGAAAGTTTTGTTTAGCAGGACAATGGTTGACCTTAATTCATGCAACATAGCGAACTTTGTTCCAAACTCATCGCTCACATACAACTCAAGAAGCATCAAGGAACTTGTGGTTGCTTTGAGGATCCCTCCATCTAACCCGCCCAAACAAACAACTTTGAAGAAATGCTAGAAGTGTCTTCCTAGTGGTTTGGTAAGACCTTAAGGGTAATAAGGAAATACGGAAAGGGCTATATGACCCCAAACACAAAGCTAGCAAAGGGTCCACCTAACCATATCACTTTGTGAAATAAACAGACATCATCCTCTCTCAGTTGCTCATGCTCTCATGCTGAAATAAAATGGACATTATCAAAAGAGTGATCAGTAGGGGAGGGTATGCAGATATCTTCATCGGGGATATAGATGCTCGTTGGCAGTGGAGAAAGGTTTGTGATGTCGGGGTGACTCCGTCGAGGCTATGGATGCTCGTTGATAGTGGAGCAACACCAAAGTGAAGGAGTAAAGGTAAATAAGGGATTCATGCCAGTGAATCCTTTGCTAGTGTTTTGTAGAAGGGGACGTAAGTCAGGGTTACAGGAAATGAAGGAGGAATAAAGGTTGAAACCCCATGAGAAGACCCGAAAGCATCAACCGAAGGATTTCAAATTTCCACAGGTAAAAGAGGCTCTGATTTAAAACCAGGAAAGTTTCTCCACCATCTTTCGTACCAGTTGAGCATGAAGGAAGAACATAGATTCTGCATTCACCCAGTGAATCGTCATTTGTTGAGCACTCAACACACCCTAAAATTCTATGTAAAATCTCACTTTTTGTGTACCACTTGATCTTTTGGCATTGTCTAATATGGAAAATGTGTCCTTTTCTTATCATTTTTGTTTCTCATTAAGTCTTTAAAATCTTTCTTGGACATGTGAAAAATCATTAACTTAAAAGATAAATATCTAAATTAGATAAATGATAGTCAAAGTTTTCCTGGACACGCTTAAGGATTTCGACATCGGGAAGGATTAAACGTGAAAGAAAAAACTAGAGAGAATCAAAGTTGCTGAGCCCCGATCTTCATCGACGTCGGAAGACGCAGAATTTCCTTTGCAACAGGCACCACCAAGAGTATCGTCGATGATTGATTAATTCAACATTGACAAAAGGTTAGGGAATAATCATTGAACGTAAAACAAAATAATAATCGCCAATATCCACAACGTTTTCGGCATCGGGAGTTTCTAAGAATGATAACCCCTGAAGAAAGTAAGAGTTGATTTTTGAATGTTGATCCTCGATACTCACCCGACATTGGCAGTCACAATATCTAGCTCAATTTAGCGTGATCAACATAAAATAAGTCCCAAGTGCAACCCTTACCCACGAGATGAGTTCTAGGTTTTCTTTTAGTAAGTCTCGAGTTAGTAATGCCACGTCGACATCATTCGACATCAAAAGTTTCTAAAGGAAAATATCAATGAACTTACAAAATAACTCAGAACAATGGCAATTACAAAATCACATAATTACGAGAAGCTTGAATAAGAACACAATAGATTGACATGCAAAGAGGAAACATGATGCTTTCAGCTGCTATGACTAGAATCTATTCAAGATTTTTTTTTTCAAAATTTCATATATTAAGGCTCCCATTGGGCTTAGGTTATATACACTAAACACTAACAACACCTTGGCCAACCAACCTAGTTACATCGAAAACGTGAAAATTATCGCAACAAATAGGGAAAACTATCAAAACATACATCACTTCCGAGAATACAAAACAAGGGTTTGCCCATCATGTATCTCCTACACACAGACCTTCTCCTAGACTAATCCATGCACCTTGAAATGTTCTTATGTTATCCTCCTTCATCATCCTCTGCACTTCACACAACTGCACAAACATATCTTGTGCTTCCCGAAGCTGCCTCTTGAGCCAATTTGTGCTTCCTTTGTGACCTGGTGGTGTTGATACTTCTTGGTTCTGTGCCGCTAGTTGTCTCTGCAATTCTCTATTTTGTTGATCAAGTTCGGCTATGGAAATTTTTGCCTGCTCCAGCTGTTGACTGGGGTTTTCAACATTAGAGCCTGATACCCCTGTCCTTTGCATTTGACTCCAACTTCCTTGACTGGTAGTCCCAACAGGCTCTAGCCGGGTAGCATGCATCATGAACTCCTCGATAGTCGGGTATGCAGTCAGCTCAGTCAAGATGTGGCTTCCTCCTACTTCCTTATTTTTCCTAGGCCTTCCCCTCCTCCGCGATGTTGGATTTTGAGAGGGAGTGGCCTCCAACCCGTGTCCCTCAGATGAAATTTTATCCACTTCGACCTCCACTTGAGGCACTGACATCGTTTCAGAGCAAAGGCAAGGATCTCTTTTTAAAATCTCAGAGACATGCGATGACAATAAAAAAGAGTCCCAGGCATGTTGGGGTTTAGACATGGTGCTCTAGCTGCCTCGCGCACCCCGTATCGTGTTTTGAGGGGATCCCATGGAGCGAAAACGTTTGTGTGTTTAGACGTCCATGAATGGATTAAGGGCCACGACATAGAGTCTGATAGAATTGGACTCACAAGACTAGTCCCTACTTATATACAAACTTGGCTGATGTGTAGAACCTGCATAGAACATCTAAGATTTATAGCAGAGCGGAGCCGTTACACGGAACATGGAATACTCATACATTGCGACGAGATGTTTTGAAGAATTAATGCATCATATCTGCATGAAGGATATGATCTGGGACGTATCAAACACAACTGATAGGAGTTGTAGATAATATACGGTACAATCTTTTCCAATCTCTTTAATCTTCCCAGCCTCCACTATTAGTGAATGATAGCTGACACACTTGGTGATACAACCTCTGGGGTAACAAATTTCCTCGACCTGGGGTGTTTCTCGACTTCCTTTATTAAGACATCCGACCTTTTTGGAGCTGACACACACTTTCGGCACATGTTCAACTCTAGCATCCTTTCCAGACCGCAAGGGGCAATCTATTGGTTGTGGAGCCTGATTATCTTCTTGATTCATAGGTCCTTTCTTTCAGTCATGTTTATACCCCATGAAGACTTTACACCCCAGAATTATGTACACTCTTCCACGTGGGGGATTGCAGAGGGGGGTTACCACCTCTGCAGGGTTCGAGGGGGTTATCCCCCTGACTGGGGGGTCTGTGAGAAAGAGGGCCCCCAGTGGGTGTTCGAGGGCAACGTCCTCTGATGGGGGTTCGGGGGTGAAGCCCTAGAAGGAATTTTTTCCTTGTAAATGAATATTGTAATTTCATTGTAAATATGGACCATTCATTATAAGGTCCCAGATCTAACGATAGAAATCATGTTAAGTTTTTTTTCCTTACAAGGAAACCCTCTTTTATGAGGGAAATGTATTGCGGCTAAGTATGTGAGTGAATATTGTATTCAGAGATAGGATACTGTGAGAGAACGAAGAGGAAGTTACAGTGGGTTTGTTGTAGGTTGTATCCCTTCATTTGCTGTATAATAATAAAGGAAGGGCCTGGAAATTTCTCTGGTGGACGTAGCTCACAGTGGGTGAACTACGTATGTCTGTGTCTCTATTGTATTATGTACGTTCTTTGTTTTGTTTACGCATTTGTTTTGTTTTATTTCTCTGCGGTCCTGTTTTTCTAACACAAACGACCTCTGGAATGGCTTCAATGCTCGTATCTGTCGTACTTGATCTTCCACACTATGGCACACAGATGTAACTCATCCAAACTAAAGAGGAGCGGCGGTATAGACAGAGACGCTACTGGTCATTCAAAAAGGTTATGGGGATCATGTAAGTATTTAATAATCAAGAATAGCAAGCTCTACAGGTACGCATCAGTTTGTTTTTATTTCTCTTACAACTTCTTATGTTTTTACTGATAATCAATTTCTAAATGATGTCAATCCTGATTGCAGGAAATATACCTCCGACTACTGAACAAATTTTGCTGCATAACCTTGCCAAGGAACCAGAAGGAAACATTTGGAAAAAATCAATGAAGCAGTGAAGGATATAAGACTCCCTGAGTTCGGTGACCCCGACAACTTCATCGACTTATGAAACATAGTTGGATCACATGCCAAGAAAGACTCACTATGGGTCAAAGAGCTAGCCAATGTGACTGATACGTCACTAGGACAAGTGCAAAGATTTACGGAATATCTTATTAAGGCTCAAACTGTGCTACAACAATTAAACACCAGTTTAGTAAAGTACCAAGCACATGCGGTGGAGATCAGAGGATTATAGCAGCTCCGATGGAACAACACCAGTTTCCATGGGCTCAAACCTATGGTGAACTGTTTATCAATTGGATAGAGTATGAGGTAATTCATCCTTTCAAAGAAATATCTTGAGTTGACTGTTAAAGAAATTGTTAGAAGATGACGCCACATGGTGTATTTTGATTTTCTTAAACTGCACTTAGCCATTTTTTCAGTTGAAATTTAGATTATAAATAAAGACATCGACCAATTAGTAAAGGGTCTATGATTTTGGAAAGACCTCTTTCTTTCTGTTTGTTAAGAATTATTTTGAAGCTTCTTTGAATTGAGAAGTCCTTCTGGACCAAAGACAAGTTATTTTCATCAACTGCATGTGTGATTGGACATGGAGAAGAACTATTTCCTATCATGTTTCATGAATGATGCTGTAATGAGTAAGAGCAATTAATTATGTTGTCAAGTTATCTGGTGCAATGTTTTGTTGTTCTTTTCTTTAAAGATGAAGATGAATCGTTGTGTTATTATGTGATGAAGGGTCGTTAGATGAATTATTTTTCTTGCCATTATCTCATTTCATATGTGTTTTCTTTCTGGTAGTTAGTATCTGAGACAGTAATTAGATGCTCACATGGTTAATCTATTAGTACTAGCCCCGTGGTATAAAATTGTCGTATGCATGCTTGAGCAATGGGTTATCCCAAGTTCAACCTCTTCCCCTTAGTTAAGCTTAATTCCATTTTTTCTTCCAAGTTGGTTTATACCATCTTACATCTCATATCGGTCCCACCCAAGAGAAAATATACAAAAGAGAATAGTCCCATCTGAAGGAAGATCCTTCATAAGAAAATGTAAATCCCATCGATAATTTGGCCAGATCATGAGATCCGGAGAACCATTCCACTATTAAATGTTGTAGAGTCTAATTGGGCCTCAGTGGCGGGTTTGGTTCCTACTGTTGAGTCTAGGGATTTAAGGCCCATCAACACACACATACACGGGAAATGCCTGAGCTAGAATACAACATAGTAGAAGACTTGAAGAAGATGAAATATAATGTGTGTGTCATGGACATGTGTAGGATTACTCAACAAAAGGATTTTTTGTGACATACCTTAAAATTAACAGATACCTCTCTGACGAACATTAACTAAGTTGACGCCCCATCTCCCACAAACTTAAAAAAATAAGCCGAATGTGAATGATTATTCTTTGGATAAAAAAGGAAGGCCTTTTGTTCCTCCTTTCCTCTTGACATTTGAGGTCTTTAACAAAAATCTACATAATTTCCTGGTTGATTCCGAGGCATATTGAAATGTCATGCCATTAACAATCTGCAAGAAACTGAACGCAACCACGGGTAAAAGTGATAAAAATGTTATACAACTAGATAGAACTCAGGTAAAGGTCATTGGGGAAACAAAATATGCCATGATTAGAATTTCTACAGACCCCAAATTTGTTCAAGTAATTGACATAATTGTAGTAGACATCCAAGAGGCCTATAGAACGCTACTTAGTCGAGACTAGTCCAAGAAATTAAACGGATACTTTAGTACCGACTAGGCTCACCTTTGGTTTCCATTGAAAGGACATACAAACATGATCGAGATTGACATAGAAAGATATCTCAAACATACCATCATTGATTTAGAGACCCCAAATGAACCCTCGTCAATATAGTTCCCTATGTTAGTAAACTACTCCCGTGATTTTGATTTTGGTAATTTTTCCCCTCATGTGTCTGACATACCTCCCACACAAAATGTGAAATTATTTTTCAAATAGACTTACTAGAAGCCGCAAAAGAAATAATCCTTTGTCAGGATTCTTCGACAAGATTAGCATACAAGGAGGTTGAAAGTGAAAAAATAGCTAGACATGAAGAATTTAGAATTCCCCCCCCCACAGATTTGGACGTTGTACTTTGATGGTTCTAAATCGTAAGAGGGGCCATGATTAGGATGCATCCTCATTGACCCAAATGGGAAACAAAACTTCTTATCCTACAGATTAGAATTTGAATGCACTAATAACATTATTGAATATGAAGCTCTAGTCTAGGGACTAAAGAAAGCCACTGACTTAAACATCAAGGAATTGAATGTTTTTGGAGACTCCTAAATTATCATTAGGCAAGTGAAGAATATTATGCATTGCAATTCACCTCACTTAAAAAATTACCAACAAGAGGTGCACAGACTAATAAACAATTTTGAGGCCTACAACATTACTGTTGTTCCTAGGATGAAAAATACCCTTGTTGATGCTCTAGCCACTACTGCCTCAATATTATCTCCTTTAGAAGACTATGAAGCCTCAAGGTTTGCAATATAACTACTCTACAAACCGTCGGTACCTAACAATGTTTCTAACTTGAAAGTCTTTGATGGGGATGAACAGATTGTAGATTCCCTGGCTAATTAAGAGAATTTTAAGGATTTGGCCATTGATGATGAAATATTACAAGAACTACTTACAGAATGAAATATCCACAAATAGAATAAGGGAACAGATCACTATAATGACAAACCAAAGTTTTACACGATACCAAAAGGAGTGGCCAATATGGAGAACCTTTTCGACCTAACATAAATATTAGAGGGACAAAGAATGAAAAAATAGGAAGCTCACGTCCCATTTACGAAACTATAAACCTAGGAACCCCTAAGAACCCTAAGAATGCCAATTTGGGTGAGAAAATATCCAAAGAAGACAAGAAATCTTATCTCAAACTATTTAAATAATATCAATATGTCTTTGCTTGATCCTACCGAGAATTCAAAACTTATGATACTCTCATTATCCAACACACAATCCTGTTAAATTCTAAAGTAAAACCCTTCCAAAAAAATCTTAGGAAGTACCACCCATCTCTAGAACCTTTGATGTATCAAGAGCTCAAGAAATCATTAGATGCCAATATTATCTTTCAGGTAAGACACTCTACCTAGGTAGCCAATCTGGTTCCTGTCAGAAAGAAGTCTGGGGAGATCCGTCTATGTGTGGATTTAAGAAACCTTAATAGAGCATCTGAAAATGATAACTATCTAGTCCCTCCCATAGAAAAACTCCTATAGACAGTATCCAAATCTGAAATGTTTTACCTCCTAGACGGTTTCTTGGGATATAACCAGGTCCTAGTTTCAGAAGATGATCGATTAAAAATTACCTTTCAGACCAAGTGGGGAACCTTTTCTTATAAACGAATGCCATTTGGGTTTATTAATGCAGGATCAACCTTCCATAGAGCCATGGAAGTATCTTTTCGGGGATTTATTAAAAAGTGTGTGGTAATTTATTTAGATGGTGAAACAGTATACTAAAAAAACAAGGAATACTACATTCAACATTTGACTCAGATATTTGAAAGGTGTAGGAAATATGGAATATATTTGAACCCTAAGAAAACAATGTTTGGTGTAGAGGAAGGAAATTTATTAGGTCATATCATATCTCAAGGAGGAATTAGCATCGACCCTGAGTGGATAAAATCAATAAGTCAACTCCCCTTGTCGCACAAGAAAAAGGCCATGCAATCCTTCTTTGGGAAAATCAACTTTGTGAGAAAATTTACTCCTGACTTCGCTGAAACAGTTAAACCTTTACAAAAAATGATTCTCAAAGATGTAGATTTTAAATGGGATGAATAAAGGAAAGGATCTTTCAACAACATCAAAACTACAATATCCCAAGCACCAGTGCTATGAAGCCCTAATTCTAGCAAATATTTTTTCCTTTATACCTTTTCTTTTGACCAATCCTTGGCCACAGTAATTACCCAGAAGGATGATGAAAACAATGAGGCATTGGTATGATTTATGAGAACTAAATTTCAAGGAGCTTAACTGAACTATCCGGTGATAGACAAACATGCTTACATAGTTTATAAAGGAGTCCAACATTTCAGATCCTATATCCTAAAACATCACACCAAAGTCATAGTGCCTCACCTCACAGTCAAATATTTGTTCACCCAACAAGAAATGGGAGAAATAAGGGGAAATTGGATGGAAATCATTCAGGAATTTGATCTAGACATAAAACATGCCAAAATAGACAAGGGTCAAGGATTGTGTAAATGGGCAGCTGAGGCCCAAGATCTGATCAACGCAGAAAACTCCAGTTGGGAAATTGAGTTGTCATTATGGTGCAGCAAAACCTTATACAATCCTATCGGAAAAACATCATGTTACATAAACCTGTCTTATATCCTACACCATGGAACCTGTCTAAAAAATCTAAACCCTAAAGAAGGGAGAGCTCTTAGGTTAAAGTTCGGTCAATATCGCCTCATAAATTTTGTGCTTTTCCACATAAACTATGATGGAGTACTCCTTATATGTATTGAACAAGATGATGTAGAAAAGGTACTAAGAGAACTCCATGAAGACCCAGAAGGTGGAAATTTTGTGGGAGAAACCATGTCTCACAAAATATTAAGGGTTGGGTATTATTGGCCTACTCTGTTTAGGGACACTCATGCATATGCTGGGAAATGTAAAAATTTTCGGGTAAGAGCCAGTAGGGAAAATAGGGCATCCATTCCACTCCATCCGGTGACCATATCCATACCATTCAAGCAATGAGGAATAGACATCATAGGAGAAATTGCTCCCAATTGTTCAAAACAACATAAATATATCTTGACTGCTATAGATTATTTCATGATATGGACAAAGGCTATCCCTCTCATGCATGTTAATGAAAAGGTAGTGATCCAATTTTTAGAACAACAACTAATAACAAGGTTTGGGATGCCCTCTATCCTTGTTTTTGACAATGCTTCCTACTTTTCTTCCATGTGCTTGAAAGAATTCTCCCTTGATAAGGGGGTCATAATAAGATATTATGCAAACTATTATCCACAAGGGAATGGGGCAGCATATTCAACTAATAAAAACCTGGTGAAAATTTTAAAAAAAAATAGTTGTTTAAAATCAGAGGAATTGGCATAATTTGCTTCATAATTCCCTATGGGCTGATAGAGTAACACCTAAAGAAGCCATAGGAAACTCTTCGTACTTTCTGGTGTATGGGAAAGAAGCCATTCTTCCAAAGGGATTGTATATTACATCTTTACAACTTGCCCATGCATCAAGAGGTCAACCCACATCTTCTCTACAACAAAGGATTGATACCGTTCTCATTTTGGATGAAGAAAGAGAAAAGGATAAATTTAAGTTCACCACTCATTAGTGGGTAGTTAGAAGATGGTTCGACAAACATAAGGCTACATAAAAAAAAATTGAGCTAGGATACCTAGTCTTGAAGTGGGATAAAGTGAACGAGTCCAAAGAAAAACACTCAAAGTTCCAAAATCTATGGCTCAGACCTTTCCATGTGGCCGAGAAGATCAGGGCAGGAACATACCAGTTGAAAAATATGTGGGGGGAATCCGACACCCTCCTGATGAATGGCTAGGCCTTAAAACAATACTTCTCTTAAAAATATATATATATATATGTGTGTCCTTTGATGCTTTGTTTGAGTTTTTTTTTTTTTTTTTTTAGCGTACATTTTGATTAGGATGATTGTGTGGGTTTAGGGAATACCATATTCAAACTCACTTTTATTTATTTCTTTTCCTTATTATTTTATTTTAATTAAGTTGTGTTTTGTAAATCAATGGTTGACTTAATAAATACAGTGAAGCAGACTCTTCTCTTGGTCTACACTTACATGGAAAATAAGAGACGTTAGGAAAACACAAATTTTCAAAATCATATTTTTCTTTGTAAGCATACTACATGGGGAAGCAATGAAATATATTCCTAGTGGACTGGTAGAGCTAAATGGAAATATCGACAGATGTAAAGAATCACATGTACCTATGGATAGATCCAGGGAAATCTCCACCTTAACACTTTCACCTTGTTAAAAAAAATTATCCTCATCTCTCTTACTCTTGGTATTTATGCCAAAAAAAGATGATCCATAAAAAGAGTGTAAATTCTGGGAGGGTATGAAGATAACTTCATCGAGGCTATGGATGCTCGCTGGAAGTAGAGAAAGGTCTTTGATGTTGGGATGACTCCATCCGGGCTATGGATGCTCACTAGCAGTGGAGCAACACCGTAAGAAAGGAATGATAGCTAAATTTCCTCACGCCAATGGATGCCCTACCCGACTCTTTTCTAGAAAGGACATGGATTGTAGTTAACATGAAAGGGGGTGGAAAATATAGACCCCATAGGTGGATCTGTATTCATGAACTTGGGAACTTGTGTACACATTGATAAAAAAAAGTTATGTTGAAATAATAGAATAAAGAAAGATAGATTCTTGATCAATTTTCACAAGATGAGCATGAGGGAAGGAGTAGAGATTTTGTTTTCTCCTAGAGAATCGTCATTTGTTGAGCACTCAACACACCCTAAAAGTCTTTGTGAATTTTGTCTTTTGGGTACCACTTTTTCATTTCTGAATAAGATTCAGTTGTGTAGGGATCAATTATTTTTTCTATTGTTGTGTTCTATCATCGATTGCATTCGGTTTGGTTTGAATTTTGTTGAACAAATTGACATTTTTCTCTAAGTAAATGTGGCATTAGATTAAGTGTATAAAACTAAAAATTTATTTTATAATGAGCCACGCACCCATTGGCGATTTTGGTCTGCAAAATTAAGTCCTTAAAAAATGATTATCAATGTATCATCAGTGTTAACACCAAAAGTCACCCCTGGATTGCGATAGAGGTAAGCTTGATACCCATTAGTTATGTGTGGATTAAAAGGGTGTGAGTGGGTGAGTCAGTGAGACTTTAAGGAAAGGAAAGACAACGAATATCATGGTATATCAGTGATGGACCATTGGGCTATGGAGTCATAAACAATCTACCTAATGAAGGCATTTAAGCTCCCTATCAGACAAAGGATTTAAGTGGTGGTGGGAAGGAGAAAGGAAGAAAGTGTCTGATTGATAAACCATAAAAATGGGCAAGAAGACAACAAATCCTCTACCGCCTCAGGAATCCAGTAATCAGGGGGTTTGCAATGATCTAGACAAGAAGAAAAACATAGGATGTCTATTGAACCATGAAATATGGGCATGATATAAATATATCCTCCATCGCCTCAGGAATCCATAAATCAGAGAGATTACATCCAGACAGGAATGAGAAATAGAAACATATGTTGAACAATGAAATATGGGCATGACGGAAACAGATCCTCCATCACCTCAAGAATCCATAAATCAAAGAGATTACATCCATATAAGAAAAAGAAACAAAAAATGAAAACTAAGAAGACAGTCTGACATAAAAACTTAAAGGAATCTTCATTAACATAACAATTTACAATCTAGACCCTCAGGCTTACAATAAAAATACAGTCATAAAAGCTCTCAAAGATTCCCCCCGGTATGGGCCAAAAAACCCCCCTTAACCAAATAACAAAACTTCATACATATAATCAAAAATTCACCCAGCAAAGGTGTGCTCGAACCTCCAGGGCGTGGCATCTTCTTAGTCAGACTGTGCAGGAATTCCTTTGTCAGACGCCACCTTAACTCAGCATGGGCCTTGCAGGAAAAAGACCATCGATAGGTACCATGGGCTGATGGTCTGCCTCCACTATCAAATCTTCCATGCCTTTCATTTATGGGGTGAGGCGAGGCTTCAACCACCTCCTCCCGCTTTCATTTAATTCTTTAGAAGGATCAGAACGAGGCTAAGTCGATTTGGCACCTGGAGAACGTGGCGACCCCTTCTGTGGAAATATTGACGCTTGGGCCCTATGTGCAGCTCATGCAAAAGATTCACCTCTAATTGCACACAACCTTAGGCCATGACCCAACACTTATCCCCCATAAAATGTTTGGGTTTCGATATTTAGGATTTCTCACTCCCCTTGACTTTAAATCTCCTGATACGCAAAATCGTGAAATGGCCCATATGTATCAATGGTTGGATCTTCCTGAAACCAATGACCAATATCGCCTCTTCGAACAACCTTAGTCTCTCCTTTCTTAATATGAATTTCTCCCTCTTCATGGCCCTTCTTTCCATATGACCTTGGGCTGCGACTGTGTGCCTAAATCCCAGGTGTTTCAATATTTTGTGTTTCGTGAACTTTCGTTGTGGTCCATGCTAAAACCCTGAAATGAGAAATCACGACACTCAGATTGAGTGCCACATGCCCCCTTTGATCGAATGACACAGATTATTTCATGACTTCCTATTTCGTGATTCTTTGTGACTCGGCCCCTTGACTTCTCTGAGTCATGAGATCACGACTATGTTAATCCATTACCACCTATCCCCACCAGATCAAATGGCTCTCACGAATCTTGGGTTTCAGGATTTTGGCATATCGACAATCGGTTCTTTGGTCCATCGGCATGTCGAGACTCGAGGATTAGTTACACTTCTCACTTCAATTTTCCCAAAGCTCCTTCCCCCGAAGGCTTGGATCGACTGCCACTTGTCCTTCTGGAACGGATGGCCAAGATCATTTTAGGCCTCCACCTGATGCTAATATTCATGCAAATCTATGATCTTGATTACCCATGAACTGCCGATATGACTGTTTGATGGATCCAAAGGCCAAGACTGAGCCTATTCTTGATTGTATTTTTCCGCTGACCAGACATGTGCATGCCTTTTCACAATCACGCCCCGACTGTGGGTGAGAGACACCTGTGGGTTTTCAAGTCCACTTCTTTTGTATTTCGTCACCCACTGGCCAACTTCAAAGGAAAACACATCCCTTGTAAGAATATTTGCTAACATTAGGCTCCATGGGGGATAGAGTCCTCCCTGTGAGGCTCTAAGATCTCCTTTTGCAGTTCTAGGCACCTTCTGTTGGGCTATGGAGTCAAGATAAAAACACCCTGCTGACAATTACAGGCTGAAAAATAAAATGAAAACAAACATAGAAGGGCTCCAAGGATATTATTTATATACAGTGTTAAACTAATCGATTTTTACATAGCGCTAGGTGATTGCAAACTTCCACCATATCCATTCAAGTAACTTCCTAACTAGAATGTCCTTCACTCTATCCATGATTAATAACCGATGATGCAACCGTGATGGCATAACAGTTACATCCCTCATCTTTCGTCCTAATGTTGAGATCAGGATGAAGCTAGGCAGCTTCAAAACATGAAGGAAATACAACTCCATGTATTCATTCACAGGCTCGTAGGCCGAGTGTAAAACTCCAAAAAAATTGTAACAGAAAGCCTCCTATACTACAAAACTTCTCACACATGGTTGAATATCTCTAGTAGGCACAAGTGGGTGAACGAATGATGCAGGATGGATGATTTCAGGC
Organism: Picea engelmannii; assembly: GCA_009831015.1. Lineage (NCBI taxonomy): Eukaryota > Viridiplantae > Streptophyta > Pinopsida > Pinales > Pinaceae > Picea > Picea engelmannii. The sequence continues at coordinate 368,244 of ML786594.1, read as the reverse complement.
AATGGTAACTCACTAATAGGTTCTGGACAGGAAACAAACTTCCCCTTCGGTTTCTCCTCTGGTTCTCCTTCTTGGCTTTCCCACAGATCATAATCATAATCATTATAAAGAAGATATATGGGAAATATCTACTCTTCATCATGCTACTCAGAAAGGTTGATTTCCTTGCAATGTTCTTCATTGATGAATAGAAGATACAACTGTACAGACTGCTCTTGGAAATCCTGCATATCCAACTCATAATCTGATTTGTAGCTGTCATATACAGGTTGGTTGCTCCTCTAGTAAGAAAACTGTGATGTGGGGCTCTGCTTCTCTTCATCTAATAAATCATCAAAGCTTGGGACAATAGGAGATTCAGGATAAAGATGTAGGGCCTCTACAGTTATGAAATCTTCATTATCATCCTCAATAGAGATGCTAAGAACATCCACCTCAGGGACTAGAAAATCCTCTACGCTTTCTTCAGATTCTAACCTTTCTAGTTTGCCAGAGAGGGATTTTACCAATTCCATTACTTCACCCAGAGCATCTTCTTCTTCATGGTCCTCATCCTTACAGCCTATGTAAGAAGCAGCTATATCTTGAAAACATTCATTTTATTCCTCACAACAACTATGACAAATTAACTCATAAGGATAAAACTTCTGACAATGAGCGTTGAAAGCTGCATGAAACTGCTCTAGGGAGGAGATGCTAGAAGGGGGTAAATAATGATACCACTTACAAGAATCCCCTGCTAACGAGAATAAGAATATATTCATCAATCAATTCTCATGACATATCTCCCACTAGTGCATGATTTCATGAAACTCATGGATATGTTTAGCAGGGTTGTCCTCCTTGCGCTCTCTAAATATAGGAAAATAATCATTCCATTCATTTGGAGAAGGAACAACATTGGGAAAAATAGGAACAATAGTGAAATTAAAGGGAGAAAACCTCCAAGCCATGATTTTTTCCATTTTGAACTAGTGGAGTCGCCAATAGATTCTTTAACCATGGAGTTGTCAGGTGCATAGTGGAAATCTTCAAAGGTTCTAATTTCTGATGCACCTTCAGAATCAAAATCTCGTTTTCATTCTACCCAGGGAAAATCTTCAATTTCATCCCCGACAATGGTGCCATAAATGTTAGCACCAAAAGTCACCCCTGGATTGCGGTAGAGGTAATCCTGATACCCATCAATTATGTGTGGATTAAAAGGGTGTGAGTGGGTGAGTTAGCGAGACTTTTAGGAAAGGAAATACAATGGAGATCACTACATATCAGTGATGGACCATTGGGCTATGGATTCATAAACAACCTGCCTAATGAAGGCATTTAAGCACCCTATCAGACAAAGGATTTAAGTGGTGGTGGGAACGAGAAAGGAAGAAAGTGTCTAAATGATAAACCATAAAATGGGCAAGAAGACAACAGATCCTTTATCACCTCGGGAATCTAGAAATCAGGGGGTTTACAATGATCTAGACAAGAAGAAAAACATAGGACATCTGTCGAACCATGAAATATGGGCATGATGACAACAAATCCTCCATTTCCTCAGGAATCCATAAATCAGAGAGATTACATCCAGACAGGAATGCGAAACAAAAATTTATGTTGAACCATGATAGATGGGCATGACAACAATAGATGCTCCATTGCCTCAAGAATCCATAAATCTGAGATATTACATCCAGAGAAGAAAGAGAAACAAAAAATGAAAACTAAGAAGACAGTCTGATATAACAACTTAAAGGAATATTCATTAACATAACAATTTACAATCCAAGACCTCAAGCTTACAATAAAAATGCAGTCATAACAACTCTCAAAGCTTTCCCCTAGTCTAGGCAAAAAAAACCCCCTTAACCAAATAAAAAAACTTCATACATATACTAAAAATTCTCCCAGTAGAGGCATGCTTGAACCTCTAGGGTGTGGCATCTTCTCAGTCAGACTATGTAAGAATTCCTTTTTCAGACACCACCTTAACTCAGCATGGGCCTTGTAGGAAAAATACCATCGAGGGGTACCATGGGCTGACGGTCCGCCTCCACTGTCAGCTCTTCCATGCCTTTCATTTATGGGGTGAGGAAAGGCTTCAACCACCTCCTCCCTCTTTCATTTACTTATTTATAGGGATCAAAACAAGGCTGAGGTGATTTGGCACCTAGAAAACATGGAAACCCTTTTTGTGGAAACATTAGTGCTTGGGCCCTAGGTGCAAATCATGCAAACTCTGCACCTTTACCTGCACACTACCTCGAGCCATGACCCAATAGTTATCCCCCATAAAATTTCAGGGTTTTGAATTTTGGGAGTTCTCACTCCCCTTGACTTTAAATCTCCCAATACGTGAAATCACGAAATGACCATATGTATCAACGGTTGGATCCACCTGAAATCGACGACCAAGATCACCTCTTAGAACAACCTTAGGTGATCCTTTCTTAGTAGGTGCTTACCCCTCTTCATGTCCCTTCTTTCCATATGACCCTGGACTAAGACTGTGTGCCTAACTCCCAGGTGTTTCAGGATTTCGAATTTCATGAACTTTCATCATTCTCCAAGATGAAACCCTAAAATGAGAAATTGTGACGCTCAGATCGAGTGTCACATGTCCCCTTTGATTGGATGGACCAGATTGTTTTTTGACTTTGTGTTTCGCGAGTCTTTGTGACCTAACCCCTTGACTTTTCTGAGTCGCGAAATTGTGACTATGTTTTTCCACTGCCACTTGTCCCCACTGGATCGAATGGCTCTCACGAATCCTGGGTTACGTGATTTCAACTTATCAACAATCGACACTTCGACGCATTGACATATCGGGACTCAGGGATTAGGAACACTTCTCACTTCAATTTTCCCGAAGCTCAATCCCCCGAAGGCTTGGATCGACTGCCACTTGTCCTTATGGAATGGATGGAAAAGATCATTTCGGGCCTCCGCCTGATGCTAATCTTCATGCAACTCTATGATCATGATTACCCATGAACCACCGATATGACTGTCTAATGGATCCAATGACCAAGATTTGGCCTATGCTTGATTGGATTTTTCCGCCGACCAGACATGTGCGTGCCCTTTCGCAATCGTGCCCCAACTGTGGGTGAAAGACACCTGTGGTTTTTCAAGCCCACTTGTTTCGCATTTGGTCACCTAATGGCCAACTTCAAAGGAAAACACCCCCCTTGCAAGAATATGTGCTAACATTTGGCATCGATGAAATATGAAAGGAAAAATTCCCCACATAAAAATGATAACCATTGATCATCGATCATCGATGTATCGTTGACATCAAAAAAATGGCAGAAAGGGAACACCAATTGGTGATTTTGGACTGCGAAAAGGTTTTCTAAAAGTAATTGTCGATGTATCATCGACATCAACGAAATCTGAAAGATAAACTGTTAACTAGGAAACAACAATCATCGATCTTCGATCACTGATATATCATCCGTATCGAAAACAATGGGAGAAACAATGCGTCAAAACACGTATTCCTAAGGAAAATCATCGATGCCAAAAAGAAACATTCTGATGTTGAAAAGGTCAAATCAACCATCACGTGTTCTGCTGCGTGGATAGTCCATATTTCTTGGTCATCACCCATGTCATCTTTTGATATTTCATGTGTCATATATGTACCTCCACGACTTCTTTTCCACGTCGCCACTATATGGCGGGTTGGATCGACATCGAAATTTTTGCTTAGGGGGTCCAACGAAACAATGTTAAAAACAATCTACCGACATAGATGCACTCGTCAACTATCGACAGATAGATAGAACACTATATTTTTTATTTTAGTTTGAAACTCTATCCACCGAAAACCCTAGTTGATCTACGATCTTTCTTATCCTTGATACTGATCATACTAGTTTCATTGGAGTGTGAAGAACACTCAGGTAATTTGAGAAGACACCACTAGCTAAGTGAAGGAAAAGGTATGCTATTTGTTAAAACAATTAAAATCTTCACGTAACCAATAACACAACGTCATGTGTTGAAAAAATTTCAAAATTTGAATCCATTGATAAACTTTAAAATAACACGCTCCTGTGCCGCCAACCTTTGTTGCATTTAATCCTAAGTGTGGTGTGAATTCTCTTATAGATTTTATAGATCATATATGTACTATTGAATTTAAGACTTGATGCTACAAGGTAGGTATGTGTTAAATTTATGAGATTTATGCCAAAGCATGGTGTTCCATTCACAAATCGTTGATCTCCCGAGAAGACGAAGGAGAGCAAGATAACATTGAAGAGGTAACAGGTCATTGTGACACTTCAATTACTAGTAAGCCCAAGTCATTTCCTGTGAGGAAGAGGTAAGCATGGTATTTATTGATTACATTAGAGATTTCATTGAGTAACACTTCTTGCAGTTGGCTTGCAGCTTATTATTCCATATTTGTGTAGGATGATGCCTTTGATAAAGTCGATGACCAAACACTCACCAAGAATGCCCAAGATGAAAGAATTGGAGATTGACACCGGTCTCTGCAAGTGAACTTGATTTCGTTTAAAAAACAAATTCTATCATCCAAACTTACACTAAGAAATAGTTCACCCAGTGTTCAACATTCAGGGACACAGAGGTAAGCACCAGATGTAAAGCAATGCTCCCACACTAGGGATAGATTTTTAACAAAATCGATCAGGAATATTACTCCGAGTTTACACCTCACAATGACTCGGACGTCAGGATATTGGATGACCAGGTTTTCCCAAACATTAGGCAATCATATCTACATATGGTGGCCTGTTGGACCCTAGTTTTTCCCTACATAGAAACCCTAGGATGGATGATTGACCACATAGATTAGATAAAATGCACAATCAATAATGAGGAGGGTGAATGTGTTGGTGGCTTTCTTCCAGTAGAGGTCCAAAAATACTACAACCTCATATACCCAGTGGAAATACTAAATACATAATTTGTGGTCAAATTTTATGAGTTCCATGACACCAGTAGGTTACTATACTCATTTTGGAAATAATATAAGAAGTTCACCAACAAGAGAAATGACTGGTACAAAACGATTAACCTCAAGGAGCCTTATATGTATTTAATGGATTTAATTTTCCGATTGTACGGGGAAAAAAATTTCTCTAAGTTTTGAGAAGCATGGATTCCCTTGGCATAGACTGTGGCAATATCCAAGAATATTTTTAATTGGGGAGCCATCATTTCCAAACAACTGACCACCAACATCCTACAGGCCCAGACACCAAAGGATGGAGAAACACCATTTTTCCACATGGAATCGTACCTGTTGGATGTAATCGGTGCAAGAAACATTTTTGCATGTATGAATTTAAGTTGGCATGTTGTTGAGTTACCTGTTCATGTTTATTTCAACATTCTGTGGGAAAATAGGTACAAAACATTTTATGCCCTGATATGTGATGAGTTCATAGCCCAAGTGCACTTCATTGTATTTAGAAAATATTTCTCAAGGCTTTTAGCGATAACCAAAAGGATGATTTCCAAAGTGGGCCATTGGTATTTAAGAAACAAGCACTTATATCAAATTGTTCGGAGCTACTGGTGTGGCACACCTACTCCTCGTTCATGTCCCAGACCGTTTCATTTTTGGAGACATTTTTTACCAGACGATTCTGCAAGGCTATAATGCCTCTTTGGTAAAGGATAAGAAGAGGTATTTCATACCCTATGGTTTTCATATTAGGCTTTACATGCTAAAAGACACTGCATAGGAAAAATAAGAGGGATTGAGACAGCTTGAGTATTGGTTCCCCACAGGTCATTTTCATAAGAATGATCCAAAATTCTTGGTACTCTAGCACGCATCACAGGTGTCCTCATGTTTTCCATATTATCATGATAGCTTTGAATATGCAATCTTCACCGAGTGCACCCAGGACTAGGGAGAAGTGATCCATAGATGGGCTAACCCTAATATGACCAAATTCAAAGCAATGACTATGGATGAGAAAGTTGAGACAATAGAGAAGACAACTCAAGAAGCCCTCAGGGTAAGAGAATAAAACAAATAAGTAGAAGCAACAAAGGCACGGAGGAGGGGGATATTGTTACTAGAAGAAGCCGAAAGAGCTATGAAAATATTAGGGGAAGATCCCCCACTTAACCCTTTGACAGGACCCTAGAGGATTACCTCAACCGATACAGGTAATCATGAGGAAGGGATAAATGGATCAGAGACAATTCCACTAGGGGAGACTATTGATCAAGAAAACCCTATCCCTATGTCACCGCAGGTAGGATCGTCAGTGACTATGACAACCCAAATAAGGTGAGCAAGAACATCAATTGGGACAAGTATGCCTGCTGTCCTCATAAAGTTAATCATGATATATGATGATGAGGAAGAGTCATAGGCCTCACACATAACCTTGGTGCCAATCACACAGGAGAAGGAACCAGGGGAAACATCCACTCCAGTTTCTGATGATGTGACTCCAAATCCTCAAGAAGGCAACTGGGTAGCTAGGAGCACTCTTGAAACTGTATTTCTTGATCAATTGGGAACAAAACCTCAGAATGATAGCTCCAAGAATGACTTGGATTCTAGTGAACAAATGGAAGGAATGGGGCATCCAAAAATTGACATCTCAATGGCTAACCTCCTAGCCAATGTCGATCCTTCGCCTACTTCCCCATCTAGGACCAAGGCTCCATCAACCGATGAGGACCATCAAGAGGAAAATTCACCAGAAAATACAGAAATCTACCTTGCTAGGAAACTAAGAGAACCTACCATGGAACACCTCTACATGACAGGATGCCTAGGAAATACTTCATCCCGAGGAGATAAACATATTCCTGAACCAGTAGACGAAGTCACCGATATAAAGGAGATTTATTATGATAGGAAAATAAAAGTTGTGATGAGAAGAAAAATCAAGAAAAGGAAGGTCAGGCTTGATAGCACACTTATCATAGCCACAAAGGAGATGTTGTTTGACACAAAAAATGATAATATGACTGAGCTATTGGAGCAGGGATGACCATAACCAATGCCACTTTAGACAGGTAAAAATGGGATGAAAGGGAGGTAGCCTCCATGAATAAATAATTGGACCACTTTCAATATCAGGTGGAGTATTACCAAAACTCAACATAGGAAGTGGTACTCTTGAAGTGTGAGTTTCGAGAGATGTATGCACAATTCACAAGAGAGAGAGACTCATTCACTGCTCGCATAGCAGATTTCCAAGATGATACCATCATGGGGTTGGAAACCTGTAAAGACATGCATCGATGGTATGATAAGTAACATCAAGCCTTAGAATGGATATACTACATCAACGAAGTACATAAGGGTCGATATACAAAAGAGCATGGCATCCAAGTGCTGATGGACAACAACATCGCTCGAATAAGGAAGGTAGTTGAACACTGGGTAAGAACGGTCCAAGAACCCTGGTGGAAAATGCAGGAGAGATGGGATGAGTGTGAGAAAAGTTGGGAGAAAATCAATCAGGAAATGAGGAATATCGACTTTCTAGAATTCGGTTGACCAAAAGATTTCATCGACTTACGTGAGATAGTTAATCGACATGAAGAGAAAGACCAGGTATGCGAGATGGAGATTTCATAGGTTTCAAGCATGATCCTAGGTCAAGTGAATAGGTTCATGGAGCCTCCGATTAAATATCTTGTAGTCATACAATGCTTGATTGTTAAACTAATAAAGTACAAAGAACAAGAAATTGAGATGAAGGAGGTCCTCTAATCTCCGATGGACCAACATAGGTTCCCATATGCAAATACATGTGAAGATCTCTTATGCAAATGGTCAGAATATGAAAGAAAGAATCCACTTCAGTAAAACGACCAGGCGATCTCAAGAGAAGTTGAAGAGAATTGATAGATAAAGTCTACCACGTGTCCTTTTATTGACTTAACACAACTTTAGTATCTATTTTTAGTTTAGTTATTTTTATAAATACGAGCATCGACCTTGTACATGGGGTCGATAGTTTGGGATCGAAATACTTTTCTGGAATATTATAAGAGAACTATTTATGTGCAAGTTATTTTAATTAAGAAGTTATGTTTAGAACCAAAGACACTTATTTCATCTGAGGCATGAATGTGGTTGGACCAAGGGGGATTATCTATATCTTCGAATTCAATATGTGTTGTTGTATTGAGTAAGAGTTTTTGTATATGTCATTTAAAGTTATATTATAATGTTGCAATAGTTCTTTTATTATAGTTGATGAATAGAAATCGATTGTGTTAACCTGTGATTGATAACAGAGCATTGAAAATTACTTTTCTTTTACTAACTTCTTGTCATGTATATATTTTATTTCTGTAACTATTATCTCAGACGATGTTGAATGTTTACTAGCCAAAATGGAATTATTGATAGTTTGAATTAGTTTAGATCTTCTTCGTCTACATGCTAAGGTATAAAGGTTATCCTAAAACCCAACCTTCCCCCAACACATAATTTAACTTCCCTCTTCCATTTAGTTTAATATCTATCTTTATTTTGTTACAAATGTTAGAAAACAAACAAAAAAAGAAATGCGTAGCCTGAGGAAAGGTTTCACAGAAAAGACATATCTATCAATCATCAATAAATCTCATCGATAGTTACAGCCAGATCATAAATCTGGAGAACCTTACCACTCATCAAACGATTATGAGTCTAATTGGTCCTCTTAAGCGGGTTTGGTTCCTATTGTTGAGTTAAAGGGATCTCATACCCCTCAATAGGAGGAAATCAAGGTATTGCCTCAATCTTCATAGGATCTACCATGATACCATGCTCATATACTAAGAATCCTAAAAGATGGTCAGACCTAATGTAGAAGATGCACTTGTTAGGGTTAGACCTGATGTGATAGTAACGACATCTTTCAAATACTAATTGAAGGTGAGTGGAGTGATCTACTCTCTTGCGAGAGTAAACAACAATATCATCTAGGTAAGATTTGAAAATATGCTTGAGATCGTGAAAAGGAAAGGCCATGGCACATTGGAAGTTTTCTCCGACAATTTTAAGGATGAAAGGAATTTTCTGGGATGCAAAAGTACCCCAAGGACAAATAAACTCTGTCTTATATTGATCATCGGGTTTGATTTGAATTTGATTATACCTTGAAAATCTGTCCATAAAAGAAAATATTTCTCTTCCCACACACTCATCAAGAATATGGTCAATGAAAGGAGTCGAGAAGTTAACTTTAGGACAAACCTTGTTCAGGTCTAAAAAATCCATACGTACACATATGGTTCCTTGTTTTTTATTCACATGAACGGAATTGGACACACATTCATTCAAGGGAACTGGGTATATGAAACCAACATTAAGTAGCTTATATACCTTTTCCTTAATAGCAGGGGCCTTCCTAGGATTAATATCTCTAAGACATTGTTAAACAATTCTAGCATCTGGGTAGATATTAACCTCATGTTCAAAAATGATGGGGTCAATACCTGACATCTCTTCGTATGTCCAAGTGAATACATCAGATAATTATATGAAGATATTGGTGTAGATCTAAATTTCTCGAGGAGAACAATCCACACCGATATATATGTTCTCAATTTTACTAGGAATTTGAGAGATGTCGATCATGATGGTAGGATAAATATTCTCCATGTTTCCTTCAACATAAATACCATGCATATCTAATGGAACCACAACGTGACCGACCATCTCACTCAAGGTAGATATAAAATCATCATGTTTGATCCTGACAAGCTCTGGGAGGAAATATGAGTGATGATGCATATCGTCCCAAGTACTATCAGGACCATACATGGCCTCTAAGATAGCTTAATCCAAGTGTAAATTGTCATTGAGGAAATCATGCAAACAAGAATATTGGATGACCCATATGGGATCTAGAACATGTTCCTCCTCGCATTTCTGAGAGGAGAAAACATCTGGGTCAACAGTAGCGTCAAGAATAGAATGATACACAATTTATGCAACTGAGAGTGGAATTTCCATCCCAATTTGAAAATGACCTTCATACGACGTATTCAAGGAAGGTAGGGCCCAAGGGTCATTGAAATACAAAGTATGGAAATGAAAGAACCTCATCGATGGTGAAGTATAACTGGAAATGGAATGAATGTGATGAATTGGTGCCATGAAATCAAAGCTACCCATGAGAGAGGAATACATTCTGACACCAACATCCTCAGTTTCCTGCTGATACTTTTTGATCATAGGGATTGAAGTTCCAACTGATTTATTAGGACTAGTGTGCACAAAGGACAATTGATAAATTGTCACTATTTTCCCTTCATGAGGAAAACATAGAGTGCAGAAAATGGAAGACATGACTATTGTCATGGCATAAGTCCAATTATGCCCTAGTAGTAAATTATATTCAAGGGGTGCATCAACCACCTCGACATCAACTTCCACTATATTTCCACCTAACTAGATTGTAAAAGTGGGAAGAATTCCATAGGGTTGGAAGGAATGCCCATCAAAAGAGGTCAACATAGTCATAGATTTGGATAGAGTCCGAGATCCAATGGCTTTCCAACAGGTTAGGGACATCACGCATGTCGCAACACGTTCATCAATTACATTGCACTTGATGGTAATTTTCATGTATTCCACATCGATTTGAAAGGCTTCATGGTAACGTAAGTGAGGCCTAACATCTATGACGTCAAACTTAATAACCTTCAAGCCACATGGGTCTAGAGATCCTAAAGAATATAAATAGGCATTCCTTTGTGAAGGAAATGTCTATAGAACCTCCAAAGATGACATTGCACAAGGGGTTTGACCCAGATCTTTGACAATCAAATAGTTCTAGGAAACTCTGGCATTAGTATTGTGGGCATAACATTTTAGTAATCCTTTCAGAATAGAAGGCAAAGGTTCCAACTTTTCAATATGCAAGGGTGTTTCTGGAGGAGGAGGAGACTCTAGACCTACAACAGCCTGTGAAGAATCGTAATCATGATATCGAGTAGCTAAATCAATATAATACTTGAACATATTGACACATAGATGGCCACCTTCATGTGTTGAGCAGTTTTGACTCCTATTTGATGCATTTCCAGTGTTGGAGGCCCCTAAGGCCATGTGCTAATTATGTGGAAATGGATTTTTCAGCATAATGGACTGCTGTGAAAATATCCT
>ML786594.1:331886-349303 GCA_009831015.1 Picea engelmannii | reverse complement strand
ACCCTACAGGAGGACAACTTGCATATGTATGCATTTGTCAAGGAAAAAACCACATATATATAGTAAAACATTGGCAAGGAAAGGGTTAGGCCAAGAAACACAGATGCAAAGTAGAAATAGGCTTTCAAGCAATTAGGTGACAAGGAAACTCAGGCTAACAAAGAGTAAATCAAAGAGAAAAACACTCCAAACCCCAAAAAAGAAGATTCAATCCCTAGTATGGTCACCAATTCTGTTACAGGTAAAATATCTCTATTGCATGGGGTAAACCACAACATAAGGAATGACACACAAAAATCAACTCTAATCTCAGATATGCTATATAAATGAAAGTCTAACAAGACAAATCTAAGAGCCTACCTCATCCGGACGTTCGATGAAAACCATCGTTGAACATGCAACTCAAAGATCTATACCTGCAACTTGTCCTCAATAACCAAGATACACAAGCATATAGTGATAATATATAATGTTAGCATATATATTAGCATAATCCATTAACATGCATGACAAATATGGAATGATAATTCAAATATTTGCAAGATATGAATTGGATGAGAAAAGAGTATTTGTATTAAAATAATAAATAGAAGTATATAGGTGACAAACTTTTGTACATCACATATTAGAACTAAGAAACTAAGTCCCTCTAGCTAGGCCTTCACCACTTCAATCCTCCACCAAAGATAATCTCATATAAAGGATACAATGAGGTTCTCCATCAAAAATAAGGAATAGCTTGGGGGATGAACAAGAAGTTCAAACGTTCAAGGATAAAGGGATGCATACTCAATATGAAGTGAAATTTCTCCAGAGTGCATTGGCTCCCAAAGTTGAATTATTTCCTCTCCTCAAGGCTTGGATATGGCTCAATTTATAGCCTTCAAATGGAACTAAAGGGCCAATTCAAAGTGTTTCCAGTATATTGAAGGTCAAGGATCATGGATCTCGTGACATGGCATGGAAACCCGACATAATTTTTAATTTTGAGCATCAAACTAGATGTCCATGAGATGTATTGGAGAAACCTACATATACGCTTGTTTTCTAACTTATAGGGTGTGTATATGTGCAATTTTTTTTTTTTTGGCTATGTAAGGTACAGAAAGGGACTTCAAGTCCGCATAGTGAAATGGAAAGGCCATTCAAGCAAGTTGCATGTGGTGAGGAAAAATTTGTTGTAACAGGTTTCCCATGAGGTTTTCCCTCTTTCCCCAAATTTTTAGTGTCTCATTTTTATATGCATTTTACAATGGGTACCTAACATGGTCTTTGTTTTTAGGACCCAATCATCATGTACACCCTCGTAGTGTTTAGGGGGGGTGTTGGAGATATTACACACTCACCAAGAATTATTTTCCTAAGTTTGATAGTCCAATGTTGAGAACTCTTCCTTAGTGAGAATATTCTCTCTAGAGAATATTCCCCTAGAAAATATGATGTTCCTCTTCAGTGCAGAGTTAGTTAGACTAGTGGAAATAAATCATGCATGAAAACCTCAGTTTTATCATGAGTAGTTTCATGTGTTTCTCTCACTTCCACATGTGTGACCCAGTTAACTGATAATTGCATGGATCAATTAACTAGGACTAGGTGGCAGTTCCCTCGAGTGCCTAGATCTCTCTAGCTCAATAATATGACACATTAGTTACTCATGTAGCCTATATCTATTGTAAATTATTCACCTTTTGAGTTTGGAATTCAGTTAAGAGAAATTCTTTCATTATTTCCTCCATTTTTTGTCTCTTCTCTTCACACAGTTTCATGTTGTGTATTCTTCATTGTTAGATAGATATTTTGTGTAGGTATATCAAAAAATCTACAAAATCAAGGGAATGAAAGGAAAAGAAAAAAGTGGGAGAGAAGAGAAGGGAATAGGGAAGATAAATATGAAAATATGAAGCATAAGAAAGAGGAAGAGGAGGAGGAGGATAAAGAAGGGGATATATAAGAAGAGGATGAGGAAGGAAGGAATATTTGAAAAATAAAAGAGGATAATAACATAATGATAAGAAGAGAAAGATAAATATGAAGGAAGGAGTAGGAATATGCAAATTCTAAGAGGAAGGAGGATTATTATGGAAGACAAGGAATAGGGGGTATTTCTAAAAAAAGAAAGGAGTATTTGGGGGAAGCTTTGAAGAGGAATAAGGAATGGAAGAATAAGAGAAAGTGGAATAGGGGTAGAAGAATTATTATTAATAGGATGAAGAAGGAGAAGAAACAAATAGGAGGAAGGAGGACTTGGAAAACCAAAGGAGGAAAATAAAAATTTGGAGGAATAGGAAGAAGGAAGGATGAAGCCACACCATCCATACAAAATACCCTCAACCGATGAATTTAATATGGATAAATGTTATATGTGTTCCCATATGGAGACAAAGGATGCAAGGGGAAGGAGGAGTTTTAGAACAAAAGGAAGGGGAAGGGAAATTTCAAGAAAAATAGGAAGTAGGAAGCAAGATAATGATGAAGGAAGAGAAGAAAAGGAGGAAAAGAGGATGAAGTGAAGAAGAAAACAAAAACTAAGGATGGAGAATCACGAGACAAATTGGAGAGGGAAGGAGGATTTGGGGAAAAAGAGGATGAGGAAGGAATAATTGGTGGAAAATGAGAAAGAAGGAGGATGAGGAAGAAACATATGAAAAGGAGGAGGAATATATTAACACAATCCCCTAAACAAGTCCTACATTTTTCATTTCTGTTTAATTTACTCTAATTATTAATTGGTGGATCTATAAGTTGTTTTGGATATTCCACTAGATAGTTCATGAAATATTTACTTTGAAGGTTTATTTCCTTTAGATCCTAGATTCTTTAATTACTAGTTTTCTTCTTAAAAAATGTATGAAATAGTTGAAATACAAAAAATAGAGAAGGAAAATAAAATATTCACACACCATCCACAAATAAACACAAGATATAGCCTCAGAAACCCAATACGAGAGAAAAAAACAACCAGAAGGTGAGGTGACTCTTCTCTCTTTTCTTCAAATGCAAGTACAAAGAAAGAGTCACTAAATGTGGAGTTTCTAATACAAATATAGAGCAAGAAAATAATCAACAAGATCAAGAACTCATAATATGGTGGAAAAGGCACCAAGCCAAATCAACTTTAATTAACATAATCTACACATATATAGTACATAAATAGGTAACCACCAATAACGGTACACACAACTAAGTGTATGTTTACTAAGGATAAAAACTTATAGCCAAATGTAAACATAAGGTGGTTAAGGATGTTAATATTAATATAATATTTCTAACAACCCCCCCGCCTTAATCTTTAGTCTGTACAAATGTATTATCTCAGTAACAAATACTAGTGAAAAAGTGGATAAGTATTCAACATGTAACTCGTGGTATGAAATATCATGAGTGGTGATGAAGGTATGTTTAAAAAACCTCCAAAAGTGGGTTCCAAAACAAAATCTAGAAAACTTAGTATGCAACAAATGAGATAGACAACTTGTAGGTTTTCAATGAAGTGATCCCCAAACCTATGAAACCAAATCCTCATGAGAAGTAAATTGGCTACAAGTCCAATGCATCCCAAGTATTGAAAATGCCTCACAATCTTGAATGCACCAAACAAAAATGTGGAAGAGACATTTGTCCTCTACTATATCCAAATATCACTCCCGTAAAGTCCAAAGACTATAAAGTGAACAAATAAGTTCACAAACTTCTCTTTTAAATTGACACATAAAAAAAACTATCAAGAATCCAACTAACAAAAAAAGGTGTCAAAAGGCATCTCAACCATGTATCCATAAAATATTGTGTCCATAAAAAATCCTATGGGTAGTGTTATCCCCATTTTTTGGATAACTAAGGAGATTATGTCTCGAGGCCTTTAGGTTGCAGATATGAAGTGTCGAGAGCCTATATGGCTAGAAATAACCTTTTTCATAGATGGAAACCCCTCTCACCACCACAGATGGTCATAGATTTCTAGATGGAATCCACCACATCAACTGGCTTCTTAAAGGAAGTGGACCTTTATCCATGAGGTACAAGTCAATATTATGGTGAGAATCATTTCAATATTTAATCCAATTGATTATGTTGTATCTTATATTTCCCAAGATTTCATGATATATGCTTGGACATTATGACTTTTTCCCTGCTTCACCTTGGAGGTTGAAATTATTCCCTAGTAAGTGGTATTCCTTGGGGATGTGTTTTCTATTAGGAACTCCCTTAGTGAGCCATCATACCATTCCCTACCATACTTACCACATTGCATCATTGTTCCCCTCCATTTCCTTATCTCTTGTGATTTTAGGGTGTATTGACCCAATAAGGGGTTGTCCCTCATTCTATGAGAATAATGGGATGAAGTTGCAAAGGGGTTGATGTTGGGTAAAAGATAAAAGCCTTGTATAAACCTTACAAATGATTCACCTAGGGATCACCCAAGAAAGAAGTGAAACACTTATCTTTGAGTAAAGGGGACCCACAATATAATAAATAATACTTAAAAGGTTAGATGAAGGATAGGAGGTATCATCATGAGCCAACCTATTATGTCCACGAATATCTAGTGGTATGACATTGTCGCCATCTAGTCGCCAATCTAGGGAAATGGATTTCGTTTGCATGGCTGAGAGAAAGGGGATCTCATCACAAGCTAACCTTCTCATTTCCACTAGGTGTTTGTGGATGACATTTCCATCATCTAGTCACCACGCTAGGGAAGTGTCCTTCAACCTCTCCTTATTCTATATTGAAATAAAATACAATGAAATAAAGATAAAAGGAAATTGATGGGCTTGGAAAAATTGGATTGCGGACGATGGTACCACCCACCCTCTACAAAGGAACCCATGAATGAGACACTACAACCCCTTGTATGTCATGAGCTCTGTGCCCATTGAGTATTGACCCCAACCACTTCGTCCACTTTACATGGATTATGGAGGGATCTCTTGGAAAGTCTCCTTAACCTAGGGAAATATCAATCCAATAGGACACCTCTTCAACCCTCCCATATTCAAGATTGACATGTCGCATAATGTCTTTGAGAATTTAATTATTTGATATAGTGATATTTGATACACATGCTTAGATGGCTCATTTATTGATTGGATTCACTTATCATAATGTTATGACTTGAGATACTTGGAGGGCGTGCTCATTTGTCTTTGCAGGACCTAATTGGTGGATAGTTTTGGGAGAACAAGCCTAGCTTGGGCTTCCATGGGGATACAAGCCCACATGTTGGATGCCAAGGGGCCGCATGTAGGATGAAAAATATCAAACTTGGAAGGCCTTGAAGATGACTTGGACTAAATAAATTATCCCCCACATGTTAAGAATTTTACCTAGGAGAGGCAAAACATCACTCTTGGAGGCATGACATCACCTAGGGGGGTTAGGTCTTGGTGGTGAGATGCCGCTTATTGACACATGGATGTTTTGAGGAGAACAGGGTATTCACCATGATAATATTGTCTAAATTCTTGACATGTGGCCTTTGGAGGCCTACACATGTTTCTCCAACACCAAGTACTTCTTCTAAGTGGAAAAACATCCCCTAAAGGGAGACATCCATCTAAAAATAGGGTTTATTTGTGAAAAAGTGAAACTTTAAGTGAATTGTTTAATATTAGTTTGTTAAAGGGGGGAATATTAGGGTTTTTGACCCCTAGTCTTTTTGTTTATCCCTTAATATGTCGACAAGTCACCTTGGTGACATTTTGTATAAATAACATATCATAAGATCTCATTTTAACATAACTCTCCCTCATTGTGAGAAGTATTGGTCTGAAATTTTCGCTATCTTTGGATCTATTTGTATCTTGTACACTTGTTTATGGTTATTTTGATGAATGGTTGATGGAGGAGTGATGTTCTAGCCTTGGATGAATTCTTTCTGGCTTTTATGGTGGATTATCTTAGCATCTTTCTTGATTTTGGTATGGTATTTTACTCTTATGATATCATTGGTTAAAGTAAAGGATTGTTATGATAGGATCTAGGTGGAAAGTATAAGGGAATACACCCCCACCATAGTCGTCATCATTTTATACTTCATGTTATTGGTTAAACAAGAGTTTGCTAAGAGAAGTATAAGGGTATACACCCTCTTAGCTTAAACCCTAGCTAGAGAAACTTTCCTTGGGAAGTGAAAGGGCTTACACCCACAAGGATGTAGCTTCTCTAGATATCAAATTTATTTGACTCCATTAATTGAATAGTAAACAAGAGTTATATATTTTTTGCATTGGAGATATAAAACCATTGCCTTGGGAAACGTGAATTTTTATCTATTGAATGGTTTGTTGCTTGTAGTTGGTTTGCCTCATTGAGAGGAGTATTCCCATACTAGGGCGTCCCCTCTCTCCCAATACTTTAATTTTTGTTACAAACCCTAACCTACAACTTCTATGACTGATCTAACCTATATAAACTACAAACTATAACCCCTAAACTAACCCGAGACTAGCTCCTAAATTTTGCACAGTAACTCCACTAATTAGGGTGCATCTTTTGGGCTACTTGTTGGCATATTTTGAGGGTTTAATTTGATGATATAAGTGAGTGAAACCTAAATCCATAAGGCTTCAATTTTATTCAAAAATATACATGTTACAACAACTTTCTTTATTTAGTGTCAAAGTGCCATTTTTCAACCTATATTCATTGCTAATATTGATGTTGATTTACTTAACTAGTTTAGATATTTGTATGCTGATTTAGATGCTTTATTTCCTGATATAAAATATCATCTATTGTTTCAAATTAGGGAAAAAAATATTAATTTTTTGATCCATACTAACATATATCATTGCAAGTTGGATTTTCTTTTGTCTCGTGCAGGTACAATTATTTGGAGAAGTACTATACCTTTGGGGGAACAATCACTTGACTTACAAGACATTTATTCGCACATTTAACTCCACTTAGACTTGACCTATAGGGGGATCACTTTCATATCTATCTATGTCCATTTCATTCCCCATAGGGTCACCATGATCGCCTCCCTAGAGTGACCTAGTCACCCTTGAAGTGAGGGACCTACATCGAGGTGAAATTGGGTATAGGATTCCCAAGTTGTAGAACTTGCTTTGTGGTTGGTTTTGGTGAGACTTGAGATCATATGGTGACTACATTGAGGTATTAACCTTAGTAATGGAACCATGGCCTCACGAGAATTACCATGGGAATTCCATAAGTTTTATCCCTCATTTGATGTTCAGGATATTCCCGGATATCGAAATCATTGCTCCCCAGAGTGGAGGGAAAGTTATCCCAAATTTTACGGTGATCCATCTCTATCAGTCACCCATGTCTTGAATTATATGAAGTATGATTTGAGATTCAATGTGGTACATGAAGATGTGTTCATGATAATTTTCACTTCTTCACTGGAATCAAGTCAAAAGGATTGATTTTCACACTCATGTGATCCAAAGAGTGTCCCTTATTCTACTAATCTCATTGAATAATTTTTTAAGAAATATCAGCCAGCTACTCAAAGTTTGCAAGATGATTTCCAAGAGCTCAAATGCACTCTCTCTCGAGAAGGTTTTTTTTATCGATGATGAGACAATAGATGAAGAAAATCTTGAAGAATATCTTGATGAAGAAGATATGGATGAGACATATGATGAAGACTAATTATCTTCTCTTCCACTTGATGAGGAAATCCATAACTCTGCTCCTCCTGCACATTAACAAGAGAACATGATAAGTTATAATCCTTTTAAAAACTTTGATGATGCCTTTTTCCATGACTATGGAAATGAAAAAAACTGCCAAAAGGATATCGATGAAGTTTCTCTTGCAAAAGACCTAAACGAGACATTGTTGTCTATTTTTCCTTTTGAATAAAATGAAGTTATTCAGTCTTGTGAGGAATTGATCATCTCCTATAAAGCAGGTGAATTCATGGAACAACCCTCAGATATAGTTGGAGAATGCATTGATGATTTCATATAGGTTGGGATATGTAGATGGGAGGAAGGTTTCTTAATTATTGATATATATACCATTTATGAAATTGAGGGTAGCTCTCAAGTATAAGGGGTTGAAATGTCATTTTCAGAGGATTGGCCTCCATGCATGTATGATTAAGATGTTTTGCATCATAGTGATGACATGGTTATAGATATTTTCTACCCTTTCAAGGATGACTTGTCACAACATGATCTCCATGCATCCTTTGGTACATACCCTTTTGAGGATGCATATTTGTTTTTTGAGGAATTCCAACCATTGTGCTCAGATTTTGATGAATACCAGGACGTGGCCACCTCAAAGAAATCAGAGGTTCATTTTTCAAACATAAAGTATTTTCATCTTGGATATTTCCATGGATATAAATAGTGGAAGAGGTGGTTGTTTTCTACACCTGAGACTATTCCTTACCTTTTACCCTCTTCTCCAAAAGATAATGCAATATTATTTCAATATCTCATATCTTCTCAGTCCTCGAAAAGAAGTGAGTATTTGTGAACCAATGAAGATGAGCCTTCGTCTACATATAGTAGCCCCCTTTATATATGGATTGATCAGTCTTATGGCTACACTTTCATGTGGCATTATCAGGTTGATGGTTTCTCTTTCCAGTAGGATTTCCTCCCTCCCACCCATATTCATGGGCTTTATTTCATGATTGATTATATGTGTGTTTATACTCATGGTTATTATGTTCTTGACTTATATTTATTGTATTATATGATTAAGTACATGGGAAGATACTTTGATGAGATGATTAAATGGTTTCACTGGTTGTATGACTTCACCTAACATCATCCAACACATGATCTTCAGGGCCCCAAGGCCCCAGGTAAGTAGGTAAGTCATTTTTAATCCCTTAATTTTCATCTTGATTGCTCATGTTAGTTTAGATGCATTTGATTTTCATTTTTATCTACTTGCATATTGATTTCATGCTTAGCTTAGAAATTTTTGAAAAATGTGAAAATTTTCTTTTTCTGGCTTAGTTGGTTTTGATTATGATCATATGAGAACAAGGATGAGTAGGCCATCCTGCACTTGATAGTTTGATGTTTCCTTGAAAAAAAAGGTATACTAGGAGATGTTGTGTTATTCATGCACTCTACAACAACCACATGTCCCCAAGTAGGAGACAAATGTTATCCCCATTTTGTGGATAACTAAGGAGATTATGTCTCAAGGCCATCAAGTTGTAGATATGGAGTGTCGAGAGATTACATGGCTAGAAGTACCATTTTTCACAGATGAAAACCCATATCACCACCACAGATGATCACATATTTCCATATGACATTCACCACATCAACTAGCTTCCAAAAGGCAGCGGGCCTTGCATGATGAGGTACAAGTCATTATTATGGTGAGCATCATTTCAATATTTAAACCAATTGAGTATGTTGTATCTTAAATTTCTCTTTATTTCATTATATATGCTTGGACATTATGCATTTTTCCCTGCTTCACCTTGGTGGTTGACATTATTCACTAGTAAGTGGTCTTCCTTGGGGGTGGGTTTTTTATTAGGAACTCCCTTAAAGATCCATTGTACGTTTCCTGACCATACTTATCACTTTCCATCATTGTGTTAAGCACTCAACACACTTGAAAAATTTTCAGGAGTTTTTTGTCACTTTTGGGTACCACTTGTTTTATGTTACTGTCTAAATTGAGTTCACTTTGGGGGATGGTTTTATTTTATTTTTTTTGTTTTCATGAATCTTATTAATCAATTCAGAGTGTTTGATATTGTTACATGAAACCTTGTTTCTAAAAGAACTTGACATCATAATTAAGAATCTACAGCTAACATTGCACTTAACGTGCTTATGTTCGACGATGGAAAAATGAAAGAAGGTAAAGTGGCCACACAGTTACAATATTCATCAATCGCCGATGCATCATCAATTTCGCTAGAAGGAAGAGTTGGTTGTGTAAGTTATTTGCCACAAAAATTCAGGAGATAGTCAATCCCCATCGGCGTCGGTAAAATATGGGAAGTATAGACTTTGACAAAGCCTTAAGAAATCATCGATAGTCGATGACCGGTGCGCTTTATCGAGGTTGTGGAAATATATACGGGTTAAAACAATCATTTTTTGTTTGCGATAAACATATTGTCGATCCCCGATCCCCGATACACTTTATACATCGAGACTTTTTCGAGAGAGTTGATACGGGAGGTCTTGGGTAGGTTGATCGTCGATTGTCGATCCTTGATACTTTTTGGTATCGGCAAGATAGGATCAGATTTTAGAGCGAGTATCTTAAAGCAAGTCTCGATTCCGATTAACACAAGTAAATGAAGACGTCAGTCTTGAGTTCCATGTGTCTTTATCACGTAAAGGTGTTGTACGACATAGTTTCATCTCGAGTGATATTAAGGTTTCCTATGTCCTAGTCACACCTCCAGGTCATCCTGGCCACGTCATATTTGTATAGAAAGATCATTTGGCATCAAATCTTTTGCAAGAGGATATCAACGAGAATTTTTCAAAGCATAACCCTGACCCCTGACTCACTAGTTGGACGATTGAAACGATGGGATGTTTTCGGCATAAGATATGATCATATTTTGACATTTAATAGACCCGTTAATGCTTCATCTCGCATATGTTGCTACCTCATACGCTGATTGAACAAAAAAATTTGAAATTGTTGATAGGCCACGTTACAACCCACACTCACATCGTCAACCCACGATCCAATTTAATTTGGCGGTAGATTTAATAAAACTATACTCATAACCCAAATTGAATGGTTTATGTGACAAGGTAAGTTCATCCCTGTTTAAATCTCTAGAACGGTTTTGAAAAAATTCACTCTGCACACAATATTGAATTCCAGAGCATCCGAAGAAGAAAAGAAAGCGTCTTGAGACTGTGTTGATCCTTAGATTATCAAAAACAAGTTAAACAAGATGTAGAGGTATGTGTTCAAGTTTGTCAATTCGACAATCATGATTTATATATGAATTTAATTTCTTACATGATCTCTAACTATGTTCTAGCTGTAGGTAAAATGTCACCAAGAAATCCAACCACTAGATGCTCTTCGAGAGGACTCAATCTAAAGGAAGATGAAGAAGGTGAAGGTTCTTCTCCTGGTATTGCGAGGAAGTTGGAGTACACTCCTAGGGTAGAGTTGGTCATAAAAACCTCAACGAAAAAATCCTTTTTCCAACCTATGGTATTTGGTGATACAGAAGAAAGCATCGGATCCAAGGTAATTCTCCCATAGTGGGGGGACCGTTTCAACAAAATTAGCCGAGAGGAGTACCCAAAATATATCCCACATAATGACCCGAATGTAAGGATGCTCGATGAATAGGTGTTCTCGAATATCCAACAGTCATATTTACACATGGTAGCTAACATAACCATGGTTTTCCCTTGCATAGAGGTTTTGAAGTGGCTAATAGATCATAGAGACACACAAAAGTGCTTTATCAATGATGAGAATGACGGGTGTATCAGAGTTTTCCTTTAGACAGAAGTCAATAAGTACTACAAAATTAGAGACCCCGAGGAGAAAATAAAAACAAACTTCGTGGTGAATTTATACGAATTCCACGACACCAGCCGGTTGATGGATTGATGGTGGAAGGAGGATTTTTTTTTTACAAACCGGAGCAGTGGTTGGTATGGAATAATCAACTTGAGGGAGCCATACATCTACTTAATGGCTCTCATATGCCGATTGTATGGAGAGAAGGAATGCTCCAAGTTTTCAGAAGCATGGATTCCCTTGGCATACTCAGTGGTGATCTCTGGAAGCATCTTCAACTAGGGAGCAATAATTTCCAAAAAATTGAACATCTATGTACAACAGGCTCAAATGTCGAAATAAGGGGATGCGCCCTCTTTCCACATGGCCTTGTACCTTCTCTATGTGATCTATGCAAGAAATTTCTCCGTTGACATGGATTTAAGATGGCATGTTGCAGAGCTCCTTCTTCACATTTATTTCAGCATACTTTGGGAGAACGAGTACAAAAAATCCTACGCAGTCATTTGTGATGAATTCATCACTCGTATTTATTTTATTATATTTAAAAAAGAATGCCCGAGATTATCCACAACAACTAAGAAAATGGTAGCAAAGGTAAGCCACTGGTATCTGGATGAATGCTCAACCTATATCAGGGTGTTTGGGGCCACCGGAGCATTGCATATACTCCCTACTCACATTCTATACGAGCTCATTGTGGGAGAAGTATGCTATCAGACCATCCTATAGGGCTATAACGCCACACTAGTTAAGGAAAAGAAGCAGTATTTCATACCCTACAGTTTCGACATGGGGTTTTATCTGGTAAAGGACACTGCTCAAACCAAACAAGAAGGGATGGGCCAAATTGAATTCAGGTTCTTGAAAGGCTGATTCTAATGGCCTGGTCCTCCAACATGCTTCTCATGTATAATCTTTCTGGCCATATGCTCATGATAAATTTGAGGATGAAATTTTCACAGAGTGCACTCAGGACTGGGAGGAGGTAGTATAGAAGATGGAAAAACTGAATATGACCAGGTTCAAGGCCATGAGAATGGAATAACAAGTGGAAACAATAGAGCAGTCATATTAATAGGCCCTCAGAGTTAAAGAAGATATCAGAGCGACATAAACTACAGAGGCACAAAGAAGAGGATTGCTCTTGCTAGAGGGGGCAGAAAGAATCATTGATTAGTTGTAGAATGATCCTGATCTTGTAGAAATTTCAAGGATTCCTGCTGATGGCCCAATCAGAAGTAGAGGAGAGCCAAGTGGCTTAGAGACAATACAACTTGAAGAAATCACCGAGCCCGAAAACCCTGCAGTTCCATCACCATGGATCAGATCACCAGGGGGAATTTCAACCCAGCCTAAAATATTGAGGACACCGGGTAGGACAAGTGTACCTAACCCATTGTTCAACTTAATAACCATCTATGCTGATGAGGATATTTCAAAGGTTTCCTTGGTGACTCTGGTGCAGATTGCAGAGGAAAAGGAACCTGAGAAGGCATCTTCCCCAGGTCTCGATGCTTCAATTCAAAACCTTCCACAGAGTGACCATGAGGTCAAATGTGTCTTAGAAACTGAGCTACTCAACTTTCCGGGAACCCCAATAGACAGTTCGAGGGATGAGATAGGATCATGTGACCAGAGAGAGGAAATTTCACAACAAGAGGAGAAGCTTCTCAACACAGAAAATGCCAAGACATTTGATCTTATCGGCCTAAGGATGGCTAGCACATATGCCAATTTGGATAGAAAAAAATGGGCTGAAAAGGAGTTGGACACTGCACTTAAGGAGTTGGATCATATGCGCCATTTTGAAAAATACTATCAGGAATTCACACAAGCCACAGTTTTTTTGAGAAGTGAGTTCCAAGATGCCTATGAAAAATTCACAAATGAACGTCAACTTTTCACTGCAGGAATAGACGAATTCCATGAAGACACCCTTATGGAGCTAGTGACCTGCAAAGTCATGGAAAGGTGGTATTAGAAGGATCACCAAGCAGTGGAAAGGATAAATTACATCAATGCAGTTCAAAAGGGTCGAGACAATGAAGAGAACAACATTCGGGTGCTGAGGGACAACAACATCGATTGGATCAGGAAAGAAGTCGAATACTGCGTGAAAATGGCCTAGGAACCTCAGTGGGAGATTCAGGAGAAATGGGTCAATTGTGAAAAGATCTGGGTAAAGACTAATTGGGAGATGAAAGACATCTGCCTCCTAGAATTTGGCTCACCCGAGGACTTTGTCAACCTGCATGACATAGTCAAGAAACATGCAGAACAAGAATCATCATGGACAACAGAGATAGAAAAGGTGGCGAGCATGGCACCAGGTCAGGTACAATAGTTCATGGAGTGTTTGATCAAGGCTCGAGCAGTTTTGAAGTAGTTAAGTGTCAAAATAGTCAAGTACCGAGCACATGCAGTAGAAGTGAATGAAATCCTTTCATCCCCGATGGACCAACACATGTTCCCAAATGCCAACACTTGCGAGGAAATATTCGTCAAATGGTTAGAGTATGAGAAGAGTCATCCACTTCAGTGAACCTTTTTGATGATTCTTAGAAGATAGAGAGATGAAAGCGCCATGTGGCGATATTTTTTTTTACTTAGATTGCACTTTAAATAACTATTTTTAGTTAATGATTCATTATAAATAAGAGGATTGAACTTTTAGTAAAGTTCGATTGTTTTCACTAAGACCCTCATTTTTGGAATTGTAAAGAACTATTTCTAAACTACCTTAATTGAGAAGTCATGTTTAGGACCAGAGACAAACTTTTGTTTTTTCATCAAAGGCATGCGTGATTGGATTTGAGGAGGAATTGCTTCCGACTTTATTTTATGAATGAATGCTATAATGAGCAAGAGTTTATGAATCTATTGATAAGTTAGTTGTTTCAATATTTTTTGTAGTTCTTGTCTCTAATGATGAGAGAAAATCGTTGTGTTAATGTGTGATTAATTCTAGAGCTAAGGAAACTATTTTTCTTGCCATCATTTTATTGCATGTATGTTTTCTTTCGATAATTGTATCTCAGTCAATAATTTAAATACTAGCAAGTTAATGTATTAGTACTAGGCTTGTCACAAGTTTGAATACCTTTATCTTCATGCTTAACCACAAGGGTTATCCCAAGCTCAAACTTCTTCAGTATTTAAGATCCTCCCTTTTTCCAGCTGGTTTATACCAACACACATATTTTAATCAGACCTACATAATAAAATAAAATACAAAAAAAAATCATTTAAACTGAAGGAGGAACTTTCATAAGAAGATATCTTGTCAATCACTACATAAATCCCATCGATTATTTGGCTGGATCGAAAGATATGGAGAACCATTCCACCATCAAACGTTAAAGAGTCTAATTTGGCCTTTGTGGCAAGTTTGGTTCCCGTTGTTGAGTTAAAGGGATTTAGGGCCCCTCAACATAATTGGCACTATAAGGAGGGAATGAATGAATGAATGGTTAATAATATTTCTAATATAATATTCTGCATAGCCTACAAATTCAAAATAGCCCACATGCATGGCTAGTCATTCCCAAGACAACCCACATACACTGAGTACTACTGAAATGAGTAACTCACCCTAGCAAGAGGAGTAACATATATTCCCTTAAATACATTACGCTCTTCCTCACGAAGAGTTGAACTATTTCAGAATAATCACAAGAGCTTATGCCCGACAAATTGGATCATTACCCCTAGCTCTGTTACTTCCTTATAGAAAACAAGTAAGAAGACTAGTGGTAGACACCCCCGACCAAGTTTTCGTTTACACAGTACAAGAACTGATAAATTTCTCCCTCACCGAGATTGAACATCCACTTAATTTGATCCCCGAAACACCAGCTAGTAACTACTCTGAGCCCGACGATTTTGAATTGGACGAGGAAGAGTTTAACTTAGATTGCTCAATTTCAGAGTCGAATGACATGGAGGATAATAATAATCATAATGAACAAATGGGAAACCCACCTCAAAAAAATCAACCATGGTTAGCTAGAGATGCTTTGGCAATCCCCGGATGGGTACATAACCTCCCTCAACATACAGAAAATTTACTTCCTAAGATTGACCCTGAAACCTATGGATTGCTTGAAGACCATATTAAAAAGTTCATACTATCTATTAGACTAATGAATATCCAACATTAATATGTAGTATGTTGGATTTTTCCCTATACCTTTGAGAATTAAGCCTCAACGTGGTATTTTAACTTTCTTGTAGGGTCCATAACTAGTTGGACAAAATTTCAAAAAGAGTTTTTAGACAAATTTGCAGAAGAAATAACTACAAGAGATTTAATGGCTGAACTCTTCGTCGCCACCATGAGTTCAAAAGAAAAGGTTAAATAATTCAATCAATGATTTACCACTATCCTGAACAAATTTCAACCTGAATCTAAACCCACTCAAGAGTTACAAATTGAAGTATATGCTAACGCTCTCCCTGCTTCTATTTCCATGCTTGTAAAAAGGGCTTCCAAGAATACCCTAGCTGAAAATTTTGAGGAAGCCAAAACAATTGAATTCCAAATGAAGTGATGTAAAGAGGGCAAAATATCACTAGTTAAAAAGGAAGCTCAACCTCCACCTAGGAGAGGAATCTTGTTGAATAGACCCCCAAGAAAACAAACAAAGCAAGGTCTTGAAAAGGGAAGTGGAGACATAGAATACCTACAACAGATGATAAAGAAATTTTCAAATGAAATCGTAGACATGAAAAGAAGTGCAAGGGAAGGAAACCAAGGCCAAATACCTTAAAAATCTTTTTTTAAGAGAAAACCACCATTCAAAGAAATTGAGCCTTCCCGAACCAACTTAAACATCGACCTGGGAAATGTAGCATCCGAATCTTTATGTACCTATCATCAAAAACAATATTCTGAAAGAGATTTTCCACAATGGGTGCATGCCATGAATTTGATGGCCAATTGGTTCCTAGAAAAAGTTTCCGTTACTGAAAAATCAAGCGAATCATCACTGAATATTTCTGATCAGTTGACCCGCTAGAAGAAACTGCCATGTTTTTTTGGGATCCTTGTTGGAATATTGGTTGTTTTCATTGATGTCAACCCTAGTCATGGGTTTTTGGACCGCAAGATTGATGAAGGTATTTGGACATGAAGGAAAATGCACATGCAGATACAACACCCATGGATGGATAGTATACATCATGTTATTTCCGGTCATATGTGGCACGTCATGCGGATCCTCATGGTTGAGGAGAAATGAATTTTTGAAGATGACAAAATGAATTGAAGAATGAAGTACATGTAGGCCCTGAAGATAATTAAAGAAAAGAATTACAAAATAAGAAAGTGTCAGGTCGGCCCTAATGTTAAAAGGAAGTGACATAAATGGTATAAATAAACATCATTATACATTCATTTGATACAAGTCAAATTTCAGAGGAAATAAGAAGAAAAGAAGGCCGGATTTCAAGGGAGGATGAAGTCTTTTGGTGATGTGTTCTAAGGTATGTTATTTTCAGGTCATCTCACAATTTTTTCTATAACTTTTTTATAGAACTATTCCTATGGTGAAATCGCTATGGTATTGAGAAGACATATCGAGGTACCTCTGGTAAAAATTTCATCTCTTGATTCGCTATAATTATGGAGATACACTCTGTGGAAGATAGGGTTTGTGACCAGTCCTGAAGCTAGTCAATAAATAGGTGTTTCGGGTAAAACAATCATAACTTATTCATCAAGAATCCAAATGAAGTGGAACAAATTTCATTGGAAAGAGTACGAACTTTAGTTTCTTGTGTGCAAGTTTCCAAATTGGATGTTAATTATTGAGCGCTGGGCATTCTGTGCATGTTCAATCTCCTGAATAGACCATAATTGAATAAAGTCTACCATTCTCTCTATAACCTCTTTTTGGGGAGGATTCAAGGAGTGAAAATTGGAGTTTCGGAGAATACAT
>ML786594.1:294714-326816 GCA_009831015.1 Picea engelmannii | reverse complement strand
AGATGAAGAAACCAACCTTGATTCCTTTTGGGGATACAAAGACAATGCAGAGAGTGAACAAGAAGATGAGAATCTTGAAAAGTTGAAGCATGTTGAAACTGAAAATAGCAAGCTTAGAAACAAAAACATAATACTAAAAGGTGCATTGAGTAGTTGTAAAGAAGAGAATTACAAGATTGAAAATATCATTAATATCTTGAAGGAACAATTAGAAGATTATGAGAAATTGAAAGCAAAATTGGATCACACAAAAGGGGAGCTACTATTGACAACAAAAAAGTTGAAGAAGTTAAAAAAAAAGCACTGAAAAATTAGATGAGATCCTTAGCAGTCAAAGATATCCAAACGATAAGACTGAACTAGGATACAATGACAGTTTGAAGACAACAAAACAAGAGAGGGAAGGTGAAAATGATGAAACCAACACTCTAGAAAAAGTTGAACAACAGGATAGAAAACTAGAATTCAAAAGGAATGAGACATCAAGAAGATCCTTTCCCACTAGGTATGAAAGCAATCATTATGAAGGAAACTATAGAAGAATAGATCGTGGAACCAGATGGACCACACCACAAAGAAGATCACTTACGCCTAGGTATCAAAATTTCTTTCTTGGACATTGTTATACTTGTGGAAATTTTGGACACAAAGAAATCAATTGTAGAATGAATGAAATGAATAGCTATGCAAGTTACATGAATGGTGAAAATAGTAGATATGAAAATGTTCATAGACCTTTCAACAAAAATTATAATGCATTTGACCCATTAATGGATGAAAATATTGTATGTTACAAGTGCAATAATCTTGGTCACAAAGCACGCGATTGTAGAAAGATGAAGGAAGATAATCATATGCCAAATGTCTACATACCAACTACAGCATGGAAAAGGAAAGAAATTCCACACAATGAAAATTGTTGAATAACATTAGTCGCTAAAGAATGCAAAGAAGAAGATGAATGGTTAATAGATAGTGGGTTCTCATCTCATATGACCGGAGATAAAAACAAATTTGTCAGCTTGAAGAAAAAGGGTGAAAATGTTGCTTTTGGAGATGACTCATCTACCAAAATACTTGGAAAAGGAACTATAAAGCTTGGAAGTGAAAATGTAAAAGCAGGAAAAGTCCTATTGGTTGAATATTTGAAGCATAATCTCCTCAATGTTAGCCAAATATGTGATCAAGGATATAATCTTACGTTTGACTCCCGGAAATGTAAAATCAGAGAAAATAAATTAGGAAGATTGGTTGCAAATGCAACAAGAAGACTGAACAACATATACATCCTAGACATGAAGAAGAGAGAGAATACAGAAGCCACACAAAAGGACTCCAAGGAAGAAAAAGTCCCAAAGACCAAAAATAAGGATGAAGTATTATTGAGTGCCACATGTTTAGGGGGAGCAACCCCAAAGAAGAAGGTTACATTTTTCCATTAAACTCAGGGGGATAAGCCATACCCTTTGCCATTGATGTCAAAGGGGGAGATAAATTGGGATCATGATGATAGGGGGAGAATGAGTGTTTCCATCAATGACAAAGGGGGATATTGTTGGAAGATTGGTTGTTGTCATTGATTCCAACCCTAGTCATCGATTTTTGGACCGCAAGATTGATGAAGGTATTTGGACATGAAGGAAAATGCACATGAAGATACAACACCCATGGATGGATAGTATACATCATGTTATTTTTGGTGGTATGTGGCACATCATGTGGATCCTCATGGTTGAGGAGAAATGAATTTTTGAAGATGACAAAGTGAATTGAAGAAGGAAGTACATGTAGGCCCTGAAGATAATTAAAGAAAAGAATTACAAAATACGAAAGTGTCAGGTCAGCCCTAATGTTAAAAGGAAGTGACATAAATTGTATAAATCAAAATAATTATACATTCATTTGATACAAGTCGAATTTCATAGGAAATAAGAAGAAAAGAAGGCCGGATTTCAAGGGAGGATGAAGTCTTTTGGTGATGTGTTCTAAGGTATGTTATTTTCAGTTCATCTTACCATTTTTTCTATAATGTTTTTTCTAGAACAATTAAGATGGTGAAATATCTATGGTATTGAGAAGACATATCAAGGTACCTCTGGTAAAAATTTCATCTCTTTATTCGCTATAATTATGGAGATACACTCTGTTGAAGATAGGGTTTGTGACCAGTCCTGAAGCTAGTCAATAAACAGGTGTTCCGGGTAAAACAGTCATAACTTATTCATCGATAATCCAAATGAAGTGGGACAAGTTTCAATGGAAAGAGTACAGACTTTAGTTTCTTGTGTGTGAGTTTCAAAATTTGATGTTAATTATTGAGCGTGGGTCATTCTGTGCAATTTCACTCTCCTGAATAGACCAGAATTGAATAAAGTCTACCATTCTTTCTATAACCTCTTTCTGGGGAGGATTCAGGGAGTGAAAATTGGAGGATTTTCAGAGAATACATTGAGTAATATTATCTACAGGATCATAGTAATCCAAGAATTGAAGAATTGCATAAATTGAAGAAGTCTTGAGAAGCATTATCAGGTTCTATGTCATGATTGGTTGATGGTGATGATTTAATGTAAAGTTTTATTATCTCTCATATATTCTTAGGTGGAAGGAAGGGGAAAGGATGGAGAGTTCAACTCTCTCTTGATATTGGAGGATTGTATCTTCTTCTTGGAGGTTTATCCCTCCCTTTACATTTGGAAGTTGTATCTACCTTTGGAAGTCATTACTTCCCTTGAACAATAACTATTGATTATTTCTCATATATTGTGCATGGTGTATTATGGTGTATTGGTGTAACTCTTATACTATTGTTCATTTCTCATTGGATATATTTGAATGGTTTAAGTATAAGTTGAAAAAGGTTTTAAATTATACTTGATATTGATTCACCCCCCTCTCAGTATCAACAATCTTGACTTATGAATTCCTTACGATGATATATTTGAGCTTCAAGAACCACCCGCTGAGGTTTTGGTTGTGAAAACATGAAGTAGGGGTCAACCAGTCTCAAATGACATTACCATTGTCAAAAATTCAAGAGGAAAACAAACATCCGATCACCTAAAGGAACCTTTTGTCTCCCAAATAAATTCTATAAACATCCATACACGGGAATCACCCAAGCTACACTACAACATAGTAGAAGATTCAGAAATATTAAAGACAAATGTATCGGTCATCGACATGTGTATAATTCCCCATAAAAAGGATTTTCTATTACAATTCTTAAAGTCAGTAGAAACACCTACAACAAGAACTGACCAAGGAGAAACCCCATCTCCCATATACCTAAGGAATAAACTGAATGTGAATGATTTCTTTGTAGATAAGAAAGGAGATCCTTTTGTCCCACCATTCCTCTTAATGTTTGAAGTATTCAACAGAAACCTCCATAATTTTTTAGTCGATTCAAGGGCCTCATGTAATGTCATTCCGTTATCTATCTATAATAAATTAAACGTAGTCCCTCTCAAAAGTGATAAACATGTTATACAACTAGACAAAACTTAGGTGAAATTCATCGGGGAATTCAAAGATGTTATGATCAGAATGGCTACATGCCTGAAATTTGTTCAAGTAATTGACATAATTGTAGTAGATATACCCGAATCTTATGGACTGCCACTTAGTCGAGATTGGTCTGAGAAGTTGAATGGATACTTTAGCATAGAATGGGATCACCTATGGTTTCCATTAAAGGGACACACAAACATGATTAGGATCGATAGGGAAAGGTATCTCAAACATACTCTCATTGATTTAGAAGCCCTCAATGAACCCTCGCCAACATAATTCCCCTGTGCTAGGCAACTACTCCTGTGATTATGATTTTGAAAATTCCCCCCCTCTCTCATCTGATGTACCTCTCACTCAAAAATCCGAAATGAATTTTCAAGTAAATCTACTGGTAGAGGTGAAAGAAACCCTATTTTGTCAAGAACCTCTGTCAGAAACCACAAACAAAATAGGTGGAGAGGAGAAAGTTAGTAGGCATGGGTAAGCTGATGATTTTCTCTCACAAGTCTGGATCCTGTATTTTGATGGGTCTAAATAACAAGAAGGGTAGGGAGCAGGATGTATCCTCATTTACCCAAAGGGGAAGTGAAATTTCCTATCCTGTAGAATTTGAATCAACTAATAATACTACCGAGTATGAAGATTTTGTGAAAGGACTAAAGAAATTCATAGACTTAAACCTTAAAGAACTAAAAGTTTTCCGGGACTCTGAAATTATCGTTAGGCAAGTAAATAATACTATAGATTTCAACTCTCTCCACCTGAGAAATTACCAATAGGAGGTGCACAGGCTAATAGAATATTTTGAAGCCTTCAACATAAAAACAATCCCCAGAACAAAGAATACTTTTGTTGATTCCCTAGACACTTTTTCTTCGAGGCTATCCCCTTTAGAAGACTACGAAGCCTCCAAGTTCATAATGGAACTTATCTACAAACCATCAGTGCCCAACAATATTTTTAATAGAAATTTATTTGAAGGAGATGAATAGATCATAAACTTCCTAACCAATTAGAAAATTTTTAAAGACCTGGCTATTGATGATAAAGTTTTCCAAGAGAAACTAGTAGAAACCAACCCCCATGAACAAAGAGGCGAGACAGATCACTCTAGTAACAAACCAAAGTCTCACACGATACCGAAAGGGGTATCCAATTTGGAGAACCTCTTTGACTTAAGGTAAAGATTCAAAGGGTAAAAAAACACAATACAGGAAGCTCATGTCCCATTTATGAGACTATAAATCTAGGAACCCTAGAACACCCTAAGATTATAAACCTAGGAAAGACAATGTCTAAAGAAGAAAGGAAATCCTATCTCAAAATTTTCAGAGAATATCAAGATGTTTTTGCATGATCCTACTGTGATATGAAAACTTACGAAACTCACATTGTCCAACACATAATCCCATTAAAATACGGAGTAAAACCCTTCCAACAGAAGCTCTGGAAGTATCATCCATCTCTATAACCCCTCATGTGTCAGGAGTTAAATAAATTACTAGATGGTAAATATATATTTTAGGTTAGACACTCTGCCTAGGTAGAAAATTTGGTTCCTTTCAGGAAAAAATCTTGGGAGATCCTATTATGTGTGGATTTCAGAAACCTCAACAGAGCATCATAAAAGGAAAACTACCCAGTCCCATCGATGGAACAACTCTTCCAGACTGTGTCTGGTTATGAAATTTTCTCCCTATTAGATGGATTTTCGGGTTATAACTATGTTCTAGTTTCAGAGGAAGACCTATTGAAAACCACCTTCTGAACCAAGTGGGGAACCTTTTCTTATAAACACATGCCCTTTGGGTCAATTAATGCAGGGGAAACCTTCCAGAGGGACATTGATGTGGATTTTAGGGGATTAATAAACAAGTATGTATTAGTGTATTTGGACGATGTGTCTGTGTATTCAAATAATAGAGAAGATCACATCCAACATCTAACCTAGATTTTCGAAAGGTGTAGAAAATACAGTATATCTTTAAACCCTAAGAAAACTATCTTTGGATTTGAGGAATCAAAATTACTAGGACATATTATATCTCAAGCAAGAATTCGCATAGACCTAGAATGAATTAAGGAAATATCTCAGCTTCCCTTACCCCACACAACAAAAAGGATATGCAATCCTTCTTTGGGAAAATCAACTTTGTGAGGAAGTTCACCCTCGATTTTGACTAAACTATCAAACAATTTCAAAAAATGATCCGCAAAGATGCTGAATTTAAGTGGGATGATGAACAAAAAAGTTATTTCAGCAACATTGATACTGCAATATCTCAAGCTCTAGTCCTGCGAAGTCCTGACTTTAGCAAAGATTGTTTCCTCTATACTTTTTCCTCTGACCAATCTTTAGCTGCATTATTGACTCAGAAGGATGATGACAATAATGAGGCGTTGATATAATTTATGAGCACTAATCTCCAAGGAGATGAACTAAATTACCCTGCTATAGACAAATAGACTTATGCAGTGTACAAAGCAGTAAAACATTTCAGATCTTACATTCTAAAAAATCACACCAAAGTCATTGTGCCTCATCTTGCAGTCTAATGTCTATTCACTTAATAGGAAATGGGAGAAAGAAGAGGAAATTGGATGGCAGATGTCCAATAATTTAATCTAGATATAAAACCTTCCAAACTAGTTAAGGCATAGGGATTGTGTAAACTGGTCGTTGAAGCCCAAGACCAATTGAATGAAGATTTCGAGCGGGAGAATGAGTTGGAGTTGTGGTGTAGTGAAGATTTATATGTTCCCCCAAGGCTGGAGTCTTTTTATGGAAAACTAATTTATCTCCTTCATCACGAGAGCTGCCCAGAAAACCTAAACCCTAAGGAAAGGAGATCTCTCAAACTAAAATCGACACAATATCGCCTCATAATTCCGGTGCTCATCGACGTAAATTATGATGGGGTACTTTTGAGATGTCTCAAATGTGAAGACACAGATAAGGTTCTGAAGGAGCTCCAAAATGGTCCTGCAGGTGGACACTTTGTAGGGAATACCACCTCTCACAAGATACTAAGAGCCGACTATTACTAGCCCACTCTATTCAGGGATGCTTACACATACGCTAGAAATTGTAAAACTTGTCAAATAAGTGCGGGGAGGGAAAATAGAGCAACTGTCCCACTCCAACCAGTAGCCATATCTAGACCATTTGAGAAATGGGGTTTAGATGTCATAGAAGAAATTACACTGAGTTCTTCAAAAAAACATAGATACATATTGACTACTACAGACTGTTTTATGAAATGGGCATAGGCCACCCCTCTGACTCACATAAATGAAAAGGTGTTAATCTAATTCATAGAACAACAACTGATCACAGGGTTCGGTATGCCTTCCGTTCTTG
This sequence comes from Picea engelmannii, assembly GCA_009831015.1. Classification (NCBI taxonomy): domain Eukaryota; kingdom Viridiplantae; phylum Streptophyta; class Pinopsida; order Pinales; family Pinaceae; genus Picea; species Picea engelmannii. Next base: position 319,939 of record ML786594.1, on the reverse strand, counting down.
TTTTTGATAATGTCGCTTACTTTTATTCCACCCTGCTAACAGAGTTTTCTCTAGATAAAGGAATCATAATCAGATACTAGGCAAACTACTATCCACAAGGGAATGGAGTGGTTGAATCAACCAATAAGAATCTAGTGAGGATATTGAAGAAAACTGTTGTAGACAATCAGAGGAATTGGAATAGTTGGCTTCATAATGTCGTATGGGTCGATAGAGTAACACCCAAGGAAGCTATAGTGAACTACCCATAATTTATGGTATATGGACAAGAATCCATTCTCCCGAATGGGATATACCTTCCATCTCTTCATCTCGCTCAGGGATCTAGAGGACAACCCTCATCCGTTATTTAACAAAGAATTGATACCATCCTTATGCTGGAAGAATAAAGGGAAAAACCAAAATAAAATTTTGTCACCCATCGCAAGATAGTTAAAATATGGTTTGATAAACATAATTCCAAAGAGAAGAATTTTGAAGTAGGAGACTTAGTCCTGAAATGGGATAGAGCGAATGAACTGAAGGGAAAACATTCGAAGTTTCAGAATCTGTGGCTTGGACCTTTCCAGGTAGCCGATAAACTTGGGGTAGGCACATATCGATTGAAAAATATGAGGGGGGGACTCGATGCCCTCCTGGTGAATGGCCAGACCCTAAAAAAATATTTCTATTAAAAACAAAATGTGTGTGTGTGTTTTCATGTTATTTTATTTTGTAGGTGTTAGGTAGGCTGATTGCAGGGTCCTTTATTTCTATTTTTATTTTGTGTGGTATTTTTGTGCAATAAAGTTGTGTTCTGCAAGGCATTGGTTGAAATTAATCAATACAGTGTAGAAAAATTTGTTCATGACTCATGCTTACATACAACACAAGAAACATTGGGAAAATTGTGGTTTTCTTAAAAGGGTTATGTATCTAATATTTTCAAATAAACAACCTTGGAAAATGATGAAGTGTCTGCATGGTGGTTTGGTAAAACCTTAAGGGAAAGATAGTAAGTTGGAAAGGACCACATGTACCTCGAGACAGAGATAGATGGAGATAGAAAATTGTTTATCTTAACCATCTCATCTTGCAGATAACAGACGTCCTCCTCTCCCACTCGCCCAGGGCATCTCTGCCAAAAATAAATCAATTATATCAGATGAGAACGAAGTAGGAGAGGGTATGAAGGTAACTATGTCAGGGCTATGGACACTCGATGGCAGCGGAGAAAGGTCTGTGACATCAGGGTGACTCTGTCGGGGCTATGGATGCTTGGTGGCAGCGGAGCAACACCGCAACAAGCGAATGATGATAACTAAAATTCCTGGTGCCAGTGAATTATTTAATCGACTCTTTTCAAAAGGAGGCGTGGGTCATAGTTAAAGGGAACAAAGGTGGAATAAAGGTTGAAACCCCACAGGTAGGCCCAGATTCACGAACCAGGGGAATTTCAAATGCAAGGATAGAAGAGACTCTAATAAAAACAAAACTAGTTAAGTTCTTAACCAACTTCTACATCAGCTAAGCCCATGGAAGGAACATAGATTTTGCTTTCTCGTAGTGAATCGCCATTTGTTGAGTGCTTAACACACCCTAAATTTTTTCATGATATCTTTATCACTTTTGGGTACGACTTGTTTTCTATTAGTGTCTAAATTGAGTTCACTTTGGGGGATAGTTTTATTTCGTTTTGTTTTGTTTTCATGACTCTTATAAATCAAGTCAGATTGTTTGAGCTTGTTACATGAAACCTTGTGTCTAAAAGAACTTGACATACTAAATAAGAATCTATAGATAACATTGCACCTAACGCGCTTATGTTCGACGTTGGAAAAATGCAAGAAGGTAAAGTGGCCACACAGTTACAATAGTTGTTAATCATCGATGCATAATTGGTTTTGGTAGAAGGTGGAGTTGGTTTGCGTAAGTTATTCGCCACAAAAACTTAGGATATAGTCGATCCCCATCGACGTTGGTAAAATACGAGAACGATATACTTTGACAAAGCCGTAAAGAAATCATCAATAGTCGATGAATGATGTGCTTTATCAGGGTCGGGGAAAGCTATAAGAGTTAAAACAATCATTTTTTATCTGCGATAAACATATCATCAATTGTTGATCCCCGATACACTTGCGTCATGAAGACGTTTTTGAGAGAGTTGATCTGGGAGCACTTGGGTAGGTTGATCGTCGATCGCCAATACTTGATACTTTTTTGCATTGGCAATATAGGATCAGGTTTTAGAGTGTGTAGCTTAAAGAAAGTCCCAATTCTGATTAACACGAGTAAATGAATACGCTGGTCTCAAGTTCCATGTGTCTTTATCACGTAAAGGTGTTGTACGACCTAGTTTTGTCTCGAGTCATCTTAAGGTTTTCTATTTCCTAGTCACACCTCCAAGTCTTCCTGTCCACGTCAGCTCTATATGAAAATATCATTCAGCATCGGAGCTTTTACAAGAGTATATCAACAAAAATTTCTCAAAGAAAAACCCCAACCCCTGACTCACCAGTTGGACTAGCGAAACGATGGGATGTTTTCGTCATAAGATACAATCGGATTCTGATATTTAATAGACCCGTTAATGCTTCATCCAACATTTTTTGCTACCTCATGCACCGATTGAACAACAACAATTTGAAATCGCCGATAGGCCACGTTACAACCCATGTCCATGTTGTTAACCCATGATCCAATTTAATTTTAAACATCTTTGAAGATTTGGTGGAAGATTTAATAAAACTACACTCATAGCCCAAATTGAATGTGTGATGTGACAATGTAAGTTCATCCATGTTTAAATATCTAGAATGGTTTTGAACAAATTCATTCTGCACACAAGTTTGAATTCCAGATCATCTGAAGAAGAAAAGCAAGCATCTCGAGACTCTGTTGATCCTTAGATTATCAAAACAAGGTTAAAAAAGATGCAAAGCTATGTGTTCAAGTTTGTCAATTCAGTGATAATGATTTATATATGCATCTGATTTCTTACATGGTCTCTAACTATGTTCTAGCTATAGGTAAAATGCCAGCGATAAATCCAACAACCAAACACTCATCGAGAGCACCTAAGCTAAAGGAAGTTGAAACAGGTGAAGGTTCTTCTCCTAGTACTATGAGGCAGTTGGAGTACACTCCGAGGGTAGAGCCAATCGTAAAAGCCTCAATGAAGAAATCCTTTGTCCAACCTCCAGTCTTCGGTGATACAGAAGCAAGCACCAGATCCAAGGTAATGCTCCCACAGTGGGGGGACCTTTTCAACAAAATCAGTTAGGAGGAGTACCCAAAATATATATATCCCAAACATCGACTCGGATGTAAGGATGCTCGATGACCAGGTGTTCCCGAATATCTGACGGTCATATTTGGTAGCCAAAATAGCCCTGGATTTCCATTTCATAGAGGTTTTGAAGTGGATAATAGACCATACAGATGTGCAAAAGTGATTGATCAACGATGAGAATGGTGGGCATGTCAGATTTTTCCTCTCGATAGAAGTCCATAAGTACTACAAAATCAGAGACCCCGAGGAGCGTCTAAACAAAAAATTCATGGTGAATTTCTATTAATTCCACGACATGAGCCAGTTGATGGCCTCATGGTGGAAGGAGGACAAAACTTTTACAAACCAGAGCAGTGGCATATATAGAATAGTCAACCTGAGGGAGCCATACATTTACTTAATGGCTCTCATCTGCCGATTGTATGGAGAGAAGGACTGCTCCAAGTTTTCAAAAGCATGGATGCCCTTGGAATAGATATTGGTGATCTTCGGAAGCATATTGAACTAGGGAGCGATAATTTCCAAACAATTGAGCATCTGTGTACAGTAGGATCAGTTGCCAAAATAATGGGAAGCACCCGCTTTCCACATGTCCTCGTACCTGCTTGATGTGATCTGTGCAAGAAATGTCTTCGACAACATAAATTAAGTTGGCATGTTGCAGAGCTCCCTATTCACGTTTATTTTATCATACTTTGGGAGAATAGGTACAAAAAATTCCTACGCACTCATTTGCGATGAATTCATCGCTCGTATTTATTTTATTATATTTAAAAAAGAATGCCCGAGATTATCTGCAGCAACCAAGAAAATGGTAGAAAAGGTAGACCATTGGTTTATGGATGAACGCTCAACCTATATTAGGGTGTTCGCGGCCACCAGAGAACCTCATGTACTCCCTGCTCACATCCTAGACTGGCTCATTGTGGGAGAAATATGCCATCATACCATATTGTAGGGATATAACACCACAATAGTTAAGGACAAGAAGCAGGATTTCATATGCTACGGTTTCCATGTGGGGTTTTATCTAGTAAAGGACACTACTCAAGACAAAAAACAAGGGTTGAGACAACTTGAATTCAGGTTCCCAAAACGCTGATTCTAAATGCATGGTCCTCAAACATTCTTCAGAGGTATCATCCTGTCGGTCATACACGCATGATATAATTGAGGATGAAATTTTCACAGAGTGTGCTCGGGACTGGGAGGAGGTAGTACAGAGGATGGACAACCCAAATATGACCAGGTTCAAGGCCATGGGAATGGATGAACAGGTGGAAACCATAGATAAGTTATCTCAAGAGGCCCTCAGAGTTCAAGAATATATCATAACGGAAAAAACTACAGAGGCACAAAGAAGAGGATTTCTCTTGCTAGAGGGGGCATAGAGAATCATCGATCAATTGTAGAATTATATTGATCTTGTAGAAATGTCAAGGATTACTGTTGATGACCCAATTGAAGGCATAGGAGAGACAAGTGGCTTAGAGCCAATACAATTTGAAGAAATCATCGGGCTCGAAAACCTTGAAGTTCCATCACTGCAGATCATATCACCCGGGGGAATTTCAACCCATCTTGAGATATCAAGGACACAAGGTAGGACAAGTGTACCTAACCCCTTGTTCGACTTAATAACCATCTATGATGATGAGGATATTTTAGAGGTTTCCCTGGTGACTCTGGAGTAGATTACAGAGGAAAAGGAACCCGAGAAGGCATCTTCCCCAGGTCCCGGTGCTTCAATTCAAAACCTTCCGTAGAGAGGCCATGAGGTCGAAAGTTTCTTAGAAAATGAGCTTCTTGACTTGCTGGGAACCCCAATAGACAGTTCGAGGGATGATATAGGATTGGGTGACTAGAGAGAGAAAATTTCACAACAATAAATCGACACTTCGATAGTCGATTACCAAGTAATTATCGAACCTACCATTGGTTCTTCAGTTTTGGTCGATACCTCACCAACTGATGAGAAACAAATGGAGGTCAATCCATCATGACATATGGAATAAGTTTAGGAACCCATCCTAGAACAGGTACACATAGTCGGGAGCCTGGGAAATACTCTAACCTGGGGAGAACAACAAATCCCTGAACATGTTGATGAGGTCACCGATATACAAGCAATCACCTATGAAAGAAAGAGAAAATCCATCATGAAGAGAACCACTAAGAAGAGGAGGCTTACATTGGATAGTTTGATTCTCATTACCACATAGGAGAAGTTTCTCATCATAGAACACACCAAGACGTCTGAGCTTATCGGTGCAAGGATGGTTATCACAAATGCTACATTGGATAGAGAAAAAAGGGATGAAAAGGAGTTGGCTGTTGCACTTAAGGAGTTGGAGCATATGCGCCATTTGGAAAAATACTATCAGGACTCCACACAAGCCATGGTGTTTTTGAGAAGTGAGTTTCAAGACACCTATGCCAAATTCATGAATGAACGAAACATTTTCACTACAGGAATAACTGAATTCCAAGAGGACACCCTCATGGTGCTAGAGACCTGCAAGGACATGGAAAGGTGGTATGAGAAGGCTCACCAAGCAGTGTAAAGGATTGATTATATTAACATGGTTCAAAAGGGTTGAGACGCTAAAGAACAAGACATTAGGGTGCTGAGGGACAACACCATAGATTGGATCAGGAAAGCGGTCAAATACTGGGTGAAAATGGCCCAGGAACCTCAGCGGGAGATTTAGGAGAAATGGATTGATTGTGAAGATAGTTGGGTAAAGATTAATCGGGAGATGAAATACACTGGCCTCCCAGAATTCGGCTCACCTGAGGATTTTTTTGACCTGCATGACATATTCAAGCAACATGAGGAACAAGAATCAACATGGACAACAAAGATAACAAAGGTGGCGAGCCTGGCACCAGGTCAAGTATAATAGTTCATGGAGCGTTTGATCAAGGTTCGAGCAATTTTGTAGAGGTTAAGTGTCAAAATAGTCAATTAATGAGCACGAGAAGTAGAAGTGAAAGAAATCCTTTCATCCCCGATGGAAAAACACAGGTTCCCGTATGCCAACACATGCAAGGAACTCTTCGTCAAATGGTCAGAGTATGAGAAGATTCATCCACATCAGTGAAACTACTTGATGATTCTTAGAAGATAGAGAGATGAAAGCGCCATGTGGCGATATTTTGTTTTACTTACCTTGCACTTTTAATATCTATTTTTAGTTAATGATTCATTATAAATAAGAGGATTGACCTTCTAGTAAAGGTCGATGGTTTTTGAAAAGACCCTCATTTTTGGAATTGCAAAGAATTATTTCTAAACTACCTTAATTGAGAAGTCCTATTTATGACCAGAGTCAAACTTTTGTTTTTTCATCAAAGGCATGTGTGATTGGATTTGAGGAGGAATTACTTCCAACTTTATTGTATGAATGGATGTTGTAATGAGTAAGAGTTTCTAAATCTATTGATAAGTTAGTTATTTCAATATTTTTTCTAGTTCTTGTCTCTAATGATGAAAGAAAATCATTGTGTTAATGTGTGATTAATGCTAGAGCTAAGGAAACTATTTTTCTTTCCATCATTTTATTTCATATATTTTTTCTTTCAATAATTGTATCTCAGTCAATAATTGAAATACCAACAAGTTAATGTATTTGTACTAGGCTTGTCACAAGTGTGAATATCTTTGTCTTCATGCTTAAGCACAAGGGTTATCCCAAGCTCTTCCTTCTTTAATAGTTAATATCACACCTTTTACCAGCTTGTTTATACTAGCACACATATTTTAATCATACCTACCTAATAAAAGAAAAGAAAAAAATAGAGCGTTTAAACTGAAGGATGAACTTTCATAAAAAGATATCTTATCAATCACTACATAAATCCCATCGATTATTCATCTGAATCGAAAGATATGGAGAACCATTCCACCATCAAACGATACCGAGTTTAATTGGGCCTCCGTGGCAGGTTTGGTTCCTACTGTTGAGTTAAAGGTATTTAGGACCCCTCAACACATTGTTCCCCTCCATTTCCTTATCTCTTTGGATTTTAGGGTGTATTGACCCAAGAAGGGGTTGTCTCTCATTCTATGGGAAAAAGGGTTTGAAGGCCCAAAGGGGTTGATGTTGGGTAAAAGATAAAGTTCTTGTATAAACCTTTCAGATGTTTCACCCATGGATCACCCAAGAAATAAGTGAAACACTTATCACGTCCATGAGTATCTAATGGTATGACATTTTCATCATCTAGTCACCAATCTAGGGAAATGGCTCTCAGTTGCATGGCTGAGAGTAAGGGTGTCTCATCATTATCCAACCTTCTCATTTCCACTAGGTGTTTGTGGGTGACATTGCCATCATCTGGTCACCATGCCAGGGAAATGACCTTCAACCTCTTCTTATGCTATATTGAAAGAAAATACAATGAAATAAAGATAAAATACAATTGATGGGCTTGGAAAAAGTGCATTGTGGACGGAGGTACCACACACCCTCTACAAAGGCACCCATGCATGAGACACTATGACCCCTTTTATGTCATGAGCCCTATTCCCATTGATTATTTGCCCCAAGCACTTCATCGACTTTACATGGCTTAGAGAGGGATCTCTTGGAAACTCTCCTTGAACTAGGGCAAGATCAACCAAATAGGACACCTAATCAACCCTCCCATATTCAATATTGACAAGTCACATAATGTATTTCAACATTTAATTGTTTGATATAGTGATATTTGATGCAATTTCTTAGGTGGATCATTTATTGAATGGATTCACCTATCATGATTTTAGCACTTGAGATCCTTGAAGGGTGTGTTCATTTGTCTTTATAGGATCTAGTTGGTGGACAATTTTGGGAGAACAAGCCTAGCTTGGGCTTCCATGGGGATACAAGCCCACAGGTTGGATTCCAAGGGCCCGCATGTTGGATGAGAAAGATCAAACTTGGAAGGCATTGAATATGACTTGGATGACATAACCTATCCCCCACATGCCAACCATTTTACGTAGGATAGGAAAAATGTCACTCCTAGAGGCATCACATCACCTAGGGGGGTTAGGGCTTGGTGGTGAGGTGCCACTCATTGACACATGGAAATTTTGAGGATAAGAGGGTCTTAACGATGATGAGATTGTCTATATGCTTGAAATGTGGCCTTTGGAGGCCTACACATGCTTCTCCAACACCAACAAGTTCTTCTAAGTGGCAAAACGTCCCTAAAGGGGAGACACCCATGTAAAATTAGGGTTTATTTGTGCAAAAGTGAAACTTTAAATGAATTGTTTAATATTAAGTTGTTAAAGGGGGAAATGTTAGGGTTGTTGACCCCTAGTATTGTGGTTAACCCCTTAATATGTTGACAAGTCACCTTGGTGACATTTTGTAGAAATAAGAGATCGTAAGATCTCATTTTAACATAACTCTCCCTCATTGTAAGAAGTATTGGTCTGAAATTTTCACTATATTTGGTTCTATTTGTCTCTTGTGCACTTGTTTATGGCTATTTTGATGAATGGTTGATGGAGGAGTGAGGCGCTAGGATTGGATGCATTCTTTCTATCTTTTATTGTGGATTATCTTAGCATCTTTATTGATTTTGGTATGGTATTTTATTCTTATGCTATCATTATTTCAAGTCTGTAACACCCTTTTGTTACTGTAATGCTCTGATACCATATTGTAATTCCCCTTTTCACTGTCGGGCAAGTGCTACTTTGCGGAATAACAATCTCATGCCTAATTATATATTTATGACATGCATTTAAGCAAATGAAACACATTTAAACTCAGAGTAACATAAGAATTTCTGCTAACACAAATATTCCCTGGCATTAACAATAATTCATCTACACAAAAAAATACATGATAAAATATAAGCATCACAGGCATGGAAAACATAACATTTAAAATAAGCTGATACTTATCTTGAAACTGTGGTAATTCCACCAACCAGGTGCAGGCCTTCCACGAACCTCCCATCCTTGGACCACACTGCTCATTAATATCAACAATAGGTCACCCCCAAGATGGGACTAATCTCCACCCCAAGGCAAAGAATCCTAGGCTAGGTAGAGGTTACAGGGAAAACACATAGTCACAAGGAAGGAATTCTCTCCCAGGAACCACTCATACTCACTGCCCACATACTCTCCTTCCCCACATGCATGTTCCACCCTAGGAGTATACACCTTCTCTGTCACCTAGACAGTCCTTCAGGGCTGCTAACCTCCCTTGCCTTGGGTTTCAGAAACAGACTAGACTGAAAGTCTCTAAGCTTTGTGGCAGCTACAGGGTTCCTTCCAGGAGTTCTCTCCTTCCTCTGCGCACTCTCTCACCTGGAGAGAGTCGTTGACAGGCCAAACAACCTGTTCTTCCAAGCTCAATCATGTCTCTCACCTGGAGAGAGTTTTGTACAAACTGGCCAACAAACCACACACAATCCAGCACTGAGTGGCCACAATAGACAATGGGGAAAATAGACATAGGCTTTCCAATAGGCTTAGAAATGATAGGATGGTCTCATGGTTATGGCTTGGGGACAGAGATTCCACACACATGCTCTATCTGATCAGACAGAGAATGTCTTGACGTTCCAGAAATTAGCATAGGCTATCCCCGAAATCAACACACAGACTTCTTAGGGATGCTTGATGAGTTGTCCATGCAGGGGTAGATTCAGACTCCACGGTTCACAATATGATGTATGGGCTATCTTAGAACAAATACAGGCCTTTCTCTTAGTTTAGAGGATGCATGAGGGTATCTTTGTAGGGGTCAGACAGTTCACACCTAGGCAGTCGAGGGTCGAATGGAGGAGGAACCCCCAACACAGCTTATCTCAGCCATTTTATTTGCATGCGCCTGGGTTGACACTTGTCACCCATGCAACTACATGCATTCCTTCAGCATGAATTCCTTCAGCATGCATTCCTTCAGCATGCGTTCCTTCCATTTGGAAATTTCTTATCCTTCCAAAAAGAACTTAAGATTAAACATATTATTCACATGTCTTTTGGAATAATATTAAAATATTATTCCCCAAGGACTTAAGTCCCTAGGCTCAACACTTAGCCCCTAGGCTCCACACTTAGACCCATTTTCCCAACTTCCAACTCCTAATCCCTTGCCCACTCTATGGAAGCTTAGTCCCCCATCACTCATTCATCGTGGTGGGTCTGCACGCGGTGGTGTTTATATTTTATTACTGTTCCACATAATACGAGTACAAAATCAGGCTCTTGGCCTTCAACAATTAGGCTCTCTGTCCTAACAATCGCATAAGCCCACTAGCTTATATAAACTCGTCTCACCAGCCTAGAAAATATATTTACAATTCATTTCATAAACAAGATTTACAATAGGGCTCGGCCTTGGGGACATTAAAATCCCCCTCCCCTTATTTTTGCACTGTCCTTAGTGCAACTTTACAATGCATCTGCAAGATTTTCAAAATTTTCAAAAAGATGCGGGTACTTTTCCTTCATAACATCTTCATTCTCCCATGTCACATCGTCAGGACCATACCAGGTCCACTGGACCTTTACAAGCTCTATGGCTCAATTCCGGAGCTGTTTTCTTTTCCTATCCAATATGCGGACATGATGCACTTGTAGGACACCTTCTGGTTCCACCTGAATCACATTCCAATCGATAACATGATTAGCATCAGGTATATATTTCTTAAGCAGTGAAACATGAAACACATTATGTACAGTCATAGATGTAGGTAATGCAAGCATGTATGAAACTGGCCCAATCCTTTCCAAGATTTAAAAGGCCCACAGTATCTTCCGGCCAACTTGGCGCAACCTCCCAGCTTTAGGGAACTCCTGTTAGTTTCCTTTTTCAGGAAAACATGATCACCCACTTTGAATTCTCTGTGGGTTCTATTCTTATCAGCATAACTTTTCTACCTGTCCTGGGCAACTTTCAAATTCTATTTAATTCTTATCATTTGGTCTTCCATATCTTTGAGCAACTCTAGCCCAACTACTGCTCTATCAACTGGATTATCCTATCTCACTGGAGTTTTTCACTTTCTTCCATAAAGTGCTTCAAATGGGCTCATCTTCAACGATGCATGATACCCATTATTGTAGGTGAATTCTACCAAATGTAGGTAGTCTTCCCATCTTGATGGTTTGTCCATCACGTACATTCTCAGCATGTCCTCTATTACTCTATTCACACTCTTTGTCTGTCCATCAAACTCGGGATGATACRTTGAACAATCCTTTCTAGAAATTAGAGGTGAATTTTGGGTGCCTATCAGACACAATCATCTTAGGAATTTCGTGCAAGAGTGCCACTTCTTTTAAGAAAATGTTAGCAACATCTGCTGCCTTGTGAGTGGTTTTCAGTGGAATAAAATGGGCAGCTTTTGTAAGCTTGTCCACCACCACCATGATTGAATCATGCTGCTTGCTCGTTTTGGGAAATCCTGTAATAATATCCATCGTCACCACTTCCCACTTCCATTCAGGAATGGGTAAAGGTTGCAACCCTATTGGGTGCCTATGCTCAACCTTAACTTTCTGGCACTCCATACATCTAGCAATGTATTCAATGATCTCTCTCTTCATACCTGGCCAAAAATAATGGCTCTTGACTACTACCACAGTCTCCTGATATCCTGGATTTCTAGCATAAGTCACTTTATGCATTTCTTTTAGATTCGCAAGTCTCAAATCCTGGACATTGGGTACATACACTATGTTTTTATACAAAAGTATTCCATCATCTCCCAAGGTGTAACTTTCCTCTTTCTATGGTCTCTCACGCTGCTGTAACTTTGCTACCAAGTCTTTGTACTACAAATCGGCACTTGTAGTTTCCAAAATTCTATTATTAATATCCATCCTATACATGCTAATAGTTGTAGCATGCAATTCCTGCACCTTTCTGCTGAGTGCATCAACCACCTTGTTTTCCTTCCCTTTGATATGCTTGATATAAAAGTTTTATTCAAACATAAATTCTAGCCACCTTCTTTGTCTATCATTTAAGGTTGGTTGATCAAACAAATATTTCAAATCGTTGTGGTCTGTTCTCAATTCAAATATTCTTCCCATGAGGTAAGGTCTCCATTTCCTCAGAGCGTGGATGATTGCTACCAGCTCCAAATCATGAGTGGCATAATTCTTCTCATGTTCTTTCAATTTATTGGACTCATAACAGATTACAAATCCATCTTGGTTGAGAAATCCTCCCAACCCTTCCTTACATGCATCTGTGCACACCATGAAATCCATATTTTTATTTTCAATTCTCAGGATTGGAGCGTTGGTTAACAGATGCTTCAATCACTAGAAACTCTCTTCACACTCTTCAGACCACTGAAACGTTTTCTCCTTCCTTTGCAAGGAAGTGATAGGGTGAGATATCTTTGAGAACCATGCGATAAACCTTCTATAATAGCCCGCCAGACCCATAAAGGATCTAACTTCTGTCACATTCCTTGGCCCTGACCATTCTCGGATGGCCTCAACCTTCTAAAGATCCACAATGATCCCTTCTTCTGAAATAATATGTCCCAAGTAATGGATTTGTCTTTGATAAAATGAGCATTTGCTCAACTTGGCATACAACTGGTGTTCTCTCAACACTTGCAGCACCATCCTTAGGTGTTGTTCATGCTCTTCCTATGACTTGGAATACACCAAAATGTCATCCAGGAAGACTATGACAAACTTGTCTAAATAGTTCCTGAATACACCATTCATCAAGCACATAAAAACATCAGGTGCGTTTGACGGTCCAAACGGCACCACTATGAACTCGTAATGAACGTACCTTCTTATAAAGGTGGTCTTGTTGATATCCTCATCCTTTATTCTTACCTAGTGATATCCTGATCTAAGATCTATCTTTGAAAATATTTTCGTACCCTTCAACTGATCGAAAAGATCATCGATCCTTGACAAAGGATACTTATTCTTGAGAGTTACCTTGTTCAACTACAGAAAATCAATGCACAACCTCAACGTCCCATCCTTCTTCTTCATGAATAGGACCGGGGCACCCCAAGGTGACATGATGGGGTGAATGTACCCCTTCTTCAGAGGCTCTTTGAGCTGCAATTGCAACTCCTTTAGCTTTGGCATACTCATTCTATAAGGAGATTTCGACACTAGAGTTGCTCCAGGCATCAAATTTATAGAAAAATCGATGTCTCTCTTCGGAGGTAGTCCAGGTACCTCCTGAAATACGTCCTTGAACTCTATGAGTACCTCATGGTCTCCAATTATTGTGACTTCATCTTTGGATGCTTCCTCCACATGGGCTACAAATAATTGATAGCCTTTCCTATAACACTTCTTCAGTTGCATGGCTGGCATTTCTCTAACAACCACAACTCTGGGAATTCCTTGGACTGTTTTTTGATTTCCCTCCTCCTCCAGGCATGTAAACCTCTTGTTATGACAGTCCAGGAGGGCATGGTGCTGGTCCAACCAGTCCATCCCATTTAAGCAGTCATAAGAGCCTAAAGACATAACATTCAATTCATCCTTCCTACTCAATCCATTCATGTCTATCGAACATGATTTAACCAATTCAGTGACCTTCCTCTTGGTTCTTGTGGCCAACTGCACTAACCAAGACCTTTCATGTTTGCTTCTTGATAAATGAAAACTTTCCACCACCCTAGGATCTACATAACTATGGCTAGCCCCAGAATCAATTAAAATAATAAATGGTCGGTTGTTGATCATACCTTCCACTTCAATCATGTGTGATTGAAATTCTTCTTTCTTGTTGTCTAGGGCTGCGTAGATCCTTAGCATCCTGCTACCCATATCCTCCATTGTTTCAGCTTGCTGAACATTGTGGAAGGTTCTTGCTTTATCTTTTCTGTGGGGGTAGTCCCTGTACCTATGGTTCCCTCTACAACCCCAACACTCCATAGGTGGCGGTCTGGGCATTTGCTCACCCACTTCAGCCTTCTTGGGCTCTCTGAAAGATCGTTGTCCCTAAGGACTATTTCTAAAAAAGAGAGGCTTGTTTCCCTTCTGCCTCTTCTCTTTCCTGAACTTCTTCTGATCATCCCAAGCCTTCCGAAAAATAGGCCTTTCTCTTTGTTGTTCATATAAGCATTTTTCCCTTCTTATTGTTTCTTCCATAGTCTTAGGATCATCATACTGAATCTTGTGACCAATAGAAGGTGCCAGTCAACTCATATATCTCTGAATCTTGATAGCCTCATCTTTGATGAATGGAACATACTTCAGTAGTTCCAAAAACCTTCGTTCGTATTCATCGATGGTCATGCTGCCCAACTTGAGTTCAAAGAACTCCATCTTTCTCTCATAGTACCTTTTGGTCAGGTATTTCTTCTCGAAATACCTCTTGATCTCCTTCCAAGTGATATCTTTCTCAATAATGTGTTGCACCTGCACAAACTGATCCAACCACGTGGATTCTTTTCCCTTTAGTTGATACATCGCAATTCTTCCTTCTGCATGAGGGGAATAATTCTGCAGTTGGAAATATTTCCTCATGCCTACCAACCATGTTTCGGCATCTTCCTCCTTATTATGTTCTCCATCAAATGTAGGAGGCTTAATCTTGTTCATCTCCCCTTTCAATTCATCCACTCTAGATATTTGGTGTTTTCTGGTAGGGGATGGGCTTGAACTACTGTGCGCTTCCCTGCTGGAATGATTTGGGGAGTGACGATGATGTCTGCTACCACTCCTCGATCTTCTTCTTCTCTTAGGGGTCCTGCGACTCTCTGTCTTGCTTGAGCCACTCCTCTTCTCCAAATTCATTTCTATTCTTTCCAGGTTCTTTAACATTTTAAAGTTGAATTCTCCCTGCTAATCCCTGACCCTCATGAGCTTTCGGCTATCAGCTCGGTGAGCCTGGGCATCTTTCTAAAATCTTTCAATGAGTTTCATCATATGTCCTTCCTTATCCATCTCTTTTCTGTGCCCATTAGAGTTTGATCCTTCGACTCCCAAGTTGACATCCCTTCCTACCCTTTCGTCCTCTGTTTCAGAGGCAATCTGTACCTTTTCCATTTATATACTCAGCGTAGATTCATGGTTGACCTGACACTCATTGAACTCTGCACACACAATGTGCAATCAACTGAAGTTTATTAGGACCTTTGTAATGATCCCAAGCCAAATTATTTCTTGGAATCACTAACTACTACTACTTTATTGAGTTATTAAGTGCATAAAAGATTCATCAACACATGGAGATCACAATATATTCAAGATGTAGAAGCACAAGCAAAGATCTGACCTTTTTATTACGAGCAATGTAAGATCAATACAATAGATGGTCGATCTGGCATAAACCTCATATGGCCGTACAAGCAATAGATATGAGCTGCTACAAAATGCTCCCGCTAATACAAAATAATTCCTCCAAAGGCTGAATAAGAAATGAAGATAAATACAAGCAGATATGAATGCCAAACTCTCCAGCTGAAGAATGCCACGCTCCAATAGAAGGCTGAAACCCTCAATAACTCGGCCCTGCTGCCAAAAGTGTCCAATCACCCTAATAAATATGCCAATTGATAGATCGGGTGATGGTAAGAATAACCNAGGTGCCTGAATCTCCCAGATCCCTCTCAATCTCTGTAGATCTGAATTTCCCACTGAATGGGGTGCCCCACTAGATGACTGAAACCCTAGCTGGTTCGGCCCTGATGAAGGAGGCCTCCAAATGCTCCGAAACTCTCCAAGAATATAGATCGGGCGATGATAAGAATAACCCAGGTGCCTGAATCTCCAAGATCCCTCTCAATCTACGTAGATTTGAATTTCCCACTGAATGGGGTGCCCCACTGGATGACTGAAACCCTAGCTGGTTCGGCCCTGATGAAGGAGGTCTCCAAATTCCCTGAAACTCTCCAAGAATATAGATCGGGCTATGAGAATCTTGTGGGAGAAGTTTCGGACTCAGATCTCAAGCAGATCTCCCTAGATCTGAGTTTTACTGAATTACAAGACGTCCCCTATGGCTCCAAGACGTCCCAATCTACAGAAAAATGTAGAATGATGATAACCCTCCAGAAAATCCCTCAAACTAATGGTCCTACCCCTTTTGAAGCACTAGATAGAGATGGGCTGAGACTAGAATGGTGGGAAGGAGTCTTTCATCCCCGAGACCAAGCTGCGGAACAAGGTGAGTGGATATTTCACCACTGAGTTGCTCACAAGGGTTTGTATAGAAAACCCCCAAACTGAATGCTCAAGAGCAATAGMAAATGCTAATCCAAAACCAGAATGAATAATAGGTGCACCCCAACCTCTTACTTATACTTCTCCTTCTAATTCTATGTTGAGTTAGGTTAACTCCCAGGGTTAATCTTCTATTTTTCTATTGAGTTATCTTTTACTCTTTTATCTTTTTCCTTTCTTAAGTCAACTTAAAAATGTAACTTTTAACTTCTTGACTTTTTCCCCCCTCAGTGTGAGACTATGACCTAGTGGGGGTGCCCAGGCCACTGAGTCTCCTCATCACCTCTCTAAGAGGTGGGGGACATTAAAACCTTTAACCTTCAAGAAATTTACAACACTCATAAACCAACATGAACAAGAAAAACATTTCGATTCCATTAAGTTTTCTGAGCTCTGTTTGGCTCTGCAAATTTTGGGACTTCTAGTTTCAGGGTCTCAGTCCATGAGACTCTCCTACTCACTTTCGGGTGATAGCTCCCTCTTTCTCGCTACCCTCTTAACCTTTCATAACTTTGATATCTCATGAGTTCACGAGTCAAAGATCGTCGACTCTTCTTCCTCCAAATGTCGATACCCGAAATGCGATACGGGTATGGATCCCTCCTCGCTAGCACCTACAACATATAACCGTAGGCTAGGGATAAGTGCTAGCACCTCTTGCAACTCACGACTTCATGAGTTGGAGTGTTGATCCCTCGTGCTCCTCCTTTGTGAATCCCGAAATCCCAATTTACATTACCCTTCGAGCCCACATAGCACAACTGTCTCCACATCTACAGTGGTGATCGACACAAACTTCTCAGGGATGTGTGACGATTTTTCCACACATAGGTAGATTCAAACTCCACAGTTCACAATAGGATGTACGGGCTATCTCTGCAGGGGTCATATGGTTCACACCCAGGCAGTCGAGGGTCGAATGGAGGAGGAACCCCCAACACAGCTTATCTCAACCATTTTATTTGGATGCGTCTGGGTTGACACTTGTCACCCATGCAACTGCATGCATTCCTTTAGCATGTGTTCCTTCCATTTGGATGTTTCTTGTCCTTCCAAAAAGAAATTAGGATTAAACATATTATTCACATGTCTTTTGGAATAATATTAAAATATTATTCCCCAAGGACTTAAGTCCCTAGGCTCCACACTTAGCCCCCTTTTCCCACCTTCCAGCCCCTAATCTCTTGTCTACTCTATGGAAGCTTAGTCCCCCATCACTCATTCATCATGGTTGGTCTTCATGTGATGGTGTTTATATTTTATTACTGTTCCTTATAATACAGGTACAAAATCAGGCTCTTGGCCTTCAACACTTAGGATCTCTGGCCTAACAATCACATAATCCCACTAGCTTATATAAACTCGACTCACCAGCCTATAAAACATATTTACAATTCATTTAATAAACAAGATTTACAATAGGGATCGACCTTGGGGACATTACAAAGTCAATTATTTTTCTTCTAGGATCTAGGTGGGAAGTATAGGGGCATACACCCCCACCATAGTCTTCATCATTTTATGCTTCATGTTATTGGTTAAACAAGGGTTTTCTAAGAGAATTATAAGGGCATACACCCTCTTATATTAAACCCTAACTAGAGAAACTTTCCCTGGGAAGTAAAATGGATTACACCCCCAAGGATGTAGCTTCTCTATCTCTCTATTTTATTTGAATCCATTAACCCAATAGTAAAGGCACTAGTCATATTTTTTTTTCATTGGAGATATAGAATCATTGCCTTGGGAAACATTAATCTTTATCTTTTGAAAGGTCTCTTGCTTGGAGTTGGTTTGCCTCATTGAGGGGTGTCTTCCCCTACTAGGGAATCCCCTCTCTCCCGCTACTTTAATTTCTATTACAAACCATAACCTACATCCATTAGGGCTGATCTAACCTAGAAAAACTACTAAATATAACTCCTAAACTAACCCTAGACTAGCTCCTAAATTTGACACACAAACTCCACTAATTAGGGCATATCTTTTGGGATAATTGTTGGCATATTTTGATGGTGTAATTTTCTGATATATGTGACTGAAATATACATCCATAAGGATGAAATTCTCTTCATAAATATACATGTTACAACAACTTGCTTTATTCAGTGTCAAAGTGTCATTTTTCATCCTATATTCATTGCTAATCTTGATGTTGATTTACTGAACTAGTTTAGATATTTGTATGATGATTTAGATTCTTTATTTGTTGATATAAACTGTCATATATTTCTTGAAATTAGGGGAAAAAATATTAACTTTCTGATCCATACTAACATATATCATTGCAGGTTGGATTTTCTTGTGTCTCAGGTAGGTACAATCATTCAGAGAAGTAATATAACTTTGGGGAAACAATCACTTGAATTACAATACATTTGTTCCCACATTTCACTCCACTTATAATTGACCTCCAGGGGCCTCACTTCCATATCTATCCATATCCATCTCATTCCCCCTAGGTTCTTCGAGATTGCCTCACTCGAGTGACCTAGTCACCCTTGAAGTGAGATACCTACATCGAGGTGACACTGGGTGTAGGATTCCCAATTTGTAGCATGTTCTTTGTGGTTGGGTCAGGATTTTCCCAACCTACGAATCATGCTATAATAGGTAGTAAACCAGGTGAATTGTTGGTTCTATCAGAAATATGAATTGTCGATCAAAATTTCATACTCTCATCAATGTGTTGAATTATCAAGCCACCATCAAAGTCACAAGATGACTAAAATACATCAAATTCCAAAATTTTACAAGTCATCTATCCATCCAATATCCATCAAAATCATGAATCCATCAAAACCGCCATGTGCTTAAATGTCTCAACGAAATCCATTTGAACGTGAAATTGACCTTTCGAAATTCAAATAATCAAATCCATCATCAAGTATGGAATATAGTTATCCTATATAAATGTATCCACAATCCTGAATCCATCGTCCATCTGCAAAATCAATCATCATCATCCTCAAAAACATTGTTTTGAATGAACTACAAACTATTAAGGTAGAATTTGAAACTTGAATTATGACATATCATCACTAAGTTCCCCCATGTCAATTGAAAGGTGAGAAGTCATGATCATAATATATACCCCCCCTAAAGTGAAAATGGTTAGTAAAAATGTCTTTGACTGGAGTAAAAAGACTGAATATTCAACTTACAAGAAAAAACTAATGTGGGCCTAAATCTTTCCCTCAAATCATCAAATCAAAAGCACTCATAACCATCCACTTTAGAAATTGTTCCTCGTAAACATGGCTGAAACTATGTATGAACTCATCAATAAGACTTCTCCATTATCATGGATTCTAAACTCCAACACCAATTGCCTAACCATTCAAAATGTATATGTTTTTGATGAATTTCCATGCTCTTCTGACACCTTTCTGAGAGGTTATTGGTCTTGCCAAAAAAAAAAGTATGGGTGAAGATCAAAATATTTTGGGTCATCATGAGAAAAATAGGGATAATGTTCGAACTATATGGGTTCTTAAACCAACTAATCATCATGATTATACAAATATGCAATACTTGTAGAAACATTAGCATCCTCAATAACTACATCATCATGTTGATCATCTTTAACTACATGAATATCTACATTGTATTCACCATCCTAATCATCACTAACTGCAACAACATCCTACACTTGTTTCTTAACATCGTCAAAAAATCCACCTCTCACAAATATAGTTCATGTGCAATAATTAGGAATACGAAAAATATTGTCAGCATCCTTTTCATATACTAAGTGATATTGATTCATTTTTAGCTGCAATTTTTCACAAGGTATAAAATTTTTATCTACATCATCCTTAATCTTATCCTTAGTTGTATCTTCCATGATGTCATTCTCTGTATTTTTAGTGACTTTATCCAACTCATCATCATTTATCTTAAGTTCATTATTCTCCTTAATATCATCATCTCTTATCCTAGTGTCGCCATGTAATTCATCTTCATCATTTACATCAAATTACTTGATTTGATTCATAGTTGGAACATGATAAATGCCCTCTTATTCAATATTGATAGGTAATAGAGACAACTGATTATGTTGAAGAAGTATGAAACAAAAATGTTGATTTTAGAGGAGACTCAATTCATTATTGTTATCACCAAAACATTTCTCAGAAAAATACTGACAATGGATGAAAAAATAGGCAGCACAAGTAAACCATACTACCAATAATTATAGGATGATGACATTCAGTTTGGAAAGATAATAAAAAACCATGAAAAATGGTCCTGAAAATCCATGCACATTCAACAAACACAACACACAATCGTACAGGATAACATGGTATATGATGCACAAAATGTGTTCCTTTCACGAATGACAACCAATAAACTCACACAGATGTGGAAATGATGCATAAATGATTTTGGTCATGCCTCAACTACTTTTGGGATGAAGTGAATCTTGAACATACCCCAAAATCTCCCTAAAATTCTTCTTTGGGATCATTGAAAGGGTGGTAGGTACCTTCAAAGACCTCCACATTCAAATTGGAACCTAGTTGTAAAATATATTTCCATCCTCCTATAAATAGAGGATCATGGTATGCAAAAAAAAATAAAAAATCCATAGCATTGTTATGTTTTTTTTTTTTTTTAAATGTCTGGAGGAATCAACAACTAGTTGGGCACGTGCTCGCGTTACACGTGGATGTGTTATCCAACTGCTACCACTATAACCTCCAGGTGTGCCCACGAGGCCCCATACGCGTCACACATTTTAAGTCAGGGGGAGTTGAACTCGAAACCTCATGGAACTTCATTTTCACGGCACTTGCCAATTGAGCTGCCCCCCCGGGGGCCATAGCATTGTTATGTTGTTCAAATTCTCTTGGAGAAATCCATATTTCCCTTGAGCCATAGGTTGATAAAGTGTATCATTATGGAATCTTTACACCTTTTGTGAAGCTAAGCCTTGTGAAATTTTCATCATTGTAAACTCACTATTGGAGAGTGATATCTCTAGTTTTTGAGGGATCAAAAAGCCCTCCCTTAGGAGGAATAGGGGATTCATAGTCCCATATTTCTCCTCTTGGTGCACTCAATTAGATGATTTAGTTCTATTGGGTAACCATTCCATTTGTTCAATTCCATGCATCATTTACTTATAGCTGTTTAGTTTAGATCTTAGTATTGTTTTGTCTTCAGTTGTTTGTATTTTTCTTTCTAATTTGCAGGTTCACTAATGTGATAACCAATCTTTTGTTTTGCTTTGTTGGCTTACAAAGGTATTTAAGGTACTCTCTTTTTCTCTCTCTTGTGACAAAATAACCAAAACATATTGGTGACCTTTATGGGGATTTGAATCATAATTCCTCATCAAGTAAGCTCCTATAAATTGTATTCTCACTCTTTGTTGTTTGAAGGACCAGGAACCGACCTAGCCTCATCCTCAAACAACAGAATTTAGCCTCTTTTTGAGAGAGGTTGTTCAAAATTTTCATCCCTCCATACAAAACATGTGGTCTCTGTGGTCCTGTGCTCTGTCATAACCCTCTCAATGTGCAATCTACGCTCTGTTCATGACTGTTCTCTGTTCAATCACGCATTGGTCTTATTTTTTCAAAATTGTAATGCTTGAGAATCCCATTTCCACCAAGTAGGGTGGATTTACTTTATGCACTTTGTAAAATCCATCAAAATAAATCTTGGAATTCATTCTTGCATAGAGAGCTTAGACAACACTTATAAATTTGGGGAGGCTAAAAAGGACCTTTGCATATTTTACTTCCTTACTTACTACGTGGATGGTTTAAAGTTTATCATTTTCATTTCATTGAAATATTTTCTTTCACAAAAACATCACATTAATTAGGGACTAGAAGGCTATTTAGACAATCTTGGAGTATGCCCTTTCCTCACACCCTTTTGTGATCATGGAAATACAAAAAAAGTGAATTCTTGAAGAAACCTTCATCTCCCTTTAAAATCAACCATTTTAGGAGAAGCCAATACCTCTGATCTTGTTTTTTGAAACATAATCTCAAATAATTGTAAGGTCCCACACATGCCCACATGTGCACAATCTTAGGATAGTTTCAAATTTCTAGAGTAAATCACTTAGGAAGTTTAAAGCGTTGAAACAACCCACACATTCCCACATGATCACAATATAAGAATAGTTTCAAAGATTTATTAGATTAGATAACATTCTAAGGAAATTAAAGATAAAAAGTAAGGACCAACATGTCCACCATGCTATTTACTTAGGGATTTTTCAATTTCAATAAGGATTGTTTGTGAAATATAGTAAGTTAGAAGTAAGTAACCATTGTAAAGGACTAAGTGATGTCCACATGCCAAAAATTTCTCACTTAACAAAGTTTTCCCATGACCCCAACTTGACAACCCACTTTAAAATTCTAAAAGAAACCATAATCAATCCACTTCTAAACCTCCATGGGAGGTACACAAAATAATTTGGTAGTCTAAGTTATAATTTTGGGGATAGACATCCAAATAACTCCCCATCATCATTTTTTCATTTGAAACTTAGAAATATGTGAATTAGGATACCAAAATCCTCTCAATCAAGTATTCGTACACCATAAGGTAGGGAGACACCCATGAAGGGTCAAAGGCTAAGTTCCAGTTGTTTTTTTCATGCCTTCATGGGTCACCCATGTAGGGTTCTTCTCCACAGAGCCTTATAAAACTCAAAAAAATAAATATTTTAAGGAATGCTAACCTAACATTTTTAATACTTCATAACCAACACATAACCAATAACCAACATATATAAAATTTATTGAACTAGACATAATAAGCTTACAAATAACCTTATAACACTTCATATTCCTTAAATATATAAAACAAATACGTAAATTAAAATACCTTGGTCTGATGCTACACTCTCACTAATCTTGTTGTCCTTCCTGCTGCTGCCTTGCCTAGCTTGATGCCACTGACCAAATCTGCCCAAACTGACTAACCTCTCAGCCAGCTAGGAGCAGCCTATCCGTCTCCCTAGCTCTAGGAAACCGAAAGGAATCCTGGCCCCTGTGCCCAAAACCCCTAGCAACCCGGTACCCACTGAAATGATACTCAAAGACTACAGAACTCCACCACAGAACCAGAAAAGCCAAGCCAAGAAATGAGAACTCTTGTCCCCCTCCAAAATGCTTCCTCCCAAAAATGATGATCCCTTCCCGGTAAGACTCCTCCCGTCATATCCCCCCTTCACCGAACCTTTCCTCCTCATTAATTTCCTTATCCCTACATTCAATATCTTATCCTCTTATTTAATTTTGTATCCTTTTATTTAATTTCTTATCCTTTTATTTAATGTTTCTTATCCCCTCCGTATACGTAAATCATTTAATTAAACAAATTAAAATTATTAACCCTCTTAAATTTATTACCCATTTCATTGAATGTGTTAGGTAATTAATTAATTAATTAATCAAAAGTTATAACAATTAATTAATTAATAAATATTTAATTAATATTATTATGCCAATCTTTGTTTAATTAAAACCATGTTAGGACAATTAGTTACCTAATTAATTTTACTTAATAATCCCTAAGCATATATTCAACTAGGGTTGTTACATACACCCACCCTTCAGGAAACTTCGTCCCGAAGTTAAGGTATCTCATGGTACAAAGGAAAAGAAGCATGGTTCACACATTCATAACAATTAACCGACATTATTAGTAAGTAAGTCAAGAAAACTCATACATACTAGTGTGCATGTACAAGAAATGCATTTGTAGCTAGTACATACAAGTCTCGTGCATGTACTAATAATCAATAACTATCACCCTTTAGTAATTTATGTATGCATCCAATCCAATCAACAAGACTAGTTTTTTATAAAAGACAACAACCAATCAATTGTTTGAGAAATCCTTTAATTACAATTATCCTTTTCAACAATTTTATTTAGACAGTTGTGGTTTAGTTACAAAATTATGAATATTCATATATACACATTTTCTTTTTAGAAGAGAAAACATTAAATTCCACCAGAAGACAAATCTCCATACTTTCTCAACTATTTCTACTCATCCTTCCTCCCTAACTTACTTCCATCTCCATTCCTATCTTTCCTCTGCTGGACTATCTTGGAGCATCAACTATATTGACCTAACTCCAAATAGAACCCGTAAGCGGAAGTGTCACTATCTCGACCAAGCTTCCCCAGCAGGCAATTGAAAATCATCATCACACATCTTGGGGAGCGTGAACTAACACCATCCTCCCATGACTTCAGGTTTCAGAGGATACACGGTGGGAAATGCCTCCACCCCTCCTAATCATAACTAGGGTCAACACCCTACAATGGAATATACAGTGGCACCGTGTTGCTGGGGGTTTTGTCATCGTTTATTCGGTTTTGGGCAGTCTCATCAGCTGAAATCCTACACTGGTCCACATATCATAGCAATGCATCCAAACCAATACAATTTCACACACAAATATTTGTACCATAATGTTTCTCGGCTCGTGGTCATTATATCCACTTTCATCATCATTACGTTGGTTTTTTCATAGCCCATAACCTGCAGACTAGCCTATAACACAAACTCATACATTTCTATGCATTATCATCATGTAATTGCATACAATCATCATTTCTATTTGGTATTCTTGTACCAACAACTTAACATCAAAGTTTTCCAGTTAGAAATAGATCTCATAATATCCCATAATTCAATTTCGACACCCATTCATAAGATTATCATTTACCAAAATAGATTGCATCATATCCAACATCATTCTAATAACATTTAAACATTCATTAAATTCA
>ML786594.1:240655-280350 GCA_009831015.1 Picea engelmannii | reverse complement strand
GGGTTTTATTATCCATGACATACATCCTAAGCATGTCTTCCATGACTTGATTTACTCTCTCGGTTTTCCCATCTATTTCAGGATGATAAGTTGTGCTTAAGTTCAACTGAGTCCCCAATGCTGACTGCAAACTTGTCCAAAACCTAGAAGTGAATCTAGAGTCTCTATTTGAAATGATCTTCTTAGGTATCCCGCGCAAACGGATAACCTCATTTACAAACACACATGCCACATCAGTGACATTGTAAGTGTCTCTAACCGAAATAAAATGAGCACTCTTGGTTAACTTATCCACTATCGCAAGAATGGCATTGTGTCTATGAGATGTGAGCGGCAACCCCACAACAAAATCCATAGATATGACTTCCCACTTGGACATAGGAACATCATGTGGCTGTAGGAGGTCTGTCGGGTGATGGTCATCGACTTTCACTTGTTGACATTCTAAGCACTTGGCGATGAAATGGACTACATCGCTCTTCATGCCTACCCAGAAGAAGAGCTTCCTCATATCTGCGTACATCTTCTTCACACCTGTATGTGCACAATAAAGTGATATATCATCTTCCTTCAGTATGATGCTTCGAATATCCCCATTCTTAGGGATGTACATCCTTCCTTGATATGTTAACAGTCTGTCTACTTCCAAACTGTATCCTTCATACTTTGGATCTAACTGCCTAATGCTCTGGAGCTTTGAAGTAACCTTTAAATACCAACTGTCTCCTTGGAGTTGTGTCAACACATGTTCCCTCAGATTGACCTTTAAGGGTACCAAGGAGAAGATACGTGGTCCCCAACTCAAGGCATCTGCGACCACATTTTCCTTTCCCTTGATGTACGAAATACCAAAATCGTACTCACCCATAAACTCATGCCATCGCCTTTGCGTGGCATTCAGATCTCTTTGAGTGAAGAGATGTTTTAAACTTTGATGGTCCGTTTTAAGCTCAAAGTTTCGCCCCACAAGATAGTGCCTCCAAAGTTTCAAAGCTAGCATTTCAACTGCCAACTCTAAATCATGAGTCGTGTATAACTCTTCGTGTTTCTTCAACTTCCTTGACGCATAAGATATCACTCCTCCATCCTGCATTAGCATGGCCCCCAACCCTTTCTTCGAGGCATCTGTGCAAATGGTGAATTTCTTTTCCATATCTGGCACTCGTAGAATTGGCGCACTAGTTAGTAACCTCTTAGGCTCAATGAATGCACTATCACATTCTTCTGGCCATTCATACCCGACCCCCTTGCACTGCAAGGTGGTGATGGGTTTTGCTATTTTTGAGAATCCTTCCACAAATCTCTGGTAATAACCTGCTAGCCCCATGAAGCTTCTCACCTCATGGGCATTTTTCGGCACTGGCCACTCCATAATGGCCTTTACCTTTTCTGGGTCTATAGAGATTCCTTCACCGAAAATGATATGACCTAAATAGTGGATCTCTTTCTGAAAGAAGGAACACTTCGACAACTTCCCATACAATTTTTTCTCTCTAAGGAAGGACAACACTACTCATAAGTGTTCCTCATGTTCTCTTTCATTTTTGGAATAGATGAGGATGTCATCTAGAAAGACTTGTACAAAACGGTCTAAGTACTTCTAGAATCCGAAAGGTACTATGACAAACTCGTAATGTCCAAACTGAGTTTGAAAGGTAGTTTTTGGGATATTTCCTTCCTTAATCCTTAACTGATGATACAATGATCACAAATCGATCTTTGAGAATAATGTTGCTCCTTTCATCTGATCGAAGAGGTCATCTATTCGCGGCATTAGGTACCTATTTTTCACTGTAGCATGGTTTAGGTCCCTGTAGTCTATCCCAACTCAATGGTGTTCTGCATGGTCTTCCATACAGAGATTTGTAGGGTGGCATTCCGATGGAGATATGAAAATTGTTATTGTAGGCAAACTCTACCAAAGGTAGGTACTTTTCCCACTGGGTTTGATTATCCATGACATACATTCGAAGCATGTCTTCCATGACTTGATTTACTCTCTCGGTTTTCCCATCTATTTCAGGACGATAAGTTGTGCTTAAGTTCAACTGAGTCCCCAATGATGACTGCAAACTTGTCCAAAACCTAGAAGTGAATCTAGAGTCCCTATCTGAAATGATCTTCTTAGGCATCCCATGCAAATGGATAACCTCATTTACAAACAAACGTGTCACATTAGTGACATTGTAAGTGTCTCTAACCGGAATAAAATGAGCACTCTTGGTTAACTTATCCACTATTGCAAGAATGGCATTGTGTCTATGAGATGTGAGCAGCAACCCCACAAAAAAATCCATAGAGATGACTTCCCACTTGGACATAGGAACATCATGTGGTTGTAGGAGGTCTGTCGAGTGATGGTGGTCAGCTTTCACTTGTTGACATTCTAGGCACTTGGCGATGAAATGGACTGCATCGCGCTTCATGCCTACCCAGAAGAAGAGCCTCCTCATATCTGCGTACATATTCTTCACACCTGGATGTGCACAATAAAGTGATATATGGTCTTCCTTCAGTATGATGCTTCAAATATCCCCATTCTTAGGGATGTACATCCTTCCTTTATATCTTAACAGTTTGTCTGCTTCCAGACTATATCCTTCATACTTTGGATCTAACTGCCTAATGCTATGGAGATTTGAAGTAACCTTTAAATACCAACTGTCTCTTTGGAGTTGTGTCAACACATGTTCCCTCAGATTGACCTTTAAGGGTACCAAGGAGAAGATACGTGGTCCCCTACTCAAGGCATCTACGACCACATTTTCCTTTCCCTTGATGTACGAAATACCAAAATTGTACTCACCCATAAACTCACTCCATCGCCTTTGCCTCACATTCAAATCTCTTTGAGTGAAGAGATGTTTTAAAATTTGATGGTCCATTTTAAGCAAAAGTTTCACCCCACAAGATAGTGCCTCCAAAGTTTCATAGCTAGCATTTCAGCTGCCAACTCTAAATCATGAGTCACATATAACTTTTCGTGTTTCTTCAACTTCCTTAACACATAAGCTATCACTCCTCCATCCTGCATTAGCATGGCCCCCAACCCTTTATTCGAGGCATCCGTGCAGATGGTGAATTCCTTTTCCATATCCGACACTCATAGAATTGGCGCACTAGTTAGTAACCTCTTAAGCTCAATGAATGCACTATCAAATTCTTCTGTCCATTCATACCCGACCCTCTTTCACTGCAAGGTGGTGATGGGTTTTTCTATTTTTGAGAATCCTTCCACAAATCTCCGGTAATAACCTGCTAGCCCCATGAAGCTTCTCACCTCATGGGCATTTTTCATCACTGGCCACTCCACAATGGCCTTTACCTTTTCTGGGTCTATAGAGATTCCTTCACCGGAAATGATATGACCTAAATAGTGGATCTCTTTCTGAAAGAAGGAACACTTTGACAACTTCCCATACAATTTATTCTCTCTAAGGCTAGACAACACTACTCGTAAGTGTTTCTCATGTTCTCTTTCGTTTTTGGAATAGATGAGGATGTCATTTAGAAAGAGTTGTACAAAACGGTCTAAGTACTTCTGGAATACGTCGTTCATGAGGCTCATGAATACTGCTGGCCCATTGGTCAATCCAAAAGGTACTACAATAAACTCGTAATGTCCAAACCGAGTTTGAAAGGTAGTTTTTGGGATATCGCCTTTCTTAATCCTTAACTGATGATACGTTGATCGCAAATCGATCTTTGATATTAACGCTGCTCCTTTCATCTGATCGAAGAGGTCATCTATTCGTGACATTGGGTACCTATTTTTCACTATAGAATGGTTCAGGTCCCTGTAGTCCATACAAAGTCGTAAGGATCCATCGTTCTTCCTTACAAAAATTACTGGTGCACCCCAGGGTGAAACACTGGACCTTATTAGCCCTAAGTCCAGTAACTCTTTCAACTGCATTTGCAATTCACAAAGTTATGGAACTGTCATCCGATACGAAGTCTTGGAGATTGGTTATGCACTAGCTTTTAGCTTAATAGTAAAATCAATCTCCCTCTCAGGAGGTAACCCTAGTAACTTGTTCGAAAAAACATCCTTAAATTCTGACAATACCGGGTACTGATCCAATGTGGGTCCCTTCTTTGTTTTCACTGCTTCCACTACATATAATCGACACCCTTGTCTCAAGCATCACTTAACCTTCATAGTTGATATAAAGCGTAATGACACCTTTCTCCATACACCCTGGATCTCTACTGGCCTTCCCTCATCGTCGACACAAAGCACCCTCTTTGTGAAACAATCTACCAAATCTCGGTGAGCCGCTGACCAATCCATTCCAATGATTAGGTCATATGGCCCGAGAGAAGTGGTGTATACCTTCAACCTGGTAGTACACACTCCCAGGTCTACTATGCAATTATCAACACTAGGTCCTACTGCTTGTTTTTCCACCGAAGCCATCTCGACTTGTTTAAGTCATCATGCTCATAGGCTGCCAACCCATTCTTTTCTAATGCAGATGGTGAAATGAAACTATCTGTCACACCATAATCAAATAAAATCTTAACGTTGATATGATTTAGCGTACCTACTGACTCCACCACCGTGGATTGATGTTCGGCCTGGAAATTATTAACCGCTGCGTAAATCTAGTGGCTGCTACTTGCTCTCCCCATCGGTGCCTTTCCTTCTCTATGCACGAACCCTGATTGTAACTTGGGGTAGTCACGCTAGTAATGGGGTCCTCTGCACCCCCAACAGGTAACACGAGATTGAACCTGTGTACTCTTATGTGACTGTCTCTGAAATGAGTTCCTGCCCTTGAACCCCTGCCCCTACTAGTTGTTCTTTGAGATGGCCATGGACCTGTCTGCGTCGTTGGTGATGAACGAGATGTTGCACTCACTGCCATTGAACTCCTTGCAGCTATGGTCCTCGGCACGACTCTGTTACCATATGGAGGTGGCCTTGAGCCTCCTCCCCTGGAAAATGTCCTCGGTGGCTGCAGGTGCGAGTCTTTAAGGATTGTAGAGTGGCTTTCAAGCATTGGAGCTTAGTGCTTGGCTTTGACTGGTGGAATGGAATGAAATGGCTCGATGATTGGCTCAATGAGTTGTGTGTATGCTCTCGTGAGCTTGGCGCTTGGATAATCAGAGATTATTCTTTAGGATAGTACTTTGCTACTATTGATAATTAAACTATTTATATGTGAATTTATTTGTAAAACTGATATGTGTGGCACGTTGATGTTAGTTCTCTTCTTAAGGCGCTTCGCTTGGTGGGTGGTCTTGGGTTCAAAACCCATGGACCTCTAAAATTTATACTTAACCCTATATTATTAAATTATTTAAATTAAATTTAAAAATCATAATTATATATATATATATATATATATATATATATATATATATATTTTAAATAATTTAAATTTACACAAGCGTATTAATACTTTTAAATAAATAATAAAACTAAAAAATTAATACTACAAAAAATAATAATATAATTATTCAAAAAAAAGAAAATCTTACTTTCAGTTTGGCAAGAGTTTAATGTGCTCCGTGGCATTCACTAGCAGCCTTTAAGGTCAGGCTTCTAGCATGAGGCCCACGTGCCCGACCTCCGTCTCTCAGTACCAAAAACCTAAGTTGTTCCTTAACCCTAATGCTCCTTCACTTCCGCCTCTTTCCTCTGCCGCCTCTCCACTCTGCTTTGTCCCTCTGCTCTTGGCGCTGGTGTTTGTCTGGTCGTGGCTTGTGAGTTTTTGTTTGTAAAAGGTTTTAGGGTAATAGGTCATGTATTAGCCTGCGGTTCCTTTTTTTCGTTTTTTTGGTATACTCTTGGCTTCCTCAATCAGGCGGAATAAAGAGAATAAGATATTTATCCATTTCCCAAACGAAGCCACCTGAACTTCTCGAGTTTGATTCTGAGTGACTTCGTTTTATTAGTCTCGCGGCTGTTTGTAAGAGTTCATAGTTTCTTGAGCGTAAGGATTGTCCTCGGACAATTGTTCCCACTGTTCTGTCCAGTTCCAAGTGTAACTAGAGAAAATTATAGAAGAAATATTCAGTTTGGGCTCATTATCTTGTGAATCTTCTAGGTATTGTGTAGAGACCCTATCATTCATTCCTATCTTTTTAGAACCTCCCCGTTTTTCATAACTCATCTCAACAATACTCCCCACTTCTTCATTGTTTGAGTTTTTCGATGATTTTTCTGGCCCGGGCACTGCAGTTTGCAACATAGGAGAACGTGTAGGTGGAGTAATAGAATCAAGAAAAGATGGGTGATATCGAGTGCTAAAGCTTGATTTATTTGCTAAAAATAGAGTTGGGCTAGGTAAATCTAGAGTTAGAATAAAACTGCACACCGACAGAATCTTGATTCTGTGACTAATTATTGTTGCTACTATCAGAGAATTGGAATTTTATGCCTTCAAACAAGTCTTTATCCCCTTTACCAAGTGTTCCATTGCTAAAATCCATGGGTTCATTAGAGAATTGCTTACTACTAAAGGTGGGCTCAGTTAGGCTGCTCATTTGAGAACCGTTACGTGTGTCCATCTGACTCTTCATAACAGCTTCATCAACAAAAAGTGATAAACTTGAGCATGCTGGTGGTTGAGATATTTTACTGTACTGAACATTCTCCTATGCATCTCTGGAAAATAAATTGGAAGAAACCTGTGCTTCAGCTAGAAGATTATTTTCCAAATCATTCATGCTTCCATTCATTTCAGGTATGACAATGTGTTAGCGTTAGAAGTCACTCCTGGATTGCTTGCAGGAGCAAAGCCCAACGCCCATCAATTTTATGTCATGATAGTTTTAATGGGTGATCAAATGGGTAGAGACTCGGGAAGATATTGCTCTAACTCGGGAACTGACTCCGGTATGTAAGGAACAAAAGAGGTCTTGATCTAAATTCATACAGTGAGTTGATTTAAAGATGAGCAGGTTGAAGACTTGGTGAGAGGAGTGAGAAAACTACCTCAGGCAATAGGCCTTTCAACATTTTGTAGAAGAAAAACTCTGAATGCAAGATCCTCTTGGTTCAGGGCTTCGAGAAACTGAAAGGGGGACTTGACTGGATCCTCCAATTCCAATTCGTTCAGCGCTAAGAAAATCACAAGGGCCGATTAGAAACAATGCAACTGTTACAGTGATCCAACCTACATCATCCTATAACAGTTACAACTCAACTGGATCCTCCAATTCTGAGCTGCTCTAACACAGTATAGATAAAGACGTGAAAGAAATTGACATTCATAAGGTAAGAAGTCTCAAGAGTCCATGCATAACTAGAATAACAGTGGTTCATTAAAGTTTTACAACCGGGAGCCTTGCTCAACCATTGATCCTTTGAAAAATATCAAAACTAAGTATATATACTCCTAAACATTTGCCCAACATAGGCCTCCTAGACTTTCAGGATGAGGTGTATCTTCAATCAAATCTAGCCTGCACTCCTCTATCATACGCCACCTTAGTTTTGCATGGCTCATGCCAGGGGGTAGCTGAGCCCTTAAATGCTAAATTAGCGTGCGTAGACCTCCCCGGGGAGTCGAGGACTCGGCATGGCTTATGTGGGAAAAAACCAGT
The DNA here is from genome assembly GCA_009831015.1 of Picea engelmannii. NCBI lineage: Eukaryota > Viridiplantae > Streptophyta > Pinopsida > Pinales > Pinaceae > Picea > Picea engelmannii. Next base: position 272,793 of record ML786594.1, on the reverse strand, counting down.
ACAGAGGACCACCTCGGGTGGACTTCCTGTCGGGACCTCCATACCTTGCAATTAATGAGTGAGGCGAGGTTTCAACCACCCCCTCTCTTCTTCATTCATTCCAAGCAGGTATCAGGATTGAGATCAAGTCGAACCAGCAACTGGAGAACACGGTGCCCCCCTTCTGAAACTCAACTTGGCACTTTTGGCCCCCTTTGTATAGCCTTTTCTACTGCCTCAAGTGACCATGGGTCGTGACCCTATGCTTATCCTCAAAGGTGTTTTCGACGCTTCGGGGTTCAAATCTTCGAGATATGAAGCCCTTACCCTTAGAACTCTCGAATGCCGACATGCCGATGTGATTAGATATTGCACCGCGCGTCCCTAGATCGGACGACTGAAATGATGTCGGCGTTTTTGGACCTGTCTCATCACATGGTGCATGCTAGTGACTTTTTACTAGGCCTGTTCCTTTGTGACTGGGTGCTATGATCATGGGCCCGACTCTAGGTGCTTTCGTCATTTTGGGGTTCAGGGTTTCGATATGTGAAATGGCGAGGATCACTTACCCCTCGAACTCCTGAATGTCGACATGACATGATAGCGCACCACGCGTCCTTTTAGATGGACGTCTAAGATTACGTCTTCGGCGCTGACACTATGAAAATCCCAAAGGGCCCCACCCATGGCTCATATCATGCGTCGCATGTCCTCCTGATCCTTTCGAGATTTCTTGCACTGGGAGTTCATGATGCGCTTCTTCCTCGAAATCCCGATTGATTAAACTGCAAAATCACGGATGTGCATCGCGTGTCCTTCATATGAACGACCAAGATAGCATTTGTTATTTAAAAGGGGGCTGCCTTCATTCCCAGGCTTTCTTGACATGACCTGGCGCTAGGATCGTGGGCTCAGCTCCAAAGGTGCCTTCGACATTTCACCGATCGACAATTTCAGCCGCAGTGAATGGGAGGTCCCTTGTCTCCTGAAACGTCGATCCCCGAAATGCCAACTGGCTGCCACCTGCCCCAATTGGAACGGATGACCCAGATTTGTCTTGAAATATGGGTGCTATCTCTTATGCTAAATCTCGGGCAACTTGGTAGCCCCGAAAACCCGACGACCGTCGATCTTCTCTATTGATGGATCTCGACCGCTGATGACATAACTTCGCCTACTCGCTTGATTTGTAGACTGAAATGAGATTTTTTTTGTGTTGCGCTTGGGCACTTCTCGTGCAGCCTACAGAGTTGGATACTCTTGTTCCCAAGACAAGAATGGTTGTTAACAAATGCCTCTTAAATTTTCCTATTGTGGTAAGAAATAACCATCCTTAGTAATTGGCCATCCGTACTATGGTATATGGGGATGGGAATTACTCAGTTCAATTTCAACTTTAGTTGACTCACTACCTGCAATTTTAGTTTCGTGTTTCTTTGTCAATTCTGATATATTTTCTAAAGATGATATTCTCCAACTGTTTATATGGGGTTCTTGTTTCTTTGCAACTTCGGAAATATTTTCTGAGGACAATATTCTTGAACTGTTTACATAGCCAAAACCTGACTCAATTGAAGAAGAAACCTCCTGTCTAGCTTTGCATTGAACCATTTGTCACAAGCATCGGGAAACAAATATGAGTCTTGTACGTTGTTTTGACAACTAGCACTGTGAGATGACTGAATTTTCTCAAGCAATGCATGGAACTCCTATCCTGACATTGGAAATAATGCCTTGTGCTTCATCTCTGAACACACGCTTCATCTCTAAAAACGCATCATTATCTGCACAAGAGGAAATCTGGTAATTTCTTGAAAGGGTAGGCTCCTTGTCATCAACCTTATCCATTTCTTTGTTACGTTTGAAAGTTACACTCCACATATCACCTGATCGAATTCCTTCAACTTCTCTTGAAGGAGAACCCTTTTCTTGAACTTCAGAGAGACTTCTAAATCTTGATCTATCTTCTTCATCATTTCCAGAATTGATACCCTTTTCATAGTATGGTTTAGATTTCAATTCCTCAATTTGCTTCACAAAAGGGCATTTTTTGACATGTGAAACTACATCTTCCTATAGGATAGTGCTTGGTCTGATTATTTTTAAGCCCAGATAAATGTGAATGCTCATTTGAAGAAGAAGAAGAAGCCTTCTTAGCTCTCTCTTCAACTTTCTTCTTACGAAATTCCTCTAGCTCTGATGCTTCTTAAGTTATACAAGTGCGAATGGTGTAACTATGCACTATCCATGAAATTTTGTTATCAATGTTTCTCATAGAGAGTCCTTCTAAACTCAGCAGAGACAATACATGACTAGGACACTAGGGATGAAATTTTACCAGATTCTTTAGAATGATTGTGAGGGAGGGAGTAAGGACAAATATTTCTAAAGAAACAGATTGCTAGTAGAACATCCATTYRTAGATTGATAYRTTGATTTTACTRTCAATAATYYARAATATATGGTATTGTCACCCRTGTAGAAGATCTTGGAGAAATTGTTGTATAKGGTTCTAGTTGTAATCCACTAGATTATAGTTATTCAACTTTGATGATTGATTCAAGTTGGGTCACTCTGTATCCTTCAAATTGAACTCAAGTACAAACTCCTCAAGCCTTCTTTGAAAATTCCCTACTCTGGAATTGATCTGAGAAAACAAGATTTGCATGCATTTGACATTGTATGTTGAAAAATCTTTAGAAGAACCATGTAATGGATTCTGGAAATGACAACAAAAGGGAGGCTGTGTATGCAGTTCAAATCTCAAGGGGGATTTAAGGGAGACTGAATGCTATCTGGATCACTTTCCAAAATTATATGTTTTGTCTATCGGTATTATACAAGCTATCTAATAGGCCTTTTATGTTTAGACAACTATTTGCTATATTTACATTTAATTAAGGACCAATTTGGTGGTTGCAGAGTTATTCAGAGCAACGAGGCCACTATTTTGTTTTGACGACATTGCTATGGTTGGGCTCTGATATGCGTGATATTCATATAGCAAGCAAGGATAAACAACTACTAGTTTAATTTTAAGAACATTATTTTGGAATCATATGCCAAAAACATACTTGTTGGAACACTTTGGTCTATCAATAGGGCAATAATTCATTAGCCTTAATTTCATTTCCCAATATCTGCAATAGTTCTTAGAGAGAAATGAATGATATAAATAGGTCAGAATATAGTCAAAATGATTGCATTAGTGTTGGTCATATAGCAGAGGCAAGGGTGATCCTAATTAGAATGCAAAAAAAATCTAGATGTGATTCTACCAGGCAAAGTCCTCAACGAAAGATGATTTTCAATCTTTAAGTAATATGAATCATTTTCAATATGTATGTTATTTATATTTAAATTTGTGTTAAAAATTTATGTGCTTGGCTTGCAGATTAGGCAGAGCTAGAGCTGGAGTTGGAACTTGGCCCTCAGGCCCAGGTTTATCTAATTTTCGGGTGCGTACAGTTCCATTTCTAAATTGGGTAGGTGGGTAGGTAGGCCCTTAAGGCTCTAGTGCTTCAAACTGAAGCTCTAATACCATGTGTAGGGTTCTTCTCCATAGAGCCTTATAAAACTCAAAAAAAAAATATTTTAAGGAATGCTAACCTAAAATTTTTAATACTTCATAACCAACACATAACCAATAACCAATACTTCATAACCAAAACATAACCAATAACCAACATGTATAAAATTTATTGAAATGGACATAATAAGCTTATGAACAACCTTATAACACTTGATATTCCTTAAATATATAAAACAAATACGTAAATTAAAATACCTTGGTCTGATGCTAAACTCTTGCTAGTCTTGTTGTCCTTCCTACTACTGCCTTGCCTAGCTTGATGCCACTGACCAACTCTGCCCAAACCGACTAACCTCCCAGCCAGCTAGGAGCAGCCTGTCCAGCTCCCTAGCTCCAAGAAACCAAAAGAAATCCTGGCCCCCGTGCCCAAAACCCCTAGCAACCTGGTGCCCACTGAAATGATACTCAAAGACTATAGAACTCCACCACAGAACCAGAAAAGCCAAGCCAAGAAACCAGAACTCTCGTCCCCCTCCAAAATGCTTCCTCCCAAAAATGATGATCCCTTCCCGGTAAGACTCCTCCCATCATATCCCCCCTTCACCGACCCTTTCCTCCTCATTAATTTCCTTATCCCTACATTCATTATCTTATCCTCTTATTTAATTTCTTATCCTTTTATTTAATTTCTTATCCTTTTATTTAATGTTTCTTATCCCCTCCGTATACATAAATCATTTAATTAAACAAATTAAAATTATTAACCCTCTTAAATTTATTACCCATGTCATTGAATGTGTTAGGTAATTAATTAATTAATTAATCAAAAGTTATAGCAATTAATTAATTAATAAATATTTAATTAATATTATTATGCCAATCTTTGTTTAATTAAAACCATGTTAGGACAATTAACTACCTAATTAATTTTACTTAATAATCCCTAAGCATATATTCAACTAGGGTTGTTACAACCCAACCCTTGGAAAGTATCCAACATGTGACCGATTTCTCAGGACGAAAATCTAAATGTCATGCTTGATTGAGGTAACTTGGTGGCAGTTGTGGCCTACAATTGCACCTTAATCATATTTTGAATGTTCGTTGGGAAATATCACCAATCCTTTCTAGATATGCACCGTTCACCCCTCATTATAATTGATTATTCATACCTTCACTAGCTCCTCTTCTGTTGGATTCATGCCCCACTGTTGAGTGATTTTGGAAGGCCCAATGATTTTTGAGAAGAAGGATGATAGGTCTATTAGGAAACATGTATTTTATTTTATTCCTCCACGTGGATAAAACCCAAAACCATCTTAGATTGTTACTTATTTATGTATGATTAACATTGATTGATTACATATAAATTTCAAAACATGGTTGAGATAGTCCACATTTACCAAAGAACTTGTTCATTTATTCTTCTTACTACCACTTGCACACATTCACATATATTCTAGAATCATAGGGGAACCACAACATCCCCATCATTCTAGACATTTGAAAAACTTCCCCCAAATATTGGTAGGTGTTCTCAATTTATCTAACACATCAATACAACCAGCACACACACCAGTGAGTACCACTATTTTAGGATTATCATTTCTTGGTTCCACCTTGCTAGGCACCACTATCTAGAACAATCGACCCATCTAGTATCCATTCCTATTCAAGAATTGGATCTCCAACCATTAACCACCATCATAGGACCACAAAACCTACCATATATGACCCCATCCTCTTCTTCCCAATTCATACAAACTTGGGGCCCCTCTCCTAGTTATATTGGTCATCCACCGGTCACAAAGAGTAAGAAGAGAAACACCCACTAACAGTTCCCATGGAATGGAGGAAATTCTTGTACAAATGGGGGAACTCATAGTTCCCACTAGAACTACAATCAACACAAGCATAGATGTAGCACCGATACATGGAATAATCATCCTTACCCATTTTGTGAGCTCTATGGTCACCTTGCCCATTAGTGCCTTGAAATCACTCCTGATCTAGTCCAAGTAGTTCATTTGGAGTGCACGCATCACAATAAAATTAGTAGTACTTGTTACACTAATTTGATGTGCCACCTCCCCCAACATGAAACCATTACTTCATTAGGTGAGGTTCCATACACTTCGACATCATTTTTTATCCCTCACATCGGTAACAACCCCTCAAATCCAATCTATCTCACAAATGAGGCACAATCATGTAGCCTTGGGGGCAACCCTTCCACCTCTAGTCCCGCAATGTCTACTAGACATTATCCTTGTCAGTAAAATGGAAGTGTATACCCACATCCATAATGGGCCATAACCCTTTATTGGGATCAACTTATCCAAGCACGACTTCCATATTCTACCCCGTTTCAAATATTGGTCATCGTTAAAAAATTTATAGTTTATCGGTGTATTATAGATGATGGGGAATCCTCATGTATTATGTACTCATCATCTTGGGAACAACTAGGATCCCCTACTCTTATGCCATCAATAATTGAGTTAGGAGCCTTTCATGGTAGACTCTGTTCCACCTTAGGGATATTACCTAATCTCCCCATTGAGTTAGGTGGTAAGACGATTTTGATCAATGTTGTTGTCATGGATGGTCTGGTAGATTACAATATTCGCATGGGCTGTGTTTTCATCTTTTCCATAAGTGTTATGGTGTATTCACTCTTTTGATTCATGATATTCCCATATGAGGGATGCATCATCACCATCGATTAACTCTCCTACATTGATCCCCCCCCCTCGGGATTGTCATAATAGAATCCCATATCATGTTTCTCACATTGAGTCGATGCACTATGTGTCCAATGCCATTAGTTTTTCAACATCCACTCCCCTTAAAAATGATCCCATGACACTAGAACCACCTCCTCACCACTTGCGATTGGAGGTTAGGAATATTCATTCATCCTTAGGGGAAACCAAGTATGTTTCTTCCCCCAAACTCAAAAGAAACCATGAAATCTCAACTACATTCTTCCTATAATATGAATAATTATTTAAGGCCACTACTTCTTTTAGTGATTCTAGTGATAAACTCAATCTAGGTTCTCCTATCCACTGTTGGAAGGGTATTAACAATTCAATTGGTACACCCTCTAATATTATATCCCTTGATAAGTCCATTACTCCCTCTCAAATAAGATCATATCTTAACACTGATAGGGATATCAAGGACTCCAGTTCCATGATGACCAATCATGCACATATAGGATATGTTTCCACACAATTTAAAGTACCACCCCCCCAATAGATATTACACAAAATAATGGATCTAATACACTATTTCAAAACCTCTTTTGTGGATGTTCAACTTTAAATTTGTTTCTATTTTACCTTTGGTACATAATCTTGGGTATTTGGAAACAACCCTTCCCCCAATCCTCATATGATAATATAGGGGGTAGTACCACTTCCCACCTTGGTCCCATAAGACCTAGCTCTCAACACAACACCAAATCCAAATATATTGTTCATAGGAACCATTATATCACAACCTTGTGTCTAGTGCCCCCAGACATCATGTAATTACAATCCACATGGCCTAATCAGAATGATCATCCAAGATAGTTTCATTACTTCTTGTGGTGAGGGCCCCTTAGCCTTGGTCATTTTTTAGTTACCCCCATAAGGTAAATGCAACCTCCTTCAAGGAGTGCCTTTTCTAAGAACATCCATTTGGGAGGGCCTTTCTAGGCAACCCATGGTTTCCTAGCCTCCTTCAAAGAGTGCCTTTTCTAAGAACCGATTGCCTTTGCAAACAGTTGCATATCCCAGTTATATCACCTCCATTTCATTTAGGTACTATCAACCAATAACATTCTCACCTCCATGATGTGTCCCACATATATTTACCCCTTTTCATATTGACACACATGTTGTTCAATCCATTAGGATCAGGAGTCCTAGTAGTGTTACACCCCGGAGTAAGAACCTCATGCTTCTTTCTCATCATCATGCTAACCACCCCATTTTGGACTCCCACATCACATTCTTGATTACATTAAATGCACCTTTGTAGTACCATTAACCATCCATATCATCCAAACATCAATTTCCCATCTACAATTTCATCCTCCATCCATCTATGTGGTAGAGAAACCACCCATGGGGCCCCCATCCTTCATCAATTACATTCACCTACATGCACCCCACGAGGCCAATACATACTTCAATGGGGCACCTGCTTCTGTACATGGAATTTCAACCCAATTATTCTTTATTTATTTGGTAATTGTAGAAAGCACATTTCAATTTTTGATAGGTAGAATAGATTTTTTCAATTGCAACCAATGGAATATTTTTCCTTGGCACACAACATCCCATGTCTCTCTTGGTTAGGAAATTTCATTTTCATCACCATCTCTACAAATCTATCCCTACCATAGACAAAATGTTGACTACCATTGACACCCCTACCCTCAAAATATGTATTTTAACCTATCATCCACTCATTTGTATTCCCACCCATTCAACACAGTCAACCCCATATCTGGTCATCCCCTGACACCAGATCGCGTTTTATGTTTTTTTCCATCATTCCATTTTCCCCCAAACAAGGGAAATCATTACATTCCATACAGTTTGAGATTTTTCCATGTCACCAGTTCATCCATATTTTCCTCCATATAGTTCATGATACAATTTTGATCAAACGGATGTCAAGAAGCCCTTTTCTTCTTGTAGTCACTCCCCCTTGTGTGTTGATGTCAACACAATTTTCCAGGAAGGTGGTAGTATATTGGCTCTCATTACTCTATCAATGAGTAGCCTCAGAAAACACAAAAAGAGTAATCATTTCTCTCTAATGTCGTTGATCCCCATAACATTTGACTCCAACAAAATTTCATGTTACAATGGGTATTACTATGTGACCGTTGTAGTCTTCAGTACTCATTGAAGACCTCTAAATTCGATAGGCCATCAATGCCTCCGAGTTATCGAAATTTTACACCATTATCCATTTATCGATTCAGAGTGAGTTCATTCCACATAATCGTCATCTTTCATCATTGACACCCCCGAAGGTGATGCACACATTTACTTCATCAACAATGTTAAGTTACAGTCATATTATTTTGGTTTCATGAAATGAGAATGGGGCATGCCTACCTCATTTGTACAAAGATCCAACTTTCCATTTTAGTTTTCGAAGAATTTTTTGAATCTCGTCTTCTTCTGATGAGTCGCTCTCACCATCCCTCTTAAATGACAACTACAACTCTCCTATTGTTCCATCAATTTAAGTAGAAATAAACATTGATGTATTTTAGCTATACATATGATTCTTGCCTCACACATCATGCGACATCTGTTATCACCAAAAAATTGCTTAGAAAAATATAGAAAATGGATGAAAAACATGAATCAAAAGTACAACATACTACCAATAATTAAAGGATGATGACATTCAGTTTGGAAAGATAATAAAAAAAACATCAAAAATGGTCCTGAAAATACATGCACATTCAACAAAGACAATGTGCGCACAACTGTGTGGGATAACACAATGTACTACATGCACAGTGTACTCCCTGCATGACTGATAGTCGATAAACCCACACGGGTGTGAAAACGATGCATTGATGATTTTGGTCAGGCCTCAACTACTTCTAGGATGAAGTGAATCTAGACCATACCCAAAAATATTCCTAAAATTCTTCCTTGGGATCACTAAAAGGATGGGAGGTACCTTTAAATACCTCCCAATTCAGATTGGAAACTAGTTGTAAAATATCTTTCCATCCTCCGATAAATAGAGGATCATGGTATGCAAAAAAAATAAAAAAAAATCCATAGCATTGTTTTGTTGTTCAAATTATCTTGGAGAAATTTATCTTTCCCTTGAGCCATAGGTTGAGAAAGTGTAGAATTTTGTAATCTTTACACCTCTTGTGAAGCTAAACCTTGGTATTTTTTCATCATTGTAAACTCACCATTGGAGAGTGATAGCTCTAGATTTTGAGGGATCGAAGAGCCCTCCCTTAGGAGGAATAGGGGATTCATAGTCCCATATTTATCCTCTTGGTGCACTCAATTTGAAGATTTATCTTTGTTGGGTAACAATTCTATTTGTTCAATTTCATGCATCATTTGCTTATAGTTGTTTAGTTTGTCTTTTAGTATTGCTTTTTCTTCACTTGTTTTATATTTTCCATTCTAATTTGCAGTTTCACTAACTTGCTAACCAATCTTCTGTTCTACTTTGTTGGATTACCAAGGTATTTAAGGGACTCTATTTTCCTTTCTCTTGTGACAAAAGAACCCAAATAATCATATAACAATTTGTTGTGAATTTTAAACATATTAACCTTTCTGTGCATGATTTATAAGCACGTAAGAATTGTATTGAGAGTGAATTCGTTTATGGAAACTGTAGATGCATATGTGGAGTTGATTAATGTGTATAGTAGAGTAAACATTGCTTCAATCCTAGACATTTATGAAGTGTGTGAAATATGAAAGTAACTTTTTTTAAACTTGTTGACAGGTGCCTAAATTGGCATAATTTCAGCACCCGTATAATACCTTTTTTCTTAGCATTTTCCATTGATCATTTACTTTTTGATACTTTCCTTATCCGGTTTTGCCTCAATTTTCATTAGGGTATGATTTTTTTCCCATATTCCATTTTTATGCTATTATTGCATATTTCTTAAAGGAACTAGCTACTTTCATATACTAATACTTCTATATAGGAGTAATATAGTAGTTGAAACTCCTCAAAGTGGTTTCAGTCCCTCTTTGTTGCTATGATTTTGGACACAATCCAACTGCTGCAAATCTGAGCACACTCTTTTTTGCTGTGATTTTGGACACAATCCAACTCCTGCAACTACAGATGCACTCTATGTTTCTATGACTCCAGGCATAATCCAACTTCTACAACTCTAAGTGCACTCTCTATTGTCGTGAATCTGGAAAAATATTGCAACTCCAAGAACACTCTCTGTTGTCATGAATCCTAGTATATAGTTGTTGTGATTATGAGTACAATCCTATCAACACAACATTAAACACTACAATCGAAAGTTAGGAAATGATTTTCACATAGGAAGGTGACTGGAGGAAAGTATACGACTAAAAGAGAAATCAATTTTCCTACCAAGTAAACACGTGCTCGATCTTTACTAAAATTTGGAAAATCAATGTAAACGGATCAATAATTGGATTCCTATGGTTGGCCATCCATCCATTTGTACAATTTTAGGCATTGGTCATACTGTATAAGAACCTCAAATTCCTATAGTTGAGAAGAGGAATTATTCTCGCGGTAACATTCAATTGTTATTGTAACTTTCATATTTCTGCAATATAAATTTTGTTCTTATCCTATTTGTGTTTTGATGTTTTGGTGATCGTACGTGTAATATACCATATATAAAATGTATGAAGAACATAAATAAAATGCTAGAAATGGCAGAATAACAACAATATAACCAGAACATTCACCACAGTAACACTGAAATGATAAGAGAATAATAACAGGAATAACACTTTGAATCTGAAAGCAATATTCACGAGCCTCTTCGAGGGGGAAACCTCCAGTTGAGAAAAGCTCTATTACAATAATATCCAAGCTAGGGTTCTCATACCCTCGAATCCTATTTATACTAAAAGGAATCATCTAGAGGAAGATCCTTCTAGAAGTGAAACCTTCTATTAGGTCTTATTACATCTACCTTATTCTATTTTGTTGAAAGGCCTTATTAATATTGACCTTTATTACATATGAATATATTGTTCTACCTATGTGCGAGTTAGGACCCTAACTTGTCCACCCCCTTAAAAACAACTTTGTCCTTAAGGCTTGAGATGAGGAAATTGTTGTAGAATGGTAGCTGGTTCCCAAGTGGCATCTGCTGGAGTTGTATATTTCCACTAGACTAGCACTTCCTTGATGCTTCTCTGACATAGGCGATGCTCACGCTGGTCCAAAACTACTTCTGGATATAGCCAAATGGATCCTTCTTCAACTAAATCTGGAAGGTTGGTTTGAATTTGGCACTTAGCTCCAATCACCTTCTTTAAGCATGAAACATGAAAAAAAGGCTGTAGCTTCGAATGTCTAGACAAAGCTAACTGATAGGTTACTTGTCCCACATGCTTGAGAATGGTATAAGGACCATAAAATTTGGGCACTAGCTTCTGACAATGCTTGACCTTGAGGGAAGTTTGCTTGTAAGGTTGTAGTAGAAGAAACACCTGATCCCCTTCTACAAATTGACGTTCAGAGTGACCTTGATCTTCTTGTTGCTTCATGTGATTTTGTGCCATGACCAAATTCTCTTTGAGTGTACGGAGAATAGCCTATTGAGATGTAAGTGTTAGGTCAACCGCCTGGACCTTCGAGGCACCTGGTAAGTATGAGAGAACTAAAGGTGGATTCTTTCCATATACTGCTTCAAAAGGATTAATGCATGTAGTTGTATGGTATGAAGTGTTGTACCACCATTCAGCTAGGGGTAACCATTGAGCCCACTGATTTTTCTTTTCCGAGGAAAAACACCTCAAATATGTTTCCAAGCACTTGTTGACAACTTCTGTTTGGTCATCAGTTTGGGGATGATAAGCTATGTTGAGATGCAATTCGGTGCCTTGTATCTTGAATAGTTCTTTCCAAAAAATTTCTTGTGAAAGTTGGGTCACGATCATAAACAATAGATTGCGGCATGCCATGAAGATTGAAGGCCTGATCCATGAAAATTTGAGCCACCGTGGATGTTGTAAACAGGTGTTGAAGGGCACAAAAATGAGAATACTTGGAAAGGCGATCAACAACCACCATGATGACTGATTTATTACCCGATTTGGGTAAGCCGGTAATAAAATCCACAGAGATATCCTTCCAAATAACAGGTGGAATCGAGAGCAGTTGTAGTGTGCCCAGAGATTTGACTATTTCTCCCTTGTTGCATTGACATACATCAAATTCAACGACAAAATTATGAATGTCTTGTTTCATACCATCCCAGAAAAGGGAAAATTTGACCCTGTCATAGGTTTTGGTGAACCCAGAGTGCCCTGATATGGGTGTAGCATGAAGCTCATCAAGTACCATGGATTTAATCTTTGATTGTTTACTTAAATACAAACGGCCTTTGTATCGAAGTTCATCATGGAGCCAAGAGTACCCTGGGGAAGCTGGAGCAATGGATTGCAATTGTTGGATCGACTTCGAAATTTTGGGATCTTGTAGCCATTCCTGGTGAATGGCTCGGAGCCAATCTGGGACAATGAATGAAAGAGAAGAAAGGGATCCTTCACCTTGATATTTTTGGGAAAGTACATCCGCAACCACATTGTCTTTGCCTTTCTTTTAAATGATCTCATAATCATATCCAAATAGCTTAGTCACCCATTTTTGTTGTTTTGGGGAGGAAATGTGTTGTTCCAGAAAATACTTGAGGCTTTGATGGTCTGTCTTAATTTGGAAACATTGCCCCAATAGATAAGGGTGCCATAGATCAATGACATGCAGAATAGCCAACATTTCCTTTTCATAGATGGATTTGCACAGATTTCTTTCAGATAATTGCTTGCTGGTAAAGGCCAAAGGTTGACCCTCTTGCATAAGGACAACACCAATTCATTTCCCTGAGGCATCACATTCCAACACAAATGTATTTGTGAAATTGGGAAGGGAAAGGAATGGAGTGGTGCACATGGTCATCTTCAAGGTTTGAAAATATTGAGCAGCGGCTGGAGTCCAAGTGAAAGAGTTCCTTTTGAGGAGAGTAGTGAGAGGTGCTGCAATCTTCCCATAATTCTTAACAAACTTGCATTAATACCCTATTAAGCCCATAAATCCATGAAATCTCTTAAGAGTCTTTGGGTGAGGCCAGTCTTGCATATCTTCAATCTTTTTAGGATCCACCTTGACACCATCCTTGCCAACTAGATGACCCAAGTATTCTACTTCTGAGGCGCCAAAAGCACATTTAGATTGTTTCAGGAAAAGTTGGTGTTGAAAGAGTAGATGGAGAACTCAATCCACATGAGAAAGATGGTTTGTCCAAGTTTTTCTATAGATGAGGATATCATCAAAGAAAACTAAGACAAAATGACAGAGAAAAGGATGGAAGACATGATTCATGAGGCTTTGGAAGGTGGAGGGGGCATTAGACAAGCCAAAGGGCATGACCAAAAATTCATAGTGGCCCTCATGATTTCTAAAGGCAGTCTTGGGAATGTTTACCTCTTTCATACATGTCTGGTGGTAGATCGAACGAAGATCCAGTTTAGTGAATAATTGGGCGCCACTCAATTCATCCATGAGGTCATTAATGACAGGAATGGGGAATTTGTCTTTGATGGTAAGTTTGTTGAGGGAACGAAAGTTAGGAAACATTTGTCAAGAACCTTCTTTCTTTAGGACCATGACCACAGGAGAAGAGTATGGGCTTGTACTAGGGTGGATAATGCCTGCATTAAGGAATTCCTGGACCATTTTCTCAATTTCATTTTTTTGGGAAAAGGGGTGACAATACGGACGGATATTGGGAGGAAGGCTTCTGGGTACACAAGGGGAATGGAATGTTCATTAAAACCACATGAAGGAGGGATTCCTTGGGGAATGCAAAGTACCAATTGATGTTTATAAAGGATTGCTTGGAGGTCTTGTGGGACCGAGGGTGTCTATGTTGCTTATATGGCATGGAGTTGGGTGATAACACCAGAATGACCTTTTTGAGTAGCTTTTCCATGTGATGGGAACTAATGATGTCAGGTGAACCAACGATGATGCCTTGGAACTTATATTGGTGGCGCTCCTGGTCGAATTACATGGTTAAGTCTTTAAAATCCATGAGAATGGGACCCAAAGTTCTTATCCAGTCTGCACCCAACACAATGTCACAACCTCCCATGTCGATAGAAAACATATGGGATTTCAGGTGGTAGTCACCAATTTGGAGATGCACATTTTCACAATTCCCTCCACATTTCATGGAACCACCATTGGCAATCATGATTTGGAAATTATTGACARCATGGATGTAGCAATGAGTTTATTAGGCAATGCGACGATGAATAAAATTATGGGTGCTGCTACTATCAACCAAAATAATGACCTTTTGATGCTTGATGTAACTGATTAGATTGAGCGTTTGGGGAGTGGAGAAGCCAGGCGTAGGTCAAATTTGGTCACATCCACCCACAGAAGGAATAGGTCACATTGAAAGTGATGGTTCTGAAAGTTATTAGAATGAGAGGAATGGTCACCTTCAGGATGTGGAGGTGAGGAAGAGGAAGGATTATCTATAGGGATATGCAGTTTGGTGTAGAGTGTTGAAAAGACTGATTCAATCTGGGTGGTGAGGTCTTGTTTTATTTCCTCCATTGAGGACTGCATGGTTGTATTGATGGATGCAACATTGGCATTGAGTTGTTTCACTTATTGTTGGGTTTCGATAAGACCATATTGCAAGGTGTTGAAGCGAGCTTCCAAGTCTTGGCTACGGGTATGGGCCATGAGGATGGGGGAACTGAAAAGGAGCGGGTGGGGTCAAATTTTTTTCCGGAAAATGATATGGATGAATATGATAAGGTCAAAGAGATGAATCCAATGGAATAGGTCTCAAATAATAGTCAAAATTTTTCCAAACATTTTTTTTTTTACACCTGTGGAGTTATACTCTGGTTTGAAAAATACTACAGAGAGGAAATTCCCAAATGCTTAACCAAACAGAAATGTGTATTTACTTGGAAACCTGAACATAGTGGCATGACAATAGATCTTGTCTGTTTTAATTTGTTTATGTTTCTGTCCCCAAGAGTTAGGTATTCAAGGGTTCTATAGACAAGGTTTTTCCCTGTGCTATAGCTCTCTGATATACGTGTGGGTCCAACAGTATTACTCGGCCAAATATTTCAGGGCACTAAATAAGGAGGATAGATCATACCCTTAGACGTACTACCCGACTACCCAGGTACTAGGGAGTATCTTCCCGAGTGTTGTTCTCGGTGACACTATAACAGTCAAGCGACTGATCGATTTATCTAAAGAGGGCTTTAGGTAATCTAGGGCGATCTGTACACATGTGTTGTCTGATGCGATACCACTCGAAAGGGTACCAACAGGGGTTACAAGGGTGGCCAATAGATGTGTGCTTAAGTACCACTTGTATTTTCTGCATGTATGAATCCCTCAATCACGGGTTTATGCGCGTAATGACACATCTCTGTGGCTTAAAGATGCTGGAATACATCTCTACCCTAAAAAAAAAATTCAACCCACACTTTATGCTGAGGAAAGTGATCTGATACCACTTGTAATATACCAGATATAAAATGTATGTTGAACAGAAATAAAATGCTAGAAATGGCAGAATAACAACAATACAACCAAAACATTCACCACAATAGCACTAAAATAATAAGAGAATAATAACAGAAACAACACTTTGAATCTGAAAGCAATGTTCATAGGCCTCTTTGAGGGGGAAACCTCCAGTTGAGCAGAGCTCTATTACAATAATATCCAAGCTAGGGTTCTCATACCCTTGACTCCTATTTATACTAAAAAGAAGCATCTAGAGGAAGATCCTTCTAGAAGCAGAAGCTTTTATTAGGTCTTCTTACATATGCCTTATTCTATTTTATTGAAAGGCCTTATTAATATTGACCTTTATTACATCTGAATATATTGTTCTACCTATGTGTGAGTTAGGACCCTAACAGTGCGATTCTAATTTCATATCTTATTTCCTTGTATAAGGCAGTAGGCCCCCCTCCTTAGTCAAGTACTTCCTATATATTATCATAGGATTTAACATTTCAATATTGTTTATTTGATCCCATAGTTGTTTTGTTACTCAGTCCACTGCAAATCCAAATTTCATAGAAAAATACTCGCAATTCATGTGTGGTTAATATTTAATTTCCTACTGTTGAGAATTTTGAAAAATTCAACATTGATTCAATTTCTATGAGTTTATAATCACATATGTTATTGTAGCTCTTGATGTTGAAACTCGTGCCACTCTAATTTATTGTGTTGAAGATTCAATGTTGCAAGTCACGTTGTTGTGATTTATTTTGTTGTTGCAACTCATGTTGTTTTGATTTCTTCCGTGTTGTAGCTTCGTTACTGCAACTCACATTGTTACAACTATGCTTGAAACTACACTTTTGTCTGTTTTCTAACATTGTGACAGTTTTAGTCTTCAATAGTTTTGTATTTATATCATATTAATTTTTTTTTGAATGTGCGAACACGTAATTGTTACAAAAAAGAAAGATAATTATTATACTTGAATAAGTCACCAGTAGATCATAGCATAATTTTACTTTCCACAAGAGTGATTTCCTTTCTTCTAGTGTTATTTACTTTTTGCAAGCGTGATTTACTTTCTGCAAGCGTAATTTAATTTTAGCAAGTGTGATTTACTTTCTGCAAGTGTGATTTTAATTCCACAAGCATGACTTTTCTTTCCTGCAAGTGTGATATTTACTTTTCTGCAAATCAATAAATAGTATAGTTTGGTAACTTAATTAAGAATATTGAATCCTTGATTTTTGACATTAAAAGTAATACAACTCTTTATAAAAAAAACTCTACTCTTACATACATGGTGCACGATCGTTCGTAAGTATGATACAACACCAGATTGATAATTAAATGTATAACTATTTTCTTTATTTCTAACTAATTAGAAATTAATTGAAAAGTCCATCATTTTTGGTGTTGTTGTCGAGGAACTGTCAAAATAAGTAGTTGTTATTTAGTTCTATGGATTTTAATTTTAGTAATTTAAGTGCTATGATTTATTTTCCACAATTTTTAGAATGTTTTTCTAACCTTTTATATGAGAAAAGTTAGAGATCAACAAGGTAGATTTATTAGTTCTTCCAAAAACTCTCGAAAAGATAACAATGCAGGTCGATCACAAGAGGAAAAAGAGCTCAATCAACCAAATTACTTATCACCTACAACAAGTTTTCTTGCCAATAAGAATCACAAATCATCTCCTCAGGAATTAGAGACTATACAAGGGTCTATGCACACAAAGGTTCCTCTTTTAGAAGAGAATATCAGTGAACAATATCACTTTGAAGAGTTCCTTTTTCCTGAAGTACCTTTAGAGACAAATAAAAACCCCTAGAAATAAATGGCACATGATATTGTCAAGGAGGATCCCTCCACTTTCGGATTTCCAATCAAAGAAACAAATGAGGAGACCAAGATGAACATCCCTCATTTAGCCTTTACAAATTTTTATGGGTTATCTAAACAAGATCTTGATACCTTTCTCTTCAAGTTTGACGTACTTTGCAGAAGCTACGAATATGTGATAGATGCCCAGAAACTAAAACGTTTTCCCACCATGCTCAGGAGAACTGCACTATGATGGTTCATGGTCCTTGGAAAGGATAACATCCAATCATGGGAC
This sequence comes from Picea engelmannii, assembly GCA_009831015.1. Taxonomy (NCBI): domain Eukaryota; kingdom Viridiplantae; phylum Streptophyta; class Pinopsida; order Pinales; family Pinaceae; genus Picea; species Picea engelmannii. The sequence goes on along the minus strand of ML786594.1, from coordinate 254,878 downwards.
CAAATGACAAATAAATTTCTAGACAAATACCAAGACTACTACAAATATAAAGAAATAAGAGAGGAAGTCTTCAAGATTATGCAACATGAAGATGAGAGCCTCAAATATTATGTTGAATGGTTCGCCTATAACCTGTAGAGGGAAAAGAAAGGATATTTGGCTCCTAAGAAAGGTGATTTAATAGAACTCAACTTCATGAGCATGGGATATTTTTCTCATTTAGAGTATGAAATTATCCTGGAACTATGTCATAAATATTCCAGAGGCACATCAAAAGTAGGAAAAGGACCAAGAAATATGGAAATGACAGGAAAAACTATTGGAGGTGGAGTTACGAGAGAAAAAATAGGGAGTATGTTAGAATTATTCAAGACTGACATACTTAGTTCCTTAAGCTCCCAATTGGATACAATGCAGATGAAGAAGAAGGAGGAAAAAAATGAGCTTTTGATATATTTTTCCCGAAATGCATAACAAAGCACCCACGGGAAGACTGCCTATTAGATCAAATCAAAGTTTTTGGAATATGAAACAAGGAACATGCTACTCACAATTGTCCATCCTTTCCAGAACTAAAATCTACTACCAGAAATCCAAAGAATCAAAATGCTATCTACCAGAAGTTATGCTTGTTACAAGGAAAATCACTCTATGGCACGAGGTAAACCACAATAGATGGAAATGACTGCAGAAATAAACTCTAATCTCAAGTATGATATATAAACAAACATGATAACAAGACAAGATAAAGAGCATACATCTTTTGGATGTTCGATGAAGTCCACCATTGAGCACTTGACCCAAATCTATACACCTGCAACTTGTCCTAAACAACTAAGATACGCAATCATATGGTGATAATATATAAAGTTAGCACATATAATAGCATAATCCATCAATATTCAAAACAAATATTCTCATGGAATAATAATTCAAATATTTGCAAGACATTAATTGGACAAGAAAAGAGCATTTCTATTAAAATATGAACAACAAAAGTGTATGAATGAAAAACTTCCACGTCGGCATGTCTCAGAACTGAGAAACTAAATCCCTTCTAGCTGGGCCTCCACCATTTCAATCTTCCACCAAAGGAAAGATCATATAGGAGAGACAATGATATTCTCCATCAAACATGGAAGATCTTGGGGGATGAACAATGTGTTCAGAATTAAAAGGACAAAGGGATACTCAATATGAAGTGAATAGTTTCTCCAGAGTAACTTTTCTCTCCAAGTTGAATTCTTCTCCTATTTTCCACATCTTGGATATGTCCCATGTATAACCTTCAAATGGAACTGAAGGGCCGAATCAAAATGATTTCAATATATGGAAGGTCTAGGATCATGGATCTGGTGACGTAACATGGAAATCCAACAACATTTTTTAATTTTGGGCAAAAAACCTAATGTACATAGGTTGTAATGGTGCAAACTACATATATGCATGTTGTATAGATGTTAGGGCATGTATATGTGGAAAAATATGCTTTTATCTCTCGGAATTGCAAAAAGGGACTTCAAGTCTACATAGGGAAATGAAAAAGGCCTTATGAGAAAGTTGCATGGGGTGAGGAAAATATTTATATAACATATGCCCCCTAATGTGTGAGGTCAAAGGAGTATCTGTGATGGCCGAAATATATTATAATTCCTAGAAGTGGAGTAATGGAGACCTAGCTGGACCAACTAGTTTCTCATAAGAAGACTACAATCCATAATGACTTTGTACACATGGCTACCAATTTGAATTACAATGCCTATCCATGTGTAAATATACCAAACAGTTGTTCATGGCCATGACTAGGCAATACAAAATAGATACATGCCAAAGGTTGTCATAGTCACAAAGAAGGCCTAGTGAAAACTAGTCTAAAAATCAATTTGAAGATATCTATATACAATGAAGTACAATCTGATCTCCCACAATCACTGAAGTCATATAGGTACTAGTCCAATGAATGATAACACCAACTTAGGAAATTTGTGACTATGAATTGATGTCTTCAAGTCTTCTACACGATCTACCAAAGGTGTAAGTCTACATCATGTGAATAAAAGATTTGAGGTCGAACATAATGAGACTTTGTTTTATTACTATTCATCGAGGTATATTGTTAACCAACACGATACAACCTATCGATAATGAAAGTAGGTATCAAGGCACCGAATACATTCTTACAAGTGTGAATAAAGGAGTTGAGGTCAAACACTTGAAGAATCTATCGATCAAGAAACATTGATGTATTCCCAATTGTTGATGGTGAGAGAACCTTCCACTGATGAATACAAGACTCTAGGTACTCATAGGACTCTAGGCCACATTTCCAGAATATATGAGATGAAGTCGATGGAAGGAGACCCAATGAAAGGAGAGGATTAAGGCATCTCTCATTAGTCAGCATGAGGTACAAAGAAGTATCTTGATGATTTGGAGGAATTCAGATGAAGAACATGTTCACGAACCCATGACCATGTGCATATTTCACATGCACCAGATGCAAGTAGTGCACAAAAAATACCCTCTGAATAACAATCAATAAGGAAAAATATCGACAAAGGTGAGGAAACCACCAATAAGGATAATTGAATCCAAGACACTGCATCAATCCCAATGTGTGAATAGATTTCTTTCCGTCGAACACAAGGGAAACCCCCCATTCAACAACCAATGAGGAGATGTCGATTGCTGGCTTCAAGGTTACCTACCCATAATGAAAGTAAGACCAACATGCACGATAGGACTACAAATTCATGTAACTTTGAGACACATTGAGGGTATGGCCAACATGCACAGTCAAGAGTTCTGAGAAATGGTTGACACATGCTTATAGAAATCCTTTGAACAAGAGCATGAGACATATGGAGGACTTTGGCAACATAGACTCAATGATGAAACTTATTGATGCATGAGGCACCAATCAAACTCTCCATAGGGACCAGAAGAGTAATCAATCGGAGGGGTAAAATCTAAGTAACGAGCTCAAATTCCTAAGGTCATGCTAAAAACAAAATTTGGATGACAAGTGGACTCAAAAGTTTGTGCTATATTCAAAGGTGACACGATTGTTGACAAGATGATATAATATTCCTTTCCCGCCCATATTTTTTTGGTTTTTCATAGACAAATGAATGTTATTATACAGAGGAGGAAACAAGTGTCATAGGTAAGAAACTGGTTCCAACAGTGGAACATACCTATGATCAATGCAAGGAGGTGCATGTAAGATATGGACACTCGGGGGAATGTTTCCTCGTAGGGTACATGATGTCAGGATGCAAAGGATATAAACAAGGCTCTACTTGGATGATGATGCAAACTGCTGAGATAATAGGCTTATAATGCGAAAGTAGGAACCAACAATAGGCTCAATACAACAAATAGACTTCTTCTAGACACTAGTGACTAGAGTATTCCTTTTTTCAAAATCAATCTACTTGGTCCAAAAAAGGGTTAAACTTACACCAAATAGACTTCCTTTCAAATCAAATTTATGAGTGTGAAGAGACAATTTTACTTGACAATTGTTTCATTTTTTGGGAGACTTGGAAAAGAGCTTAAACAAGACTCTAAGGATGTTTATCTAAGAAGCATATAATGGGGGAGGCCAAGGCTCCCATGTAGGAATTCTGTCGAAAGTTAGAAACTCACAGAAAACTAACACAATCTTGGTAAAACCCAAAGATTTACAAGTCAAGGAGGATAAAATACTTGTAGATGTCACCTTATCTAAAATATATCGAAGAATTCCCCTTATCTGGAAGGGTGTAGAAGAAGGAAATCGACGATATATAAGATCATTCCAATCAAAGGAAACCATCCTAGGACTTGGAGGGATCATACTCAAAGAAATTGGAATTCCCCCTTGTGAAGAAGGTACAAAACTAGAAATGATAAGGACATGGTCAAACGACTCATCACCCCTGAATAGAAGAGTGGGATTGATCGAAGATTGCATTGACAATGTCACTTCCTTAGAATTTTCACTCTCTAAGAGAAGAGTGGGATCGAATAAAGATTGCATAAGCAAGACAACTTCTTCAATTGTTCATTCAAAAGTATGTGAGACAACATGGTCAAGATATGAATCACTCTCCAAAACATGAGTGATGTTGGTCGAAGATTTCATCAACACAACTGATGGTTGAATAGGATGCGAGACAAAAATGTCAAGAGACACATCACCCCTCAAAACAAGAGTGGTTTCCACAAAATATTGTATCGGCACGAACGATGTATCAACTAAAGAAGGAATATAATGTTGGGAAACCAAATATGACTCAGAACCCGAAGGGCCCCCAGGAAAGGAACATGCTTATTGTACCACAACAGTACTAGGGCACAAACAAGTAAGGTGATCTCTTTTCAAATGAGTAAGGTGATCTCCTTTGAAAATCATACAAAGGAATTTGGGCTTATGTCTTATACATCTAGGATTATCAATCGTATGAATTCCCCGAGCATGACTTGCATTGGTTGGTTACATGCTCCCAGCATGACTTGCAGAGGCGAGTAGAAAATATCCAACATGACTTGCAGAGGTTGGTGAGGAATTCCCAACATGAATAACATAGGTCGGTGATGAACCTTCGACATGAATAGTAGAGGTTGATGATTAACCCCCAAAATGACTAGCGAAGGTTGGTGATGAATGCCCAACATGACTAATAGAGGTTGGTGATGGATGTGCAGTGTGCCTAGAAGTGACTAGAGTTGTGCCCCCAACATGACATGTGACTGTTGGTTGTTGGTCTTCAACATGACTTGCAGAGGCTATTTACCCATATCCAACATGGCTAACAGAGGTTGGTGATATAATACCAGTATGAATTGTAGTGACTAGACTGGTGGCAGTGCTTGGTTGCATCATTTGAGACCAAGGTTCAGGGAAACACTAGTTTTGAGAAATTGCAGGCTAGGAAGGGTTATGGTATACACCATGGCCCTATCCAACATGAACGTATCCTCCTCCAAACGGATTCATAAATGATTGTAATGGCATCATCACCGAGGAAGTATCTTGCGAAGAGAAAGTGAGATGACAAGGGTTACTCAAGTGAGGATATATGTTTCCCCCAAATGAAGGAAATTAGTGAAGGGGGTTTCTCATACTATGAAACTAACTCCCCCCATATGAAACAACAGAGGACAGATGGAGGTCCTCCATGGAAAAAGTGTTCATAGGAATCGGTATAGCTGAAGAAGGATAAATGGACAGGATGTAATAATTAGAATGACTACCCATTTGAGCATTTTCTCCTAGAAAAGTGAAGCTAGGATTGGATCCATTGGAAGGAAGATTCCAACATCCTAATGTAAGAGTTGGTCAAGGGATATGAATCCCACCAAATAGAAAGGGAGATTAAGGAGACATCATGCCCCCAAACCCAAAACTATGATTGACATAAGACGATGATATAGAGGATGGAAAGTGCAAATACATGTCTCGAATACCATGAGAAAAATCATTAGAGGCCCAAGGTATTGACTACGTATCATGATTCGACATACCACTTGAAGATACAAAAGTATTCGTCCCCATGGAATGAGAAAATACCACATGTTGGGTAGCGCTAACTAAGAGAGTCATGGGGTTTCCACTAACCATAGCAATGAAAACTCATGACGCAATAAAAAATCCTAAGGTCAACTAATAATCAAAGAGAACACCAAAGTAAAGAAAAAATGCCAATGCACACAAACAAGATATAGTGGCTGAAAAGGGGCCTCCCTCACTAGAGTAGGTATGTGTCGCCCAAGAGGAGCCTGAGACTCCCTTCAAAAGATCATAGGTATCATAATTATTTATAAGGGACCTCATGGGCTTAACAATGCAGTCATTCAGATCCTCCTGGAGAGGTACTCCTCCATAAAGGTTGCGTGTTGTCCGACCCTTATCTGACTCAGGGTACCTGTAGAATAATGTATGAAAGTAACCTATGTGGCTACCTATGTCAAGAAACTAAATCCACCTTGATATAACCAATGCGCAGGCGAATAGTCATAAGTCAGGTCCACTGTATGGGCAGGGTAACAAATCCCAAAATCTCGAAAGCACCACCTCTCACATAGATAAAGGTACCAACAAGACCCCCATATATGAATAGATCCCCATAAATATCTCTAACAGTAAGAAGGTATTGGAGGGATATCTCCTCAACCAACTTTGTGTGACCTTGTGCTTAAATCTGGTGTGAGAGGAGCCTCTTGATGTCACCAATTATACAATGGATTTCACCACTCCCTTAGTTAGACACATATGTTGAGTTTAATAGAATTGGAGAAGTTTACTCACAAAATACTATTCCAAGGCTCTAAATCTTAATCTAGTTTGTGCACCCTGAAAAACAAAATCATTTCTAATCAATTTTAAATTTATCAACGTTACTTTTAGTGGATTTGTTTACTCAAAATATGTGGTCGTGAAATTGATGATGTTATCACTGAACAAGTAAAAGAAATGAATATGAATATAATATAAAGTCCTAACTTCAATTCTCAATAAATTATAAGCTTTTTAGCAATGCAACTTTCAATTCAACTTTGTAATTTCAAATAAGATGTAATCTTTCCATACATGTATCAAGATCAATGATAAGAAACCAGAAGATCAAATTCCATAATGCAAAATGTATTATCTTTTTTATTTTCAATATGAATGAAATGAAAATTCAAGGAATGAACAACATCTTGATATATAAACCCTATTGTCAACAAAAGATACAAACCAAGCAGTATATCAAGAAGAAAAAACCCATCCCAAGATGCAAGGACAACCAATGAAAAACAATGATGAGAAATAAAAATCGCCCAAAAATTCAACCAAAGGAAGGTTCCCTATCAATCTACAAGAACTTAATAGTTATGATAGAGATCCAAGAAGACTCAAAAACCATCAAAACTTACCCAACAAACACCGAAATCAACAATCAAGGAAAAAAGGATGAAGTACACGTTTGTTTAGGAGAAAACTGCATATATACACTCCCTATAGAAATAAAACTTATATACGTACGCATCTGTCAAGGGAAAACTCGCGTATATGTATTGAAACACTGGCAAGTTAAGGATAAGGCCAAGAACCTTATACTCAAAATTAATATAGTTTGTTAAGGGATTAGACGACAAGAAACTCAATATAATCGAGAGCAATCAAAGGAGAAAAACAATCCAAACCCGTAAAAGAAGATTATATCCCCAGTATGGTCGCCAATTATGTTACGAGGAAAATCACTCTATGGCATGGGGTAAACCACAACAGATAGAAATGACTGCAAAAATCAACTCTAATATCAAGTATGTTATATTAACAAACATTCTAACAATACAAGATAAAGAACATACCTCATCTGAATGTTCGATGAAGTCCACTGTCGAGCACTTGACCCAAAGATATATACTTGCAACTTGTCCTCAGCAACCAAGATACACAAGCATATGGTGATAATATATAAAGTTAGCACATATAATAGTATAATCCATCAATATTCAAAACAAATATGCCCATGGAATAACAATTCAAATATTTTCAAGGCATTAATTGGACGAGAAAAGAGTATTTCTATTAAAATATGAACAACAAAAGTGTATGGGTGACAAAATTTTGTGTCGGCACGTCTCGGAACTGAGAAACTAAGTCCCTTCTAGTTGGGTCTCCACCACTTCAATCCTCCACCAAAGGAAATCTCATATAAGAGAGACAATGAGATTCTCCATCAAATAGGGAAGAGGTTGGGGGATGAACAATGTGTTCAGACTTAAAAGGACAAAGGATGCAGACTCAATATGAAGTGAATAATTTCTCCAGAGTAACCTTTCTCTCCAAGTTGAATTCTTCTCATGTTTTCCACATCTTGGATATATCTCATTTATATCCTTCAAATTAAACTGAAGGGTCGAGTCAAAACATTTCTAGTATATGGAAGGTCAAGGATCATGGATCTCGTGATGTGACATTGAAATCTGACACCATTTTCTATTTTTTGGCACAAAACCCGATGTACGTGGGTTGTAATGGTGCAACCTATGTATATTCAAGTTGTATAGTTGTTAGGGAGTGTATATGTGGAAAAATATGTTTTTATCTCCGGGAATTGCAAAAACAGACTTCAAGTCTGCATAGGGAAATGTAAAAGGCCTTCTAATCAAGTTGCATGGGGTGAGGAAAATATTGTTATAACAATAATACGTCTCTCAAAAACAACCCTGGTATCCCAAACCTCAAGGTATGATCGAAGATCAATCTCAATATTTTGATTCAGATTAGACTAACCTCACCATGCAATATGATTCTCAACCATGGGGTATTCCAACACAATAATGGGTGGTTCTTCCTCCTCCAAACTAGTTATGGAAATAGGGATGGTGAAACCCCACTGTAGGAGGAACTTAACAACCTATGACACAACCACCAATGCAAATTATTCTTCATTCCTAGACACAAACATCCACATGCACCTCTCCTTGACAAAATTTACCTGCACAACCCATTTCTAACCCAAATAATGGGAGGTCAGGTCAACCAATGCAAGATGTTGGACTTGCAACCTACTAGACCTATTCCATCTCTTCCCTGGACTATAATGATATCCATATTCGATATGGGAACACTATAAAAAATTATCAACCTCGCATTATGATCGAATATTTGAATGAGGATGTCCAAAATGAAGAATTGGAACCAAAACAATCTCAAGAACCTTCAAAAGATAAGAATTCCCATCCCGAACTTCAACACCCACTCTATCTAGAAAGGCTAAACCTAGAAAAAACTTTTACTCAGTATGAGTTTGACTTCTTAGGAGAACTCAAGAATGTGTGTCAAAATACCACTATTTCAATCCATCAAGGATGTGCATATTTATTCAAAATCTATATGAAAACTTTTTTTGAGAAAACCTAGTAGGAAATGAAAGGATCCCCAAACCATACATGTCATAGGAAAATTGCCATATTTAATGATGGGAGGAGTTCTCATAGATAAATACTCTAACCCTGCGATTCTAGTTGTTAATGTGCAGATTAAAAATACACTTATTAGTAACACATTAATCGACCTAGGGGCTTCTATCAACGTTATGACATGCAATACCATGCAAGCCTTAGGTATTACATGACTTAGGGAAACCCAAAATCTACTTCAACTCACTGATAGATCAACCATTAAAATATAGGGCATATTAGAAGTTGTATTTATCTCTGTGGATTCATGGGAATATCCCATTGACTTCATGGTCCTACAACTCAAAACCTCTATAGGAGAGTACCCTCTAATCCTGGGATGGCCTTGGCTAGCAATTGTTGATGCCTACATTGGTTGTAGGTCAGTAAACATGACCATCTCCCATGGGAAATCCAAAAAACAATTAACCCTTTATCCTCTCGCCAAACCCAACATACATATAGAAACACCACTTTGGGTTGATGAATAAGATAGTGAGGAAGAAGGGGAATCCCATCAAGTCCTCTCCATAGATCAATACTTAGCCATAACAGATAAAATAGAGGATGAATAAATCAACTATTTTATAGCTTCTTTGTCTTCCTCAACAAAACACACATATTCTTGAGAAGGTTATGCAACCAGAAACACATGATTATCTTGCCTCAACAAGCATCTCACCCATTGAACATGAATCCCCACCAAAACAATATCAAGGGTCCCTTACAAAAATTATAGAAATCATCTCAGGGAAAACCTTGAAAATAAACCAAGGACTAATCTAACAACAAAAAGAGTGGTCTATCAATGTGCTACAAAAGAAAAATGATGCATTCACCTGGGATTACTCTGAGATGAAGGGAATCCATCATGACCTATGCACACATCACATATATATTAAGGAAGGATCTTGACCCATCCTCCAACCACAACGTCATATGAATTCAAAACTAAAGGACATAGTCAAAGATGAGCTATAGAAACTACTTACAACCAAATTCATCTACCCATTTTCTGATAGCCAATGGGTCTCCCCTCTAGTCATAGTACCAAATAAAAATGGTAAATGGATAATTTATGTCGACTATGGAGAAATCAATAAAGAAACACATAGAGACCACTTCCCATTATAATTTATCAACCATGTCCTAGACACATTAGCAGGCAAGAAATCCTTTTCTTTCTTCGAAAAATTCAGTGCATATAACTAGATCCAAATCACACCTGAAGACCAAGAGGAAAAAAGCGTTTACCTATTGTTGGAGGACATTTTCCTACCATGTTCTACCATTTGGGTTATGCAACACCCCCTCCACCTTTGAAAGAGTTGTTATTAGTATGTTTTCTTATCTAATTCATGATTGCATGGAAATATATATTAATGATTTCACAACATATGAGGATGAATTCGATGAGGCATTAGCCAATATAGAGAAAAAACTGATAAGGTGCAAAGAATCAAATTTTTCCCTCAACAATGAATTTGTTTTTTTTTATGTTAATTGATGGAATTGTACTAGGACACCACATCTCATCCAAAGGTATCCAAATATATCTAGCAAAAGTACAGGTAATATTAAACTTTCCAACTCCAACTTCGCAAAAGAAGGTACAAAGTTTATTGGGATATGTTGGTTACTACCATCGATTTATTGAAACATTTTCACAAATTTCTCTTCCATTATTTTCTTTACTTAACAAAGATATTGGGTTTGCATTGAAAAAGACATACCATGATGTGCTTGATGAATTCAAAACAAAAGTGTCTGAAGCTCCTGTCTTACGAGGACCTAATTGGTCCCTCCCATTCAACATCTCCACAGATTTATTGGACACAACCATTTGAGTTGTTCTAGGAAAAATAGAAGGAAAGGAACAATATGCAATTTAATTTGTCAGTAAGAATCCCTCTCCCACATAAATAAACTATATGATAACTGAAAAATAGTTTCTTGTTGTTATTCATGCAATAAATGAGTTTAGGCACTACATTACTGGACATCTTGTAATCTTACATGTTGATCATGTTGTTATTAAGTATTTAATGAAAAAACCAATAACCAATGGTAGGGTCACTAGATTGTTTCTTTTATTAAAATAATTTGACATTACCATCTTAAATAAACTAGGAAAAGATAATGTAGTTGTTGACTTTATTTCTGGAATAACATCTTATGAAAATTAACCTCTAGTAGAAGATCGCTTTCTACATGAACATCTCTTCGCAATATCTACTAACTCACCATAGTTTGCAAATATTTCTAAATTTTTGGCTATAGGAAAGCTCCCACAACATCTAACCCCCAAAGAGAAACAAAGTATAGTTAGTAAAAGTGAAATATTTCCATGGATTGATTGTTGGCTCTTTTACACTAGCCCTGGTTTGATTATTAGAAGATGTGTACAATAGGAAAAAATCCATGAGATATTAATATCCTATCATGATGGTCCATATGGGGGGAATTTTACTGATAAAAGAGTATGGTACAAGGCACTCCATGAAGGGTATTATTTTCCCACACATTTTAGGGACACCAAAGAGTGTGCAAAGAGGTGCGACAATTGTCAACGCATGGGTAGACCCATACAAGCATATGAAATGTCGCTACAACCACAGATCGTGTTAGAACCTTTTGAAAAATGGGCCATTGATTTTGTGGGACCAATAAATATCCCTTCCTGTATGCACTCCTACATCCTTTTATGTACATATTACATCAAAAATGGATGGAGGAAAAATAACTTATGGCATCAACCAAATAGTAAGTGGTGGAGTTTCTCCATGAAGAAATATTTGTGAGGTTTGAGATACCATGAGAGATAGTGACCGATGGAGGAACTCAATTCACATCACTACTTATCATATATATAATGGACAATTATAAAATCAACACAGATTAAAAACACCATATCACGCACAAGAAAATGAACAAGTAGAGGGGACTATTAAGATCCTTGAGACCATTATAACTAAAACTGTCATATTTCACCTCAAATATTGGGCAGATAGACTCCTTGAACCTTTATAGGATTACATAAAAACTTGGAGAACTACTACAAGATGCACACCTTATTATCTAGTAAATGTGAAAAGAGTTTCATTTCATATCAAGACAAAAATATAAACACTTAGGACAATAGTACAACTTGGGCTAAATCTATTAGAGGCTTAGAAACAAAGACTACTTCAAATTAACAAGTTGGATGAGTTACGATAGGATGGACTACACCAAGCCATAGTTATAGAGCATCAAAGGGCCATATGGAACAATATGTTTCTAAAGAAAAATATGTTCAAAGATGGAGACTCAAATTTACTATTTGATTATAGGTTCAAGGACTTCCAAGGAAAATTTTGCACCAGATGGCTTGGTGCATACGATATTGATGCAATATATGATAGTGGGGCCATCAAAATATGTACCATAGATGAAGATAGAATACCTCAAATGGATAATGGACATATACTTCTCCTATAACATCGACACATATCAAAGGAAGCCTTCTTGAGGAAGATTTCAAATGGATGGCCCAATAGTGATATGGAATTCATTCAGGAAGAATGAGTCATGGCTGGATAATTCCTTTGTTAAGCCCTAATATTGGCTCATTAACCCTTAATTGTGGCATATTAGATTAGTAATGTTATTTTATTTATGTCGGCTTGCTCATTAACCCTTAATTGGGGCATATTATATTAGTAATTTTATTTTATTTATGTCGGCTTTAGGCCATTAGTTGTAATTATACCTCCTAGTCTCCTATATATACCAAGGAGACATTTTCATTTTGAATCATCTTGGACTTGAACATTTAAGTGGGGTAAAAGGAGGTTTCCCCCTCAAAGAGGCTTATTATCTGAAATTATCTCTTTTTCAAGGTGTGGAGTACTTTTCCTAAGGTTTTTCTATGCTATATTGATGTTTGGTTCTTAACATATGGTATCAGAGCTCAAGGTCTTGGGGTTTCGTTGCTACATCTGAGACACCGTGGAATTTTTGCTATAACTTTTTTTCTACAACATTTCAGAAGGAACCGCTTGGAGGTTATTTAGTATACGGATCAAGGTACGTTGGGCTCAAAATTCAGCTCCTGAGGCATTATAATTTCGGAGATACAACCTGTACACGATAGGGTTCTGGAATCATCCTGAAATGAGTCATTGTGGAATTTTTTCTATAAAAAAATTTCTATAACGTTTCAGACCCTGAAATACAGAGGACATTTACAGAAATTAGTAAGGCATCTATGGTAAAAATTTCATCTTCTGGGTCATCAAAAATTTGTATATACACCTTGTGTAATATAGGGTATCTGACTAGTCCTATTGACTAGTCTCAAGAAGGTGTTCCAAGTAAAACAATCATAACTTCTTGCTAGAGTATCCAAATTGAGTGGGACTAGTTGCATTGGATCATGGACAGGCTGTAGTATTTTGGGTGTGAGTTTCAAAATTTAATATCAATTATTTTGTGTGGGGCATTCTATACAAGTGAGATCTCTTGTAAAGGCCAAAAATTGACAAGTTGTGAGGAAGTTACCGTAAATTCCACTTGGCACATCCAATTTTGATCAGACCTGTGGAATTGTAGAGAAGAAATATCAAAGAACTACCTAAAAGAAAGTTTCATACCCAGAAGGGCCGAAACTTGGGATATAGAACAAAATAAATATTGTCTAGCAGAACCACCTCAAAATCAAGACTCAAAAGTGATATTTGGCCAACATGCCACCCAAAAAGGGACCTTTTACACCAAATAAGCCTCCATAAAATCATAATTGGACTCTTGATGAAGGTGAAGAAATGCGTAGAGACATAAATGATTTACAAAAGAAGACAGTAACCAAAGATGAACTACAAGAGATGATGGATTCAATGGAAGCTAAGTTGGATACTAAGATGGATTCAATGGAAGCTAAGATCATGGAAGTAATGAAAAATTTCATAACAGAGAAGACACCCAAAAGTGAAAATGCATCCCATGAAATTCATGATGAGGACACAAGGAAGGTGAATCAAGAATGGAGAAACTCCAACTTTGGTTTGAAGACCAACCACGTTCCTAAGATTGATATGAGGAAGTTTGATGGAAAGGACCCAATGACATGGATACTTCAGATGGAGAAATTCTTTGATCACCATAATGTGCCACATACACAAAAGGTACGAATTGCTTCTTTATATTTAGAACCTAATCAATTTGTTTGGTATCGATGGCTTTGTTCTCGCAAATCACTCGTCACTTGGACAATTTTCACGGAAGAAATGATAGCACACTATG
>ML786594.1:225879-237657 GCA_009831015.1 Picea engelmannii | reverse complement strand
CACTTGGGAAGATGAGTCTTTTATACAGAAGCATCCAGAGTTACTCAAGCGTTGCGGACAACACTTGTCTCAAGGGGAGGGGCATGTTAAGCCCTAATATTGGCTCATTAACCCTTAATTGTGGCATATTAGATTAGTAATGTCATTTTATTTATGTCGGATTGCTCATTAACCCTTAATTGGGGCATATTAGATTAGTAATGTTATTTTATTTATGTCAGCTTTAGGCCATTAGTTGTAATTATACCTCCTAGTCTTCTATATATACCAAGGAGACATTTTCATTTTGAATCATCTTGGACTTGAACATTTAAGTGGGGTAAAAGGAGGTTGCCCCCTCGAAGAGGCTTATTATCTGAAATTATCTCTTTTTCAAGGCGTGGAGTACTTTTCCTGAGGTTTTTCTATGCTATATTGATGTTTGGTTCTTAACATCCTTTTCTTCTCCAAAAGAAGAAGAAGAAGAAGAAATTAAAAAGTAAAAAAATGTGAAAACCAGTCTAGATAGCACATTTAATATAAATAAATAAATAATAACAATAATAAAAAAAAAATAAGGGAACTTCACGGTCTTTTGATGGTTATGTCATAGTCCTTCTCAACAAATTGTAATAAACTCTTGATTTTTTTATATTAATCTTTTTGTTTCAGGACATGCAAGGGAAACTAATGTTGTTGCAATTCCTGTTGTTGCAACTCCTATTGATGCAATTCATGTTGTTGCAACTCCTTTTGTTGCAAATCCATTTTCCCCAACTATCAGTTTTTCTACAACTCCCTTTGCCGCAACTATTCTCGTTGTTTCAATTACCCTTGCTACAATTCCCTTTGCTGCAACTATTCTTGTTGTTGCAATTCTTTTTTCCGCAATTGTTCTTGTTCCTGCAACTTCCTCTATCACAACTCCCTTTGTTGCAACTACACCTGCAACTTTGCTTCATTTTCCAAACCTATACCATTTCACTTTTGTTGTTGCAACTCACATTGCTACAACTCCACTTGCAACTTCACTTTATTGTTTTCATTTATGACCCACACCAATGATGTTGCAATTCCCATCTACACCACTAAGGTCACACCACTATTTTTGTGACTCCCATTGTTGCAAATCTCAATTATGGATCTTCGTCATCACAACTCATGTTGCTATGACTCCAATTGCATATTTCACTTTGTTAGCATCACTTTTACTGCATTTCCAGTCGACATAGCCAATAATGTCAATGTTAGAATTTTGGCTAAGACCATTTATGTGAATTTGTCTTCCATCGCTGCAAATCCATCAACACCATACTCATATAACCACTCGAGGTAAGAAGAGATAGGTATAAGTTCCAATAAGAATTTTTACTAAATATTTTTAATGTCATGTGTCGATCATCATTCCTCCATAACCCCCACCTTACACCATCATTGTTATATCCACAATATTTCACTTTCATTATCATACCCACCACAATTTTTTCTGCAATTCGAAATTCTTCGGTCAATTAACACACATCTCCCATGAAAACACATGAAATCATAGTTAGTATAAAGGAGCCATGGGAGTTTGATTGATATGCAGGGAACCTAACAAAGAGTTGTTACTTGAGGCCTATGACAACATCAAAAAAATTCTTAAACAATTCGTTTGGATGGAATATGTGCAATGCTTATAGGGATACAATGATGAGGTAGCGTTGGAGTTCTCCTTAATTTATAGAGTCGAACACTCCATGGTAGTCGGTGCTCGGGTAGAATTAATTGAGGAGATAGTGGTAGAATTCAGTCGGTTACCTCGAAAAAGAGAAAAATGGTACACGAGAAGGACTTTGTAGCCTCACATTATGAGGCAATTCCTTGAGCCTGGAGAGGGTTTATTAAATAAAGGTACACTATTAAAATGTCAGTATTTACTAAACCCCTAGCAAGACATGGATATATTTGTGCACTGATATTTAACCTATGAAGGTCGTTATGGAGATGTCTATGTCCAACATATCTGACTCCTAAATATTATCAGACACAACAGGTCAATTAATATGCCATGCTTCTTGTTTCTAACACTGTAGATGATGACAACACTTGTCCAAAGGGAAAATAACCCGAGGGACGCTGTCTCCCACCATGACCTTATCAATATATTGGTTTAACATTCCTTGCACATGGAAGGCCACACTTGGAGTAGTATTTCTTAGCCACATATGATAATTTTCGAGGACATAATGGCTAGGATTCAGGCATCCCAACCATAAATGGTCGCAATTCTAACACTAGAAGAGGAAATGGATGCAATTCCACAAAAAAATAGTAGTGTCATCGATGTTGGAGCACCTCCACTGAGCAAACCCAAAATAAAAAGTAGGGGAAAGGTCCATCATGTTACATCTCCAGTGAAGAAGGACCATGACAGTGTGTTGAAGTGACCACCAACAAACCCCCTTCAAAGAGACTCAGAGGGTTTAAAAAGAGACAAACCCTCATGCCTAAGAAAATAAGAACGAACCATATGGTTGCAACTCAAAATAAAATAAGAAAATATGATGACCCAAAAGAACAAGCCTAGAAAGAGGATCAGGAAACAGAATAATCTGTAAAGATAAAACCCTCCGATGAAACACAAGAACCATCAGAGGGCATCGAATTGGAAGTTGATGATTCCTTGGATGACACACAAACTAGTGTAGCAAATCGACCTAGAGTTTGACGAGGTATTGGATGACACACAAGAACTATAAAAATGAACTCTTGGATAAGGGCTTATCACCCTCCTTGCTGCATACTCAGACAAAGAAGAAATAGAAGAAAAAATTCCCACTTTCCCAAAAGAACCAATGGAGAGTCCTTCAAGGGAACAAGATGCATGAGAGACAGAGGATACATCACAAAAGGATGAGCCATAATAAAAGGCTTCTCTTTTTCCTAAATAACCAGCAGAGATCACACCTCATGAATACTCTTCCAAGCCTCAAGAATATCCATAGGCTCCTCCACATGAACCTGAGGCTCTTGCTGACCAAGAAATAGACACTCTTGATGAAACAATTTCCAATATAGAAGAGAAGGAAGAATTAGAACCATAGGCCCCTACTGTTACATAATAATTAGAAGGAAGAACTCTTGGGGAATGACCTACCCACTCACATGATTCATAAAAGGAATAAAAGGAAGAAAAAGAGTTCAATGATCCATAAGGAAACACTTGTGGAGATGACATTTCTAATGCATAAGAAAAAGGGAACCAAGAACCAAAAGAAGATACTTTTGAGCCTAGGAAGAAGCTTACTCCCAAAATATGGGTAAGAATCCCACACTCATTACATATTTATGAATCTTTGGTCAATAAAAATAGATTGTTGATAATGAAGAATTGGAAGCTACAACTCAATTTGAAAATGTTAAAAGATGAGCTTGATGAGAAAAGGGCACATGAGAAATTAGGTTACCCTATAGAAAGTTCTCTGACTATAGGGAAACCCTTCACTAGTTCACAAGTGTTGGAACATGCCTATTTTGGGTGCATGCCTATTTTTGGAGCACGCGCAGTAGGTCGCAGAAAAGAAGCATGCAATAAAAGAAGGAAAAGAAGCATGTAGAAGGAGGAAAAGCAGAGTGACGTGCATGGAGATAGATCTAACCATGTTAGGGTTAAGGATTTTGAAAAAATTGTAACAGCTATAAGCTAGTAGAGTAGTATAAATAAAGACCTAGGAGGTCTAGGTAAAGGTTGTTGATGAGGGTTCAGTTGAGTGAGGTTCAGTTGTTGTTATTGTTGTTGACTCAAATAAACTAGTTTTTTAGGGTTAGGTCATATGATGTGGAGCCTGGTGTGATCTAGTTCGCCTCACAGAGGGTATTTACACTCCTTTTGATTGTAATCTTGAAGATGTAATGCACACAGTGAAAATTTTGTAGAGGAATGAATAAAAGAGCAGAAGAAAGAAATATTTGTGGACGTAGCCTTAGGGGGGTGAACCATGGTAAATCCATTGTGTTTATGCATATTAATGATTGTTTGGATGTTATGTTATGTACCAGTTAAATAATGAATGCTTAAATATGACTATAATAGCATGCATGCATAGCTTGAATGATTAATGAATCTTAGAAGTAGATGAATGAATAATGATGTTGATTAATAAGGAAAAGAATCAAAACACAATCCCCATCCCTTCCTAGACTGCAAACACCTAATTATTGTAACCCCCCACAAATATATCTCATCTGAGATTGCGCTGTGCACTCTACGTGCAACTTTGCCTTCTAGTTTACCAGGGGGGGGGGGGTAGTTTTGAGGATTTTTTTGGAAACCTATCGAGATTAGAATCCAGGTCATCCCAAATGTCCAACAAATTGTTCCATTACTGGCTAGAACTGCATAGGATCAAGTGAAAGGGATTTGTGGAAGAAAAGAATAGAGGATGAAAGCATAGAAGGGAATTTTTAGGCCATGGAATCCAAGGAAGGAGGAGATTGAAATATGGTTAAGGACAAAGGAAATCGATTTTGCATAGAAGGACAATAGAAACCCTTAATTTACATTGCGCAAATACCTCGACAAATATGTGTTTATCGACTTGCAGGAAGTATTCTTTTGTGATTTCCCACACTTGTTGCAGTAGTGGTTATTGAGGTTGAAGAAAAATCATCCTACAAATAGGATCATACAATTAGAGTGGTTTCCAGTGCACATCACACAGTTGTAGCGAGTCGATAATAAATTTACACACGCAATACATTTTTGGTTAGAAAATATTATTGCAGGGTTTATCACTAAATTTGCAATTGATACCGTGAATTCATACACTGCTACAGAGAAGTATTTTTTGAACGGACCTAGAGGTAGGTACAACAAATCATTATATACTTCTATCAATATATTATTGTATGAAAACATTTTGATGACCATGGAATCAGACAACTAAACTTCCTTGCATGCATGAGGGAAGGGGGGAAGTACTGACAAGCGTTTGAGATATGGACAGGGAGATGGATAAGGGGAAGAAAAAGGAGGCCATGGACCTAATCATGATGGACGAGGACCATACCGAGAATATAATGGAAAAAGTTGGAAATATGTACAATGAACTACCTTACCAATATAAGATGAACAATAAAAAGAGAGCCATATCCGATAGAGAGGGTTTGGCGAGCAATGAAGAAGATGTAGAGGATCTCTGGGATTTGGAGAAGATTGATGAAATATTGCATGCAAAATATGAAAGGAAAACAAGAGGTCCAGGTTCATGAATAGAAGGAATAACTCCAGTCTATATCAAAGTCAGTGTGGAACCTACAACCCCATGTGGGACTAATACACCTGAAAGAACACGAGATTTTAGACAACCATAGTTTAGTAGGAGAGGATAAACAGGTCAAGGGTCTAATCAAGGACAACTAGTTATGGGAGAAAGTTTGAGAAGTAACAATAAATTATCTAAACCATGGAGAGGCAGTAGTTCAATAGAGTTCAAAATGGTAGGACTAGATTCCACCATGTGATTACTAGAGTTTTGGGGCGAGGCATCTGAGGAACCTGAAAAAAAATCTATTTATCTGTGAAAATATTTGGGAAGGAAAGAATATCACAAAAGAGGATACAAAATTCGCACAGCTATATATAACACGCAGAGACCACGAGTTGGACTAGTACATGAGCCTTGATGTAAACAGTCTACAAGGAGAACCTAAAACTGTCGTAGACGTGAAAAATATACCGGTAAACGAGTTTTAGAGGCCAAGCTCAGAATACTAGTACATGAATGAAATGATCGAAATCAGAATGAATCCAGGTGAGTCTGTCTGGGAGATTGATAAAAGGTTCAAACATCTAAAAGGTAAGTTGAAGTATTCTATTATTGACATGCAACATAGGCAATTTTTTGTGAACTCGCTATTACCACACTTGAAGTATCCTTTGAGACAATAGAAGTTGCAAACTCAGGAAGAGGCCCTGGAAGAAGCCCTACATATAGAGGAAAACCAGTATCAAAAGAAGGATCTAACAATAGAGGAACTGAAAGAAGATCTGAAGAATCTGAAAATTTCAGTTGAACCAGAATAAGGGGAAAGAGAAGAGAGAATTTTTTTGGTGTACATTATGCAGGACAAAAGGACATCATAAGAATGAATGTCCAACCTTTGTGTTGTACTTGGAATAAGGGGTTCCAAACATCTTTCCAATAGGAGGACCATGGTACGATATTTTTAAGACACACAAGCATGATCCATATCATTGTCCGATTACGAAAAAGTATAAGACAGTTCCAAAAAGATTGTACTGCAATTTTTGCAAATCAGTGGGTCGTGATGATAAGGATCGTAGAACGTTGGAATTGACAAGAGAAATAAGCCCAGACACCTACAGAGTACAATAAAAGATGATGAAAGGG
This sequence comes from Picea engelmannii, assembly GCA_009831015.1. Taxonomy (NCBI): domain Eukaryota; kingdom Viridiplantae; phylum Streptophyta; class Pinopsida; order Pinales; family Pinaceae; genus Picea; species Picea engelmannii. The sequence goes on along the minus strand of ML786594.1, from coordinate 231,283 downwards.
AAAGTTTCACTGTAGTTCAACATTGTGCCACCGCAATTCAATCCCACGCAACCACAGTACAACAAGGCACAACCTCAGTATAATCCCACGTAGTATAACCATGTACCCCAATACAATGCACCGCAAGAATATAGAGTTGGATTCAAAAGTATAGGTCGATGAATATGAGGATTTGGACGGGGTAGAGGGCCAGTAGTCATCCACAACTTCCAAAAACCAGGACATTATCCAGGAGACTGTCCACTTCCACCTGAGACATGCATCTATTGTCGCACAACAGACCATGACACAAAAGAGTACCCAAAACTATTGGGAAAGATATAGGAAAAAAGGAACCAGAACAATCGGAATGTCCAGTGGATTTCTGTAGAAGCCAGGGATGATGGGAAAAACATCAAGATAGTAACTCAAGGAAGAACCAAGATAAGAGCTGATGCAACAAAAAAAGATCCAACTCAACACTAGTGGGTCAAAAATAATAGTGATCCACAGAAGCATTTTGACCCACAAAAAGAAAAGGAAACATTTAAGGAATCTAGACATGATATTCTAAAGGATAACATTACATCTACATCAATTGCACAACAAACTCAAGATTCACCAATGTTTGAGATGCCATCTTCAATGGATCACACGAGCAAAGAAAAACCTTTAGAGAAAGTAAGTAACATAAATATTTTTCTACAATCATGTGTCAGGTTATTGATTGATCCATCATCCATTAAGTTCTTATATAATTTTCTAGAAATATGTAACACAAAAGTAGAAGGGAAGTTAAAACAAAAAAATCAATCATCTCCATACAAGAAGAAGAACAAGTAGGGAATTCAGGCTAAATTCCAACATTGGGGATTTCAATATGGGAGATATCATAATTGATTTAGGATCTTAAGTAAAAGTCTTACCTAAGAATACATGGAAGTGTATGGGGGAACCCGCATTAGGATATTCACCTGTTGAGTTAAAACTAACAAACTAGCATAGAGTTTTACTAATTTTTAGACTTAAAGGTGTGACAATAGACTTGGATGGAGTGTGAACTGTGGTAGATTTTGAAGTGATATAGATAGTAGATGGAACAACAACCTACCCAACATTACTTGGACTGGACTAGGCATTTGATAACCAGTATGTGATCAACCTAAAGATAAGGAAAATGACTTTTGAATCAAGTGAATATAGATTTATTACACCATTGGATCCTTAGAAGGATAAAGTTTTGATCCTTAGAAGGAGAAAGTTTTGAAGAGGCAAACTGTTTGGACTTGGAAGAAATAAATCAACTATATAGGACCACTAGGTGAGAAGAATATTATGTCAACCCAACTATAGATGGGGTGCTCATATGGAGAAGCATTACATCATGTGCTTCAGACATAGACACAAGTCTGGAAAACTGGCAGTTGAGACTTGTTGGCAACCGCACATTATTTTCGATACTTATCATGATCGAAAGAGACTATACCTTTATATAGCTTCCATCACCTTATATTTGTAAATGTTTAGGATTCTGAGTTTCGAGGCAATGATTGGATTAATTTTACCTTATTGATTACATTTTCATTTGTTTTATTTTTAATTCATGACTGTAAGCATGAATTTAAACATAAAACTTGGCTTGGTTTGATAATATTTTACCTTAGAAATATTGTTTTAAAAGTCACCCATGTATGATTAAAATTCAAATATTATGAAATGGTTGATTAATCCACTATCAAAATCTTTGTGTATTATGGTTATTATGAGTTCATTGGTTCTATAGTTCATTGTGGAAATGTTTGAATGCACAAGAACCTTGGTTAATTGTTGATATTGTTCTCATGAGTTTAATTGTCATATCAACATTCATGAAAATTAGTACATGCATGTTGTACTTTCATCTTCGTTTCACCTTGTTGGCCCGAAACATTAATGAGACCATTCATTAGGCACATAGGGTTTTGTACTCTGTAGGATTTGGCACTCATCATGAGAAATGGCTTGGAGTCTTACAAACCTTTTGGTTTTTTTTTTTCCCTAATTCTCCTGTCTGAGTTATGATAGCCCCCAGACTTTGCGATTTTTTGTGCCATTACATCCCTCTTAGACCTGTCTCTGCTTCTCATCCGTTAGAAGACTAAACCTATCCCTTCTGATATTTTTTGCATCCTTTTCATAGAGGTGATGGCACCCGTGGTTCGTATCCAGTTGAACATTTGCCAAGATTTTCTATCCCATGATGACGCAATTGATGACCTGAAAGATCATGGATGGGATTTGTTCCTCAATAAGTTTGAAGGCTATAATCTGTAACTTGCAAAATATTTTGAACAAACTTTTGACGGCTTCAGGACCAAAACTAGGGATATACAGTTGGAATTAACAGAGGATTTCATGAGAAAGGAAACATGGCTCCCATTAAAAGGAAAGAGGTGGTTTAAGAATGCTAAAATAGAAGATGTCCCATGGATTTTATTCATGGCTTCCCTCTAAACAACTTGTTGTACAAAATGTATTCCTATTGCTCTGTTAAAACCTAGATGGCACAGTCTCATTTTAATTCTGAAGCAATTTGTTACATGTGAGGGCCGATATGGGCTAGGTTTTCTGTACCACATTCATCTGCTTATGAATTTCATAGGGTTTGAGTTGGATATGCCTTTTTACCTATTTGATGAGTCTTTAAAAAATGTCCAAGCATTATAAGTGACATGGTATCAATTCGAGTCTGTTTCACCATGGACTCGTTAAAATCTTGTTGGTTTATCACTTGTCGAAAATAGGTGACAATTGGGAGACCTTTCTGATCATAAATGGTTTCACCTAGGCCAACACTACAGTCAACCCTATTTTGATTGTAAACCCTAATTTAGACAAGCTAGTAACTAAAATCTAGGTTGTTAATTCAATTGATGGCCCATAATTTATTGAATCGGTTTCTATTGTTGATGAAACCCCTATGGATAAAGAATTACCATGTAGTTTTTCACCTGGAAGATATCTGGAACAAGTAATTGCTGAATTAAAAGAAAAGGATCGCCTTGTGCCTATGAACAATTCTAGTTTAAACGTTAATGATAAACCTTTTGTGAAGCATTTCCGTAAGGGAAAGAAACCACAAAGCACAGATTTAAGTTTCAGGAATAAGAATGTTGGTCATTTTAATTCTAGAAAACTAAGAAATCGAAATATTAATCATCTGAGCTCGACTGATCCGATCAAGATCAATGATCGGTGTTCATATTATGAGATAGAATATTTCTTGGCTCATGAAGACCCAAAAAATCAATGTTCCAAGAGAGAGGTTATTACCCATGTTGAACAATATGATTTCGTGACCAATTTACCCCTGTTTCTTAAGGGTAAAGAAGGATTTTAGGGTATCGGTCACAACCTGGAACAAGCCACAAGTAAAAATGAAGCACCCCTGGTCGAATGTGTTCCACATCGATCTGCCATTACCTCAGTGCACTGTGATAGTTGTCTCAAATAGATAGAGAATTACTATACATATGTGTCTCTCTTACAGGCTCGAGTTAAATGCTTAGCTGATCAAAATGCTCTGTTGAAACAAGAGAACCTTGACCTAAAGGCACACACAGAGAGGGAGAATAAACGATTCAAGAGGGCAAAGAATATAATCATTAAGAACACAACCAATTTCAAATAAATTTTAAATTCCGAACTGTCAGATCCCTCTATGGCTAATTTTTAATGGTAAAACGATTTTGTTTTGATTTCATTCAATTCTGTTATAAACAAAAATCAAAATAAGCAGATTTAATTTTTGATTTCGTTTGCTAAAAATAAGACTAGCTACAAAATCTATGATTCTGTAGCAAGTCTCTTTTGAATAATAATTAGCAATTGTTTTTCTAAATATCAAATCGGTTTTTTTCTATTTACAGGAAATGGAAGATTATATTGTTGATTTCATGGAGTAAACACTTTGAATCATATGTTCAAATATTCAGTAGTTTCTGTATTTTTTATGTTTATAAAAATTTGTCTTATTTAGACAAAACCAACTCATGCATGAGTGGTTATTATTTCCACTATTTTTGTAATATTGTCTAATTTTTGTGGATTCAACTTTATCTTGTATGATATGAGCATTTGAATCCTGAACTAGTTTAAATATTGTTCGCTCTTGGTGGTGAGAGGACCTTTTGATTTGGACACAATTACAGACATGTAACTTTCAAGACTGTATGGACAAGCTGCTCACTCCTTAGCTTTAGACCAATGTGATGCTTACCCATTGTTTTTTTCCTTTTATATTATGGAATGATATTATGTTTATCATAGTTTTAGTCTTATGATCATATGATACTTCATATTATTCAACACTTTAATTATGTCTGTAATTTGTTTTTCATATATTACATCTATGATCATTATTTCATTTAAATATCATTGATTTATGCTTGATGTTAAATGATGTATTACATCAATGCTTAATATTAAATTTCTTTCACTATAAGTGTTCATCATTCAAAGATCACTAGATCTGTGTGTCTATTACTCTGCTCTTATATTCCTTCTCCAAAAACACCTTTGAGTTTTCTTCTGGGAGTGTTAGCCCTAGCCTGTTATAGATTTTTCTCACAGGCAAGACAACTGGGAGTTTGAATTGCGCAAAGACATAAACTCATTAGTTGATTAATCGTAGGTTAGTTTACTCGTATTCTATTTCTTTTTGTTAGTTTATTTATCAATGAAATACGAATAGTTTAAATTGGTTTTGACTGTTATTTTGTTCTTATTTCAATTGTGTTTGATTAGTATTCTTTAGTTCTTTATATTTTAAATATAAAAAAAAAAATTTAAATGTATGTGCTTTCTTTATCTACTTCATAATCAATTTAAAAAAAACATCAATTTCTCAAGACATCCATCAAAACTTGAAAATTGTATATACATTTTTCAAAACCATATGTACATATCCATACTTCTATTTTTGACGTTCATAAATTATTAAATTCATATTCTTATTATCGTAGTTTTCATAGATTAGTTTCATTTATTTTAGGACTTAGTTGGCCAACAGAGCCATTAAACCTGCCAGGTCATTTCCTTCCAAAGGGATTGGGTTATTTAGACAACCCCAGTCCAGATTTGACCTTCCTATTGACGGTGTGTCACTTACACCCATTAACAAATGGTGCGAGAAGGAGGGCCTAAATTAAATTGATGGCACATGGAGGTCACAAGACTCCTACCCCACACACTCACACTCCTGTTGTAATGTATAGTCGCTTAGATAATAATGTTACACTTGAAACAACAACTACCTCAAACGATAACCCTGAGATTCCTGCTGAACCAGTGACACCGGTTCCTCAAGGGATCGACGTCCACAAACAAACCACAACAGAAAACAACAAACCACAACAGAAAAACAACCAAACCCCGAGCCTCACCG
>ML786594.1:203264-224628 GCA_009831015.1 Picea engelmannii | reverse complement strand
ATTTTCTCCTAGAAACGAGGGTTTCACTCAGCCAAACCTAGTTCTTTCACCCGCCTCATCACTATTTAACAAAGGCTCTTCTCTTACATTTCTCAGACTTTTTTGTCCTGATGATGGATCCTGCTATGGATCCGAAACGTCGATGAAAAGATGTCATCAACACTGTGGATCTTCCGACAATTTATGTCCAATAAATTGTTTGTCAAACAATCATAAGAATGCATAGTGCCTTAGCTCGTATCAGAAAACCTGGTAGGCCACTTAATCAACCCCTTGATTTCTCAGATATCTGAGAACAATAGTCTGCCCCAAAACCCTTTAGGTGGAAATACTACCAATCCTATTGAAACACTCATTCCTGGAGCAGGAGGACCCGATACTCCACCATCTCCACCCGATTCTTCTCCATCCTCTTCAGGAGGAGAGTCTTCAGACGAATGAAACTCTTCATCAGAACCATATCATCTTTTGACACCACCAACTCCCATGGAAAACCAAAATAATCGTGACATACCTTGGCTCGATCAAGATGTTGTGGTTGTACTTGGACCCCAACACACATTACTGAAACATCCAGATAAATGGCTTCCTAAATTTGATCCGGATTCAAAGAAATCCACTGAGGATCACATCAAAAATTTTATGTTGGCCATTAGACTCCAAAGTGTTGAAAGTGAGTATGTAGTATGCAGACTATTTCCTTATAGTTTTGAGGGAAATGCCTCCACATGGTATTTTTCTCAATAGCCCCAAACCATCATCTCTTGGGACAAGTTTGAAACTTGTTTCTTGGAAAAATATGGAGATGATAAATCTCCTGAAGTCTTGGTTATGGAACTCTCCAGCTTAAAAATGAATCCCAAGGAAAGAGTGAAGGACTTTAACCAAATATTTTTTACGTTAAAGAACAAAATCCCTACATATTTGATGCCCGCTAAAAGTTTAATTGTTGCATATTATGCCAAAGCCTTGCACAATAACATAGCCATACGGGTCAAAAGGTCTAAAAAGAACACGTTGTTAGAAGATTTTGAGGAAGTAAGTCAAATTGAGAAAGATATATTGAGCCTAAAAGAAAATCTTAGTAGTGAAGCTGAAACAACCTCATCGTCTAAGAAGAAAATAGAGATTTTCACTAGGCCTCCTCAAACTAAAAATCAACAAGAAACTTTAGACTTGGAGAGATTGCAGAAAGATTTCCAAAAATTTTCCAATCAGGTCGTCAACTTGAATATATCAACCGAGGATGCATCCATAAGAAAATGAAGTTTTAAACCTCCTTTCAGAAAACCTTTTCCTCCCAATCGGCCAAAACCAACTATAGAAGGTCTAAATTTTGAAACTTTACAGTATGTTTTGCAAACCATCTTAGAAGCACATGATAATTATGCCTTTGTTCCTCTTGAAAGTTCTGAAGATGTAGTTGAGGAAGAGGTATCGGAAGAGGAAGACTCATCTCCCCCTGTTTTCGGTCACTTATTGAACAGTATTTTCCAAGCGAATTTTGAAATTGTCCACCCCTACAACACACGAAGAAAAACGCAAAACAAACCCCCTTCTGAAGAAAGTAAAAATGTGTTTCTGAAGCATTCAAAGAAAACTGAAATTAAACAAAGCTTAACAACCCCAATTTTAGAATACAATTTAATTGAAGATCTAAAAAAACTTGAGGGATAATATTTTTGTTTTTGAACTACTGAATTTTCCCCTTATTTTGCAGAAAATGCTTCAAAGTATCGCTAAAAATAGTAAAAATAGCGACTCTAGCAGCAAAAAATCAGCATAAATTGATTCAAACATAGCTAAGAATGTCCCAACTAAAAATTCATCTGAACCTCCAGACAAAAGGGACTTTGCAGAAAAAACTGTAGCCAATGTAAATAAAATTGTTTTAGAGACAACAACAAAAAATCAACAGAATTTTATTGTTAACACTTAGAAAAATGTACCACCTTTTTTGTTAACCTTTGAAATTTTTAATAGGAACGTACATAATTGTATGGTCAATTCTGGTGCATCATTAAATGTGATGCCTCTATCTGTATGCCAAAAAATTAATGTAGAAGTTAAACCTTCTGATCTCAAAATCATTCAGCTGGATCAAACAAACATGAAAGTAATTGGTGAGCTTAAGAATGTACTGATTAGACTATCGTCTGATCCTAAGGTTCATCAGATAATTGATATTATCATTGTTGATATCCCTAAAGTTTATGTCTTGTTTTTAAGTAGGGATTGGTCAGAACAGTTGCACGATTACTTTTCCACGGATTGGTCTCACTTGTGGCTGCCTGAAAATGGACAGCCCAACAAAATTAGGATAAACAGAGAACGTTATCTTAAGCATACTGTAACGGATATGAATGATACAAATGAACTTTTCATTACATCTACTAATTCATTTGAAATGCAGTGAATGGATAGCTTCTTTGGTAATTTCATGACCAAAATATCTCCCATCATTGATCCTGAACAACAATCTGAGGTTGTAACCTGTACTTAGACATCCGCTTTGCCAACTATGCAAAGTACTTCTGATGATGCAGAGATCTGGTCCTTATACTTTGAGGGATCCAAATCCAAAGAAGGGGTGAGTGTTGGTTGTGTATTCATTGATCTTATAGGTAATAAGGCTTTTATTGCTTGTCGGTTAGAATTCAAATGTACTAATAACATGACCGAGTATGAATCACTTCTACAAGGACTTCGAAAAGATTTGGATATGGACATGTGGAATTTGATAGTATTTGGTTATTCGGAAATCGTGGTTAGGAAGGTAAGAAACACCATACATTGCTTATCACCACATCTAAAAAGATACCAGACAGAGGTATGGAGTTTAATGCATAAATTTTCAGCATTCAACATAAATTCCATTCCTAGATTGAGTAATTCAGAAGTTGATTTATTGGCCATTGTTGATTCTAAGCTATTGCTTGCTGAAGGTCTTTCCCCTAATGCATTTTCAATTGAATTCTTTTTTAGACCGTCGATCCTAGATAGCATTACAAATTTGAGAGTATTCGATGATGACCAATAGATTATCAACTTCCTGCATATGGAAGACACCTTCCAAGGTGCATTCATTGATGAAGGTACTCATGATGAGAACCTCCGAAATTTCATGGTAATATCTAATTCTCGATATGCTGAATCGACATCCAAGATGGTGAACTCTATCCCCAGATCTATCGTAAGACTAGAGAAATTTTATGACTTGTATGATAAATTTAGAGAGATAGTAAATTGTAAAACTAATAGTTCTTCTTTGATTTATGAAACGGTTAATTTAGGAACAAAGGATAATCCTCAAAATATTAATTTGGGAAAGGGATGTTCCGAGCAAGAAATATCTTCTTTTATAAATCTATTTAAATAATTTAAAGACGTTTTTTCTTGGATGTATGATGACTTAAAAACATTTGACCCTAACATCATACAACATGTTATCCCTATGAAACCCCAAACTCAACCTCTTCAACAGAAATTGAGGAAGATGCATCCTAAATTGGAACCCACTATTAAAAAATAACTAAACAAATTACTAACTGCAAAGATAATTTTCTCGGTTAGGCACACGCAATGGGTGTCTAATTTAGTCCCTGTAAGGAAGAAAAGTGGTGAAATTCAACTCTGTGTCGATTTTTGGAACTTAAACCGAACATCTGATAAAGACAACTACCCTGTTCCTCCAATGGAACAAATCTTACAACAAGTGTCTGGTTCCAAAAGACTATCTCTGCTAGGTATTTTTTCAGGATACAACTAGGTCCTCATGTCCCCCTTAGATCAACTTAAACCACCATTCGCACCCCATGGGGAACTTATGCCTACAGGAAAATGCCTTTTGGCCTGATAAACGCCAGTACCACTTTTTAGAGAGCAATGGATATTTCTTTTCGTGGCATCATCAACCAGTCATTCATGGTCTACCTTGATGATGTCACCATCTTCTCTAAAAACAAGAAAGATCACTTGTCTCACCTCAAGGTTGTCCTGGAATGATGCCGCATGTTCTACATATCTCTCAACCCTAAGAAATCAGTCTTTGCAGGGGAGCACGGTAAATTGATTAGGTTTATAGTGTCTAAGGATGGAATGATTATTGACCCTGAAAGAACCCAATCTATTGCTAAACTCCCCCCTCCTTCTTCCAAAAGATCCATGCAGTCCTTTTTGGGTAAGATTAATTTCATCAGAAGGTTTGTCCCAAGTTTCTCGGAAATGGTAAGACCATTACAAAATTTAATTAAAAAATATATTTTGTATCATTGGGGACCATAGGAAAGTCAGTCTTTCGACTCAATTAGAAAAGAAATAATAGAATCCCATTCCTTGAAGAGCCCCGTTTTTTCTCAGGATTTCACTCATTACACGTTTTCTTCTGACCGATCTTATGTTGTTGTACTTACACAAAAAAACGATGAAAGAAATAAAATACCCATTTCCTTCATGAGCTTATCTTTTAAAGGAGCAAAGATTAATTATCTAGTAGTAGATCGATAGGCATATTCTTTTTTCAATGTTGTGAAACACTTCTGGTCTTACCTTTTGAAATCTAGAACCAAGGTTATTGTTCCTTACCCTACTATGAGAAACCTGTTAGTACAAAAAGAGTTGGGTGAGAAAAGGAAAAATTGGATGACTTCATTACAGGAATATGAACTTGAAATAACTCATGCAAAAATTATTAGAGGTCAAGGCCTATGTAAACTAGTGGCCCATTCAGTTGAAGAACAATAAAGTCAAATGAACACTTCAACCGTAAATCAACACAACCACAAACAGATTAGTTGTGCATAAGTTACACCCAATTCTTGGTATGAGAACATTAGATTTTATTTGACACATGGATCTGCTCCCCGCAATCTTGATCCTAAAAATAGAAGAGCACTTAGGCTTAGATCTGCATCTTCTAGTTAATAAACAATGTATTGTTTTGAAAGAACTTTGATGGTGTTCTTATGCATTGTTTAGAGGAGGAAGAGTCAGAACAAGTGCTATATGAACTTCATGCAGGTGAAGCTAGTGGTGACTTCGGTGGATATACCACCAACCAAAAAGTGCTAAGAGTTGGGTACTATTGGCCTACCTTGTTTAAAGATGCCCATGCGCTGTGTCGTAAATGCATAATCTGCCAAAAGGCTGCAGGATGGGTGAAAAAGGCAGAATTCCCTTTACAACCTGTCACTATAGATGCCCCTTTTCAACAATGGGGCCTTGACATCATAGGACCAATTAATCCCTCTTCTTCACAGCAACAAAAGTATATCCTTACAATAACGGATTATTTTACTAGATGGTCTGAAGTTGTACCTTTAAAATTGGTGAACACAAATAAGGTAGTATCTTTCCTGAACTCTCATATCATCACTCGATTCAACATTCCTGAATGTCTAGTTTTTGATAATGCCTCTTACTTTTCATCCCTTGATATGAATGATTTTTCTCTAGAAAAGGGGATTAAACTGAAGTATTCTACAAGATACTACCCTCAAAGATATGGCCTACCACAATCAAGAAACAAAAATTTAATCATGATTATTAAAAGGACAGTTTCAGAAAATCACAAGAACTGGCACAATGCACTGTATAATGCACTTTGGGTTGATAGGATAACCCCAAAATCATCTGTTGGAAATTTCCCTTTCTTCCTCATCTATGGAAGAGAAGCAATTATCCCTCTACATGTTTTACTTCCTTCTCTGCAATTGTCGCAGAAAGTTCAAGAAGAGGAGTGCCCTCCTCTAGAAAATCGAATAAAAGCCTTATTAAAACTGGAGGAAGTGAGAACACAAGCAAAGCAAAAACTAGATCAGCATTAGAAAATTGTAAAAAGTTGGTTTGATTCAAATTCTTCTTTAGATAGGAATTTTGATGTCAGAGAGTTGGTTCTCAAGTGGGACAAAGCTAACAAGGGAAAGGGGGAACACACCAAGTTCTAGAATCCATGGCTAGGATAATTTGTAATTTCTGAAAAATTGGGTCTCAGCTCTTTTCTTATGCATAATTTGGAGGGAAAGATAGACACTTTCATAGTGAATGGTCAGGCTCTCAAGAAGTATTTCACCTGATGATTTATGTTTCTCTCTTTTGTAAATATTTTTTAATTTTCTTTTTTGTTTTTTATTTTGGTTCTTTTCATTTTGCTTGGTTTTGATGTGTTTTCTGAATAATTATGTCTAAGTCACCATCTCATTTGTGGAAGGGGAATCCAATTTTTCATTCGTTAGCAGCAGCTGATAACTTTCCAAGCACCTGAGTAGTAATTGCTAAAACTCAAATTAGCAGAAGTGGGTTTTTGTTCAAATCTGTGTTTCTGGTTTCTCGTTGAAATTATAAGTAGACGTGATTGTCATTAATAAACTTCTAACGATGTCTCTGTTTTGAGAAAGAAAACTCAACTGTACCTTCCCATCCTCGAGATGATTTTCTAACTAAAATCTAAGTGTCCAAATCATGATGAGGGTCATCAAAAAAGAAGAACAATTGGTAAAAGATCAAATTTTTCATTCCAAACTACAAGATTTTCAGTATCACCCTGCCCTCTTGAATATTATTAAGTTCTGCAAAATATAAACAAATTCTAGAGGGTGGAAAGCACGGTAATGTGTGGGAAGTGTATGTAAACCTGCCAGGATGCTGAACAGGTCTGCTGGCAGCGAGTAAATGCATGCGTGATACCAAGGCAACTTTTCTGGGGTACTGAATAGGCTTGCTGGCAGCAAAGCAATGCTAAGTTTTAAGAAGATCCTCAAGTCTGCTTTCAATTTGATCAAAGTGAAAATATGTATCATATCATAAATGGACGAATCTTGGATAGGATAGAGGTACTAGAGTGGGTCAAATGACATCCCTTCCGAGGCTATGGACACTTGCTGGCAGTAGTGGCCTTGTCAATAGTATTGAAGTCAAATTCATAAACAATCACTACACATGTAATCTAAGCGAGATACCAGATGAAATTTTTTAGACAGAAATACATCTAATGCTAAACTATGTTATTTTCTAAGTTATGATCAGTAAACTTGACCTGTTGTTAACTAATTCTAACAAATTCATTTCATCTGATTCACCCTAACATGAAATTTTTGGTGATACAGAGATAACTGCTTCGCCCAGTATGTCTCCATTGTTGGAAGCCACAAATGATTTTCGATACTTATCACGATTGAAAGAGACTATACCTTTCTGTAGCTGTCATCACCTTCTATTTGTAAATTTTTATGTTTCTGAGTTTCGAGGCGATGATTGGATTAAGTTTACCTTATTGAGTTTTTTTCGTTTGCATTTTCGTTTGTTTTATTTTTAATTCATGACTATAAGCATGAATTTAAACATAAAACTTGGCTTGGTTTCATAATATTTTACCTTAGAAATATCGTTTTAAAAGTCACCCATATATGATTAAAATTCAAATGTTATGAAATGGTTGATTAATCCACTATAGAAATATGTGTGTATTATGGTTATTATGAGTTCATTGGTTCTATAGTTCATTGTGGAAATGTTTGAATGCACAAGAACCTTGGTTAACAGTTGATATCGTTCTCATGAGTTCAATTTTCATATCAACATTCATGCAAATTAGTACATGCATGTTGCACTTGCGTCTTTGTTTCACCTTGATGGCCCAAAACATTAATGAGACCATTCATTAGGTGCATAGGGTTTTGTACTCTGTAGGATTTGGCACTCATCGTGAGAAATGGTTTGGAGTCTTATGAACATTTTGGTTTCATTTTCCCTAATTATCCTATCTGAGTTATGATATCCCCCAAACTCTGTGATTTTTGTGCCATTACATCCCACTTAGACCTGTCTCTACTGCTCATTCGTTGGAAGACTAAACCTATCCCTTCTGATATTTGTTGCATCCTTTTCATAGTGGTAATGGAACCCATGGTGCGTATCGAGATGAACAGATGCCAAGATTTTATATCCTATGATGACGCAATTGACGACATGAAGGCTCATGGATGGGATGTGTTCCTCAAGAATTTTGAAGGCTATAATCTCGAGGTTGAAAAATATTTTGCACAAACTTTTGACGGCTTCATGGCCAAAATTGGGGATATACTGTTGGAATTAATAGACGATTTCATGATCAAGGTGACATGACTCCCATTAAAAGGCAATATGTGGTTTAAGAACGCTAAAATAGAAGATGTCCCATGGAGTTTATTCATGGATTTCCACGAAACCTCTTGTTGTAAAATAGGTATTCCTATTTCTCTGTTAAAATGTAGATGGCACAATCTCCTTTTAATTCCAAAGCAATTTGTTATATGTGAAGGATGATATGGGTTGGTTTTTCTATACCACATTCGTCTTCTTATGAATTTCATAGGGTTTGAGTTGGATATGCATTTTTACCTATTTGATGAGTCTTTACAAAATTTCCAAGCACTAGAAGCGACAAGGTATCAATTCTAGTCTGTTTCACCATGGGTTGGTTAAAATCTTGTTGGTTTATCACTTGTCGTAAATAGGTGACAATTGGGAGACCTTTCTGATCAAAAATGGCTTCACCCAGGCTGACACTACAGTCAACCCTCTTTTAATTGTAAACCCTAAATCAGAGAGACCAGTAACTGAAAGTCAGGTCATTAATTCAATTGATGGCCCATAATTTATTGAATCAGTTTATTTTGTCAATGAAACCCCTGTGGATAAAGAATTACCATGTAGGTTTTCACCTGGAAGATATCTGGAACAAGTAATTGCCGTATTAAAATAAAAGGATCGTCCTGTGCCTATGAATGATTCTAGTTTAAATGTTAATTATAAACCTATTATGAAGAATTTTCGTACGGGAAAGAAACCACAAAGCACAGATTTAAGTTCCAGGAATAAAAATGTTGGTCATTTGATTCCTAGAAAATGAAGAAATCAAAAGAGTAATCATCTGAGCTTGATCGTTCTGATCGAGATCGATGATCAATGTTCTGATTGTGAGATAGATGATTTATTGGCTCGTAAAGACCCAGGAAATCAGTGTTCCAGGAGAGAGGTTATTACCCATGTTGAACAATATGATTTCATGACCAAATTACCTCCATGTCCTAAGGATAAAGAAGGATTTTCGGGTATCGATCACAACCTAAAACAAACCATAGGTAAAAATGAAGCACCCCTTGTCGAGTGTGTTCCACATCGATCTGCCATTACCTCGATGCACTGTAATAGTTGTCTCGACTGGATAGAGCATTATTATATAGATGTGTCGCTCTTACAATATCAAGTTAAATTCTTGGCTACTCATAATGCTCTATTGAAATAAGAAAACCTTGACCTGAAGGCACACACAGAGAGGGAGAATAAACGATTCAAGAGGGTTGGGAATATAATCATTAAGAACACAACTAGTTTCAAAGAGATTAAAAATTCCAAACTGTCAGATCCCTCTTTGGCTAATTTTTAATGGTAAAATGATTTTGTTTTGATTTCATTCAATTCTGTTATAAAAAAAAATCAAAATAAGTAGATTTAATTTGCTAAAAATAATACTAGCTACAGAATCTATGATTTTGTAGCCAGTCTCTTTTGAATAATAACTAGCAATTGTTTTTCTGAATATCCAATCAGTTTTTTCTATTTACAGGAAATGGAAGATTATACTGCTTATTGCATGGAGAAAACACTTTGAATCATATGTTCAAATATTCAGTAGTTTTTGTCTTTTTTATGTTTATAAAACTTTTTCTTATTTAGACAAAACCAACTCATGCATGAGTGGTTACTATTTTCACTATTTTTGTAATATTGTCTAATTTTTGTGGATTCAACTCTATCTTGTATGATATGAGCATTTGAATCCTAAACTAGTTTAAATATTGTTCACTCTTGGTGGTGAGAGGACCTTTTGATTTTGAAACAATTACAGACATGTAACTTTCAGGACTGTATGGACAAGCTGCTCACTCCTCAACTTTAGACCAGCGTGGCGCTTACCCATTGTGTTTTTCCTTTTATATTATGGAATGTTATTATTATCATAGATTTAGTCTTATGATCGTATGATACTTCATATTATTCAACACTTTACTTCTGTCTGTAATTTGTTGTTCATAGATTACATTTGTGATCATTATTTCATTTAAATATGATTGATTTATGCTTGATGTTAAATGATCTATTACATGAATGCTTGATATTAAATTTCTTTCACTATAAGTGTTCATCATTGCAAGATCACCAGATCTGTGTGTCTATTACTCTGCTCTTATATTCCTGCTCCAAAAACACCTTTGATTTTTCTTCTGGGAGTGTTAGCCCTAGCCTGTTACAGATTTTTCTCACAGGCAGGACAACTAGGAGTTTGAATTGCGCAGAGACATAAAATCATCAGTTGATTAATCATAGGTTAGTTTACTCATATTATATTTCTTTGTTTTAGTTTATTTATCAATGAAATAAGAATAGTTTAAATTGGCTTTGACTATTATTATGTTCTTATTCCAATTGTGTTTGATTAGTATTCTTTAGTTCTTTAGATTTTAAATATAAAAAAGAAAATATGAAATGTATGTGCTTTCTTTATCTACTTCATAATCACTTTAAAAAAACATCGATTTCTCAAGACATCCAACAAAACTTGCAAATTGTATATACATTTTTCAAAACAATATGTACATATCCATACTTCTATTTTTGACGTTCATAAATTATTAAATTCATATTCTTAGTATCGTAGTTTTCATAGATTAGTTTCATTTCTTTTAGGACTTGGTTGGCCAACATAGCCATTTAACCCTTCAGGTCATTTCATTCCAAATGTCCTGGGTTATTTAGACAAATCCGGTTCGGATTTGACCTTCCAGTTGATGGCGTGTCACTTATGAATGTCAAGAAGACTACATCAAGTCTCAACAAGGATGTGCGAAAGAGTAGATTGCGTAGTAAGGTGGGTTGGTACAAAGATCAAGGAACCTTCCACTTTTCATGGTTTGAATGGATTAGAGGAATTCCTGAAAAATTATGAGGAGGAAGTTTTGGATAATCAAAGGTTTTTAGCCCTGTATATTTCACTTAAGGAAACACCTGCAATATGGTGGGGCACACATAATGAAATAATTCAGGACTGGTATCCTTGCAAAAGTTTATCGTGCATTAGATTTGGCATAGAACAGGGGAGCAAGACAGTGGGAAATTATGATGGATGAGGAATACCAAGCGATCAATTAGAGAAATGAAGAACACAATGGAGGTTGACACCACTAGAAGAATGACCTCACTACTTTATCCATACATTGAAGGGATGCCAGGGAACTAGTACATAGACCATGAGATGTGTAGAGGCACTACTGAATGGACAATATTAAAACACAATTTTGTGGTAACGTTCTCATTTGAGCATGAGAACCCCCATATTGATTCATCCCTAAATCTGATACAATGAATGATATTTTTTTATGGACCATAGGTCAAAATTATAACAGAATATCAACAACAGAACATACAAACGATCAAATATTTACTCTCATGTTATCATTTCGTAGAGGAAGCACCAAATGAAGATGCTCCACACAACATCTAGATCAAAAATATTGAAGGAGAGAGGGAGGTGGAAGGTCCATCTCTATATTCATGGGCATTTTCTGCGCCAATCAAGGTCAATAAATTCAACATTGGGACAGAAGAAAACCCTCAAAATGGAAATCATTGGAGACTACTGGGATGAGAAGACACTATAAATAATAATAGAGTTACTACATGAATACATTGACAAGTTTCCAACAACCTTTACAGAGATGAAAGGAATAGCAGGTGAGCTAGGTGATATGAAGATATCTCTAAAACCAAATGTCATACTTGTTAGACATAGACCTTATAGGATGAATCTAGTGTATAAGTAGAAAGTGAAAGAAGAAATTGATCGAATGTTGGAAGCTGGTATCATAGAACCAGTGGAGGAATCTGAATGGAATAGTCCCATGGTATTCCAGGAAAAGAATTAAGGAGGGATAAGAATTTGTGTATATTTGAGGAAATTAAATTATTCCCACTTACATGATTCTTTCCCTACCCCTTTTACAGACGAGGTCTTGGAGAATGTGGGAGGCTAGTAAGCATGTTCATTTACAAATGGATTCTCGAATTTTCATCAGATCAGAATAGCTCCAAAGGATAGGAATAAGACTACATTTGCTACAAAATGGGGATCATACCAATATACAATTATTCCCTTTGGATTGACGAATGCACCAAACATATTTTCAAGGGTGGTCATAGATGCTTTTAAAGATTTCATACATAATCTATTAGAAGTATATTTGGATGATAGGATTGTATTTGGTATTTTCAAAAACCATGGGGAATTCCTAAGACTAATGTTGGAAATATGCATGCAATGTTAGATCTCATTAAACATCAATAAATTCATTTTTGGCACACCTTTTGGGATATTGTTGGGACATATAGTGTGAAAACAAGGTTTATTGGTTGGCCCTGCTAATATTAATGTAATTGTGAACTTACCACCACCAAATTCAGTGCGTTAGTTAAGAAACACATTGGGACATGTAGGGTACTACATAAATTTTATCAAGGGTTGTGCACATATTACTGTGCCGATGGAAAAAATACTGAAGAAGGATTCCAAATTTCAATGGAACGAGGACTGTCAACAGGGATTGGATAACTTGAAGTAGAAAATGGCGACAACACCTATATTAGTTTTTCCATATTTGGAAAATACATTTCATGTGCATGTATATGCATCAACAATAGAACTTGGAGCAATTCTGGCACAATGAGAAGCAAGGAACTTAGATCATCCTATAGCCTTTGCAAGCGGGAAGTTATCAAAATCTTAGCAGAATTACAAGACCACAGAAAGAGAAGGCTTAGCCATGGTATATGCACTACATAAATTTATAAATTACTTATTGGGAAAGCATTTTAAAATGTTCACATATCATTCTGCCCTCGAATATCTATTCAACAAGCCAATGTTGTGGGGGGGGGTATTTGTAGATGGTTGTTATTATTCCAAAAAATTGATTTTGAGGAAATAGTCAAACTAGGGAAGTTGAATGTAGGACCATATCATTTGTCTAGGGTAACCAATGGAGAAGAACCTATGAACTTGGAAAACAAATTCCTTGATGCATATTTATTTTCAATACAGGTACTTGATGATTACTTCGCTGATGTCATTGAATTATTGAGTGCATGAGATGCGCCAAAGTAGTTTAGTAATGCAAAAAAGAAAAATATGGTAGTCAGAGCTACAGACTATCAACTCATTGTAGGACATTTATATAAAATGGCCACAAACAACATATTGAGAAGGTGTGCATTGGAACATGAACGACCTATGGTTTTAACAGAAGCTCATGAAAGTATAGCAGGAGGATACTATGTCGGAAAAGATATCGTGTAAAAGGTATTGCATGTAGGTTTATGGTGGAAAAAAGTTCATAAATATGACAAAGATTATTTCTAGAACTGTGATTTCTGTCAGAGAGTTGGAAAACCCAATAGGAGGGATGAGATGCCCCTCAGACCCCAAGTAACTCTTCAGGCATTTGACAAGTGGGAAAGATATTTTTTTGGACCTATTAATCCACCAGTGAGATGGTCAGAAGAAAGATACATCATTACTCTGACAAAATACTTAACCAGATGGGAAGAAGCAACATCAGTCAAGGACTATAGTGCAAAGAAAACAACACACTTCTTATTTGAGAAGGTGATCACAAGATTTGGATGTCCTAGGATTTTTATGAGTGACCAAAACACCCATTTTATTAATAGTACCATCAATGCTATGATTGAGGATTTAGAAGTCTATCACCAAAAGAGTACACCATATCATCCTCAGGAAAATGGGACAGTAGAAGCTTTCAACAAGATTTTGGAGAATGCCTTGACAAAGATCTGCAATGTGAAAAGAGAGAATTGGGATTTAAAAATACCAACAATATTATGGGAATACAAGACTACATGCAAGAAGTTGACAGGACAAAAACCATTCATATTAGTGTATGGATAAGAAGCAATGGTTCCATTAGAATTTTTGGTACCGAGACTGCATGTAGTATAAATTAGAAATATGATAGAAAGAGGCGCAATACAAGAGAGGTTATGTAAACTAATGGAAATGAAGAATACATGATTTTGGTAGGATTCCACCAATAGGTGCAGGAAACAAGGGAAAAATCCTGGCATGATCAACAGATAAAGAAGAAGATATTAAAGGAGGCACATCTAGTTCTTCTCTATGAAAACAATTTTTTGAAACATCCTGATAAATTTAGAATGCATTGGTTAGGGATATATGAAGTGAAGAATGTATCAGATTGAGGATTTTTGCAGCTACAAGACTTGATAGGAGCAGAGATGAAAGGAATGGTCAACAATAGTTAATTGAAACTGTATAGGGAAAATTGACCTACTAACTCCCAATAGTCACAGGGAAGTAACAAAGCCATGTATATAGTGTACTACAGTAGATATCAGGAGAGAAAAACTTATAAAAAGACATAAAAAGGAGAAAAATATGAAAAAGGAAGACAAAAATAGAAAAAGAAGAAAAATAAAAAAAGAGGAAGAAGTTGGTTGAACGATAGGAACGTGGAAAAATTCATGTGCAACAACTGATGCAAAAAAGTTGAAAGATAACGTGCAGGAAGAATTGGAAATGACACAAATGCACGGAAAATTTGAAAAATACAGCCAAACATTTATGACCAGGTCTATAAAGAACGAAAAATCACGGGTCAAATTGGAACTTATCAATTTTAGAGAATAGAGAGAGTTGCAGAGCCACAAACTAGGTAAAATTGGGTAAAGGAAATAACACTTGACTACTCATCCGATAACATTACGCCTCCAAAGTTTGGTGATCCAGGGAAATTTGTTATGGTAACTCGTGAGGGCCAAAGAATAAAGGAAAGGTTCATGTAACCTGAGAATGTCATAGGTTTGGAAGATGCCACTACCTTGGAGACAAAATTGCTCAGCCCGAAAAGGGTAGAGGAGGAAACCTTGATAGTTGTGCAAGGGGAAATGGGTCAAAGCTCTACAAACCCAAACGATAATACAAACCCTAACCCATAAACACCTTCTAAACCTAAGGAAACGAAGGGCCAACAATAGGTCCATGGTGAAGAATATTTGTTGATCGAGGATATCACCAACCAATGGGAAACTAAAGGAGAAGAAGAAGATGTGACAGAAGAAATTGTTATCACTGAAAAATCATTTGCAACATTGCACACAATGGTTGAAGAAAAACATCAATGCCAACACCAATTAGTCCACCTACAACACAAAAATCCACAAAAAGGAAAAAATCTATATAGTTGGGTCAAAAATCAAAGTGCACAGATTCACCAAAGGAAGCACTCGCACAGTATGCATAATGTGCAGGCTAACACAGGCCTCAGCATGCACTATGCACAAAATGCACGACTATCTAGGAGAAAATACACACACTTATATGAAAGATGCATTTATGGATCTTGTCATCCCCTCAACCACTTCTAGTCCAACCCCCAACATGATTTGACACTCATATCTGAGAGAAATCTAGCTTCAAGGCTGGCCAAGGGCTAGAGGGTGCCCTAAAGGCCCCTTGTTCACACTATGAACCAATTACATTTTTCCATGAATGGATGCTATAAATAAGAGCCATGGGTGTGCTAAGAAAAAAAGATCTTTAAGGTATTGTTATGCTGCAAGAATTCTTCTTGGAGAATCCTCTTTTCTCTTTGAAGCCTTCAAGTACCATTGCAATAGGCCATTACACTCACCTCTTGAGGGAATAAGCACTGTATTTATTCACCATTTTTCATGTCTTCGATTGTATGAAGAGAAGAGATATCAATTAGGGAATTCAAGAGCCTTCCCAAGGAGGAAGAGGGGACTCATAAGTCCCTTCCTTTATCTATAGTGTTTTTCCTATCAATCTATTGATCCATTGGTAGCAATATGTTGGTCATTTTTTTATTTTCATGGTTCTAGTTTCTCAGGATTCTCTAACATTTGTTTCTTAGTTTTTTTTAGTTGTATTTATTTATTTTCATGTATATTTTGTTTGTCTAACCAAATCACAAAATTATGTCTTGTTTGGCAGGCTTATCTAAACATGCAAGTGTTGTGTTGTTTCTCACCCAAGTGACAAAACCAACACAACAGATTGACGACCATACCGGGGATCGATATCAAATTCCTCCCTATTTATCTCTTGAAAGCACTTCATTTTGATTGTTTTGACATGCAGGTACCAAAACCGGCCTAGCCCAACCTACCAAAGTCAAAATTTAGAGATGAGAAAGGAGTATTTCACTTGGAAATTTCTCCCCCGATGCATGACAGTAAGTGCACAACTTTTCAGGCCCACAGACACACATTATGCACACTGTGCGCATAATAGGCTTCATTACTCTGCACATTATGCACATTGTGCAACTTTCATAACTGTAGCCCACACATAACTCTAGTTTTTCAAATTGTAAGGGTTTTTATGAATGGTTTGAGGGCCCCTAGCCTTCAAATTTTTATTTTCCTGCCTTTTGTAAGGAAACTACACTCCACTTAGAGTCCTTTCTCATAAGAAAGCTTAGATAACATAGGCACATAGGATTAAAATGAACCAATATTATTCTCTTTTTTCTTTGTTACCACATAGATGGCTCATTTGGATTTTAAAATTTTAAGTTGAAAGTTATTTATTTTCATACACAATCACTTAATTTGGGACTAGAAGTTAATTTTAACCATCAATTATGTTCTTCCCCCGTACCCTAGTGTGATGTCGAGAGTCATAAAGGTGGTTAAAAGGACATTTCATATCCCTTAAAAAATATTTAGGAGAGGACAAATCCCCCCTAGGGTTCCTCTTAGTTTTTGAAATCATCTTAAAACTTTGTAAGGCCCCATACATGCACACATGTTTGAAATCTTAGGATAGTTTCTAAAATGCTTTCTTAGTTTAGATCACACTCTAGGAAAGTTAAAAGATCAATGTAATAGGCCCATACAAGCCCACATGTCTAGAATTCTAGGATAGTTTAAAATATTTCTTGGTATATACAACATTCTAGGTAGTTTAAAGGATTTGTAAGGACCCATATGTCTACATTGATAGTTCTTTAGCGCTTTAAATATTCTGCAAGGTTGTACCAAAGACATATAGTAAGATAGGTAAGAATATTTGTAAGGACCACATGAATTCCACATGTTGTAATCTCACACTTAACATTTTAAAATCTTTGCACACTTTTCACTTTCTTGCACACAAAGCCACTCTTCACACACACAATTTATTTTAGAATAGTGGTGGTCGAAGTAGGATTTCCCCAAAGGAATTCTGAAAGAACTGACTACTTCCTTGGAAATTATCCACACCAAATTAATTCAAACGTGGTTGGTCCATGACCCCAATCTCTCAACCCACCACATCTAAAAATGTTCTAAGAACGCACTAAATTTTCCTCCATAGGAGGTTCCAAAATAAAATTTTTAGTCTAGGTAGGATCTTGGGGGTAGGCATCCAAATAACCCCCCATATCAGGTTCTCACATTTTCAAACAATAGAAGTTAAGAAATAAGGAACTTTCAAATCCTCCAAGTCAATTGTTTCTACACCATAAGGCAGGGAGATACCATGTTGAAATTACTAAGACAACTGAGAGGGGGGGGGGTGAATCAGTTGTAATTGAGCTTAAAAAATTTTCAGTCTATTAAAACATTATTAATCTTTCTTCAAGTGATCATCAACAATATACAACATATGGACAGTAAAAGTAAAGAGAATCAATCACACATAAGATATACACAGAGACAGATTTTCACGAGGAAACCCATAAAGGGAGAAAACCTCTTCTTCTTCGAAATGATAGGCAGTGTTTTAATTTTTGTACATCATCTATAATTGAGCACCAACTCAATGTGAGGTTTCTATCTTTGTTTTACAATCTGCAACTTGTTTGAGAGCACCAACTCTCTAGTTTCTCTAGCACCCACTAGAAGGAAGCACCAACTCCCTAAATGTTCCAGCACCAACTGGATGGAAGCACCAACTTCCAGTTACACAGGCTCCAACCTGTATAATAGAGAACACTTGTTCTCCCTTGCACCACCCTGCCACCCTAGTTTCTCTGGCTGCAACCAGATGGAAGCTACAACTTCCTATGTTCAAGCTCTCACTTGACCCTCTGAGGACAACAGTCCTCCCGAGAACCTCCCAACCTCCCTAAAATAGGAATGAATGAATAAACAGACAACTACACAGATAAATCAATTCTTACCAATCTTTCTTTGTTCTGTAAATCTGGTCTTCTCTAACTGTTCTAATGTTCTTCTCTTCCTCTGTCTATTCAGTAGATCTCCTCTACATCAAGTCGTTCTGTCATTCTTCTCTGCTACAACTTCTCCTCATCATCTTTTACTCTTCTCTGAGTTTCTTCTCACAGTGTGCATCATCTCCATCTCCCACTGCTCATGCTCTTATTTTACCTTTGCTACAGTTTCATTCATTTTTCATACCAAAATGACCAACCACACCCAGTCTGTCTCATTTTCTTTTATGCACGCCCCCATGACGGTTCCACTTCGCATCTCCTTAGGCATAAGAAAGACAACTGTCCAAGCAACTGAAACACCAACTCATCGACAATCATGAGTCTGTTTCACTAACAAATTTGTAACTGAGGAGTTAACTGTGAGAGAGAACAATAACCCTCTGATCAACACTTGATCTGACGGTTCATATCATTTCACGATATCGCATTTCTTGTTGCATAGTTTTCTTTCCTCTCCATGTCGCAATTCGTGAAACTCTGATATGGAGTTGGATCAACGGTCCAGATCTGATCTTGATTCAATGGCTGCGATTGAATCGCAATTTCGCATAGCATGATTTCGGCATTCTTGTTGCATAGTTTTCTTGCCTCTCCATGTTGCGATTCATGAAACTCCGATATGGAGTTGGATCAATGGTCCAGATCTGATATTGATTCAACGGCTACGATTGAATCGCGATTTCTCATATCGCGATTTCGACATTCTTGTTGCATAGTTTTCTTGCCTCTCCATGTCACGATTCGCGAAAATTTGATATGGAGTTGGATCAATAGTCCAGATATGATCTTGATTCAAAGGCTGCGATTGAATCATGATTTCTCATATCGCGTTTTAGACATTCTTGATGTTCAGTGTTTTTGTTACTTTAAAGTCCTGATCCACAAAACTCCGAAATGGAGTCAGATCAACGGTCCAGATCACATCTCGATATGACATCTCAGATTAATTCACGATTTCACATATCGCGATATCAGGATTCCTATTGTTAATAATATTTAACATCTCCAATACTCGATCCGCGAAACACTGAAATGGACTAGGATCAATGGTCCAGATTCAACCTTGATCTGACGGCTCGAATTGAATCGTGATTTCGCATATCACGATATCGGGATTCCTATGGTTGATATTACTTGACATCTCCATCTCTCGATCCCCGAAACTCTGACATGGACTAGAATCAATGGTCCAGATTCAACCTTGATCTGATGGCTTAAATTGAATCACGATTTCGCATATCGCGATATCGGGATTCCTGTGGTTGATATTACTTAACATCTCCATCTCTCGATCCCCAAAACTCTGACATGGACTTGAATCAATGGTCCAGATTCAACCTTGATCTAATGGCTCATATTACATCATGATTTCGAGAGGTTAGGAAACCCTGTTTGTTTGACTCTCCAGTCAGCGAAATGACAATCTATCCCCACGTGTCCTAGGTGTAAATGGATGGACCTCCTTCTTTCGAAATTTTGTATGCCTGCTTCTCTTTGTTGTACTTTAAAGAGTGTGCAGGTTCTCCTTGATCCAACGATGGTCGGGTCCTGCACTTGGATCTAACGTCTGAGATCTATCCTCCTGTTCAATGCTCTTCTTGTCTATATTCATATCTGACGACCCTCGTTCTTTCAGGATTTTTGAATGAGATCCAATGATCAGAAATGGTTCTCGAACTTCACGAGCCTTCAAACATTCTATAAATGTTGTGTTTCCTTCGATCATTCGATCTTCTTGGACTTATCTTCTGTTTTCTTGTCGATAAAAAACTTCCTGTACTCATGCCATCTTCATTGTTGTACTTTCCATCAATGACAAGCATTCACTGTCTGTTAAATATTTGCCATTCGATGTCTGTTAAATATTTGTCAACAATATCCCCCTTTGGCATTGATGGAAATACAAGCACCCACATGCATTCAGACTCTCCTCTCCTCCCGAACTCTTTTCTCCCCCTTTGACATCAATGTCAAAGAAGAAACATTCTTCTCCTGATCTGTTGCAAAACATACTCCCCCTGTTGACTATAAGCATATTGGAAATACACCAGATATTCAATAAGTACTCCCCCTGACCAAGTGAATAGATTAGACACAAGAAATTATAACCCCCAATTTTTGACGAAGATATCCAAAAGGGGTTGCTACTAATGGTTTAGTAAAGATATCAGCCATCTGTTCTTTGGAAGATATATAATTCAGTTGAACAATTCTGTTTGTAACTTGTTCTTTGAGAAAGTGGTACTTTATTGGAATATGCTTAGTCTTGGAATGAAGAATAGGATTCTTGGAGACACTAATGGCACTGATGTTATCACAATGAATTGGAATAGGATCAGTGTAAGTTACCTTCAGATCTGCAAGAGTTTGTATCATCCAACAAAAATTTGTGCAGCAAGTAGTAACAACAATGTATTATGCCTCTGTAGTGGATAATGAAATGGATCCTTTCTTTTTACTAAGCCATGCAACTAATGAGTCACCCAGAAAAAAGTGCTCCTCCACTGGTGCTTTTTCTCTCATCAACACAGTTTGACCAGTCTACATCTGAATAAGCAGTTAACTGGAAATTTTGATTTATAGGATACCACAGACCATAAGTCATTGTTCCTTTCAAGTATTTAAATATCCTTTTGACAGCTACCAAATGACTTTGTTTAGGAGCAGACTGAAAATGACCTACCATTCCAACATCTTGCATTATATCAGGACGAGATGCTGTGATGTACATAAGACTACCTATCATAGAGCGATATGTCCTTTGATCAACATCAGGTGAGGTATCATCTTTACTCAGCTTGCAACCAACCACCATAGGTGTGCTAACTGTAGAGGAATCTTCCATCTGAAATTTCTTCAACATCTCTTTCAAATATTTTTCTTGAGAAATAAAAATTCCTGCAAAGCTTTATTTTACTTGTAGACCAAGAAAATATGACAGTTCTCCTATCATGGACATTTCAAATTTTGTTTGCATAGAATTAGAAAACCACTGGAAAGATGATTCATTAGTACAACCAAAAATAATATCATCTACATAAACCAAAACA
>ML786594.1:191598-202723 GCA_009831015.1 Picea engelmannii | reverse complement strand
TCCCAAGTATTGTTCTTCTCAATCTGATCAAGCTCTTCATTCATTGCTCTAATCCAATTATCTTCCTGGCTAGCTTCCTCAAAATTTTTAGGTTCAATCATAGATAAAAAGGCAACATGAGATTGTTCTGAGTCTTTAATCAACTTCCTTCTTGTCTGAACTCCTTCATTTATATCCCCAATTATCTGATTTTCAGGATGATTCTTTTTAATAATTCTGAGAGGTGATTTTTCTTCTTTCTGCTTATTTGTGTCAGTTTGAATATTCATATATTCATCTGATCCAGACTCTTCTCTTTCTGATCCTTGGACCTATTCATCTTCATCTTCAATTGTATCTTATGTTCTTGGTTCAACACTGCTTACATTTATGACTGAGATTTCTTCATCAACTTTTATATCTATACAATCAACTAGTTTGTGTAGTCTCTTATTGTAGCATCTGTACCCTTTACTATTTGTAGCATAACCAAAGAAGATACCTTCATCAGCCCGGTCATCATATTTGCCAATATTTTCATCATTGTTCTTGATATAACATTTACTCCCGAAAACTTTAAAATGATTGATTGAAGTAGGTCTTCCAAACCAAAGTTCATAAGGGGTTTTGTCACTTTGGAGCAAACCAGGGTCCAAAATTGGCCTTCCAGACCTAATTTCCCCTCGCATTCTCGGTCCAAAGACCGCTCCACTGGCCCATCTAGGCTTAGTGTCGAAACCTTGGCTCTGATACCAAACTGTAATGCCCATTTTATGCTACTAAGGCTTAATTGCTATTAAGAGAATATTATGACACCATTCTATACATAACTCATATAGGTATTATATGATCCACATGCATTCAATAAATAAACATATTTAATCTCAGAGTAAAACATATTATTTTTTGCTATAATTATCAATCCATAGCATTTCATATTAATTCATATACACAGCGGAAATCATGATAACATAAGCAACACAGTCCTGCAAAACATGATTAAGACATAATCGGATACTTACCTTTTAACAGTGGTAGATTTCACCAACCAAGTGCAGGCCTTCCACGAACCTCCCAGCCTTAGACCACACTGCTCATCAGCTCAGCAATGGGTCACCCCCGAGCTAGGACTAAGCTCCATCCCAAGGCAAGGAATTCTAGGCTAGGCTGAGGTTACAGGGAAAACAACACATAAAATATGGAAGGATTCTTCCCAGGATGCCATCTTACGCCCACTACTACCAGACTCTCATTCCCCACATGCATGTTCCGCCCGGGAGTATACACCTTCACAAGCACAATCCATCGGTGCTAATCTCCCTCTCTGGGTCTCGGCAACAGGCCAGATCAGGAAGTCTCAGAGCCTGAAGCTGGTGCTGGACACTCTCTGGAAGAAACCTCTTCCAACAACATCCACCTCCCTCACCTAGAGAGAGATCACACACAAGCTCAATCACAACTCGCACTGGCCATCAAGCCATGTGCAGTCCATCTCTGCGTGGTCACCATAGCCAACTGGAAATACAAACACAACCTCTCAAATAGGCTCAACAATGGCTTGAGTCCTCACAGTGATGCTTCACAGGAATGCATGATGAGTAATTCCGGCAAGGGTCGAAACAGTCTCCATGACTCAGAATGGAGGGTGAGATCGGCTCTTCAGAAACAAACACAGGCTTCTCAACTCACATAATAGAGGTGTATCCGGATTTACAGAGCCAAACACAGGCTTTCCTACTGGTTCAACAATGGCAGGATGGTTCAGGTCACGGCTTCAGAACAGAGCCTCCACGCATAGGTTCGATCAATCGGACAAAGGATGTGCACGGACTATCAAGAAAAAACGGTATTCTCGACTCTCAGGAACGCCCGAGGTATCCTTGCAATGGTTGGGTCAGTCGTCCTGTTCAGTGCTCCCTACCCGCTCAGGTAGTCGGGTGGAATGGAAGAGAGAGAGCTCTCATGGCTCATCTTGGCTATTTTATTTGCATGCACCAGGTCGAACACTTTTCACCCTTGGAACTGCATGCGTTCCATTGGCATGCATCCCCTTTGCATGCTTTCCCTTGCTAGGAACTTAGGATAAAAGTAAAACATAAAATGCACATGTTCTTTTTGGAATAATATTAAATATTATTATTCCCAGGCTTAAGCCCCCTAGGCCAAACGCTTAGCCCCTAATTCGTGCCCACTCTATGGATGCTTAGTCCCCCTTCACTCATTCATCGTGGTCTATCTACACATGGAGGTGTTTATATTTTATTAATTGTTCTGCGTAATTACATATACAACAGCAATCTCCTGGCCTTCAACACTCAAGCTCCCTGGCCTAACAAACACATAAGCCTCCAACTTATAAAAACTTGGCTCACCAGCCTATAAAACATAGTTACAATTCTTTTCATAACATGGTTTACAACGGGGCTCGGCCTTGGGAACACTACAATCCCCCTCCCCTTATTTTTTCACTATCCTTAGTGAAACTCACACTGTCTCTGCAAGTCTTTCAAAATTTTCAAAAATATGTGGGTACTCTGCTTGCATAACCTCTTCATGCTCCCATGTTGCATCCTCAGGACCATACCAGGTCCACTGGACCTTTACAAGCTCTATGACTCGATTCCGGAGCTATTTGCTTTTCCTATCCAATATGCGTACAGGATGCACTTGCAGGACACTTTCTGGTTCCACTTGAATCACATTCCAATCGATGACATGGTTAGCGTCAGGTACATATTTCTTAAGCAGTGAAACATGAAACACATTATGTACAGTCATAGATGCAGTTAATGCAATCATGTATGAAACCGGCCCAATCCTTTCCAGGATTTCAAATGGCCCACAAAATCTTGCTGCCAACTTGGCACAACTTCCCAGCTTCAGGGAACTCCTGTTAGTTTTCACTTTCAGGAAAACATGGTCACCCACTTTGAACTCTCTATGGGTTCTGTTACTATCAGCGTAACTTTTTTGCAGGTCCTGGGAAACTTTTAGATTATGTTTAATTCTTATCATTTGGTCTTCCATCACTTTGAGTATCTCAGGCCCAACTACTACTCTATCAGCTGGATTATCCTAGCTCACTCGAGTGTTGCACTTTCTTCCATAAAGTGCTTCGAATGGGCTCATCTTCAATGATGCATGATACCCATTATTGTAGGTGAATTCTACCAAATGCAAGTAGTCTTCCCACCTCGATGGTTTATCCATCACATACATTCTCAACATGTCTTCTATTACTCTGTTCACTCTCTCTGTCTGCCCATCAGACTCAGGATGATACACTGTACTAAAGTTCAGATTCATTCTAAATCCTTTGAACAGTCCTTTCCATAAATTCGAAGTAAATTTCGGGTCCCTATCAGACACAATTGTCTTAGGAATTTCATGCAGGCGTGCAACTTCTTTTAAAAAGATATCAACAACATCAGCTGCCCTGTGGGTGGTTTTCAATGGAATAAAATGGGTAGCTTTAGTAAGCTTGTCCACCACCACCATGATTGAATCATGTTTCTTGCTTGTTCTAGGTAGTCCGGTGATAAAATCCATTGTTACCACGTCTCATTTCCATTCAGGAATAGGTAAAGGCTGCAACAACCCTGTTGGGTGCCTATGCTCAACCTTAACCTTCTAGCACTCCATACATCTGGTGATGTATTCAATGATTTCTTTCTTCAAACCCGGCCAAAAATAATGGCCTTTGACTGCTGCCATAGTCTTCTGATAACCAGGATGTCCAACATAAGCCACGTTATGCATCTCCTTTAGAATTGCCAGCTTCAATTCTCGGACATCGGGTACATACACTCTGTTTTTATATAGAAGTAAACCATCAGTTCCCAAGGTGTAACATTCCTTGGTTTGTGATCTCTCACGCTGCTGTAGCTTTGCTACAAGACTTTTGTACTGCAAATCAGTATTTGCAGCTTCCAAAATTCTATCTTTCATCTCAGTCCGGTACATGCTAATGGATGTAGCATGTAATTCATGCACTTTTCTGCTGAGTGCATCAGCCACCTTATTTTCTTTCCCTTTGATATGCTTGATATCAAATTCATATTCGCACAAAAACTCCAGCCATCTGGTTTGCCTCGCATTTAAAGTTAGCTGATCAAATAAATACTTCAGACCATTGTGGTCTGTTCTTAATTTGAATCTCCTTCCCATGAGGTAATGTCTCCATTTCCTCAAGGCGTGGATGATTGCTACTAGCTCTAAATCACGAGTGGCATAATTTCTTTCATGCTCTTTCAGCTTTCGGGACTCATAACAAATTACAAATCCCTATTGGCTGAGAACTCCTCCCAGCCCCTCCTTACACACATCTGTGCACACTACGTAATCATTATTTGGATCTGCAATCTTCAGAATTGGAGCATTGGTTAGTAGCTTCTTCAATCATTGGAAGCTGCTCTCACATTCTTCAATCCACTGGAACCTCTTCTCCTTCCTTTTCAAGGAAGTGATAGGGTGAGCTATCTTTGAGAATCTGGCTATAAACCTTCTATAGTAGCCTCCCAAACCCATAAAATATCTCACTTCTACCACATTCCTTGGCACTGGCCATTCTCGAATGGCCTGTACCCTCTCAAGATCCACAACGATCCCTTCCTTTGATATAATGTGCCCCAAGTAATGGATCTTCCTTTGATAAAAAGAGCACTTGCTCAGTTTTGCATACAACTGGTGTTCTCTCAACACCTGCAGCACCATTCTCAGGTGTTGTTCATGTTCTTCGTCTGTCTTGGAATACACCAAGATATCGTCCAGGAAGACTATGAAAAACTTGTCCAAATAATCTCTGAACACTCCATTCATTAAGCACATGAAAACAACAAGTGCATTTGTCAGTCCAAATGGCACCACTGTGAATTCATAATGACTGTACCTTGTTCTAAAGGTGGTCTTACTAATGTCCTCACCCTTTATTCTCACTTGGTGATATCCTGATCGAAGATCTATTTTAGAAAATATTTTTGCATCCTTCAACTAATCAAAAAGATCATCAATCCTTGGCAGAGGATACTTGTTCTTGACAGTGACCTTATTCAACTGTCGAAAATCAATGCACAGCCTCAACGTCCCATCTTTCTTCTTCACGAATACGACCGGGGCTCCCCACAGTGACACACTGGGGCAAATGTGACCTTTCTTTAGTAGCTCTTCGAGCTACAATTGCAACTCTTTCATATCTAGTGTACTCATTCTGTAAGGGGCCTTCGAAACTGGGGCTGCTCCAGGCATCAAATTTATAGAAAAATCGATGTCCCTCTTCGGAGGTAGTCCAGGTACCTCCTCAAATATGTCCTTGAATTTTTTGAGTACTTTGTGGTCTTCCAGATTCGAGAATTCATCTCGGAATGCCTCTTCCACTTGAGCTGCAAATAATTGACAGCCTTTCCGGTAACTTTTCTTTGGTTGCATGGCTGAGATTTCCCTCACAGCCATGACTCTAGGAATTCCTTAGACTGTTACCTGATTTCCCTCTCGTTTAGGCATGTAAACCTCTTGTTGCGGAAATCCATAAGGGCATGGTGTTGGTCCAGCCAGTCCATCCCAATTAAGCAATCGTATGACCCTAAAGGCAGAATGTTCAATTCAACCTTGGTGCTCATTCCTTTCATGTCCACTGAATAGGACTTAACCAATTCAGTGACCTTCCTCTTGGTCCCTGTGGCCAACTGCACTAACCAAGACTTCTCATGTTTGCTTCTCGTTAGATGCAAACTTTCCACCACTCTAGGGTATACATAACTATGGCTAGCCCCTGAATCAATTAAAATAACAAATGGTCAGTTGTTGATCGTACCTTCCACTTCAATCATGTGCGACTGAAATTCTGCTTGCTTGTTGTCCAAGGCTTCATAGATCCTCGACATTCTGTTGCCCATATTCCCCACTATTTCAACTTGCAGAATAGTATGTACAGTTCTCACTTTACCATTTTTATGGGGACAATCTTTGTACTTGTGGTTTCCTTGACAGCCCCAACACTGAATGGGCGTCTGTCTCTATCTTTGAACTCCCTCTCTAGTCATTCTTGGCTCTCTAAATGATGGCTGTCCCTGAGGAATGTTTCTGAAAAAGGAAGGCTTGTTTCCCTTCTGCCTCTGTTCCTTCTTAAACTTCCTCTGATCATTCCAAGCCTTTCGAAGGATAGGCCTTTCTCCTTGCTATTCATACAAGAATTTCACCCTTCTTATGGTTTCTTCCATGGTCTTAGGATCGTCATATTGAATCTTGTCACCAATGGAAGGTGGTAGTCCACTCAGATACCTATGAATTTTAACAGCCTCATCTTTGATGAATGGAACATACTTCAGTAGTTCCAGAAAACTTCGTTCATACTCATCAATGGTCATACTGCCCAACTTGAATTCAAAGAACTCCTTCATCTTTCTATCATAGTATCTTTTGGTCAGGTATTTCTCCTCAAAATACCTCTTAAACTCCTTCCACGTGACCTCTTTCTCTCTGATGCGTTGCACCTGCAGCAACTGATCCCACCACATGGATGCTTTTCCTTTCATCTGGTACAGTGCAATTCTTCCTTCTGCATGGGCAGAATAATTCTGTAGTTTGAAGTATTTCTTCATGCAAAGCAACCAGGTCTTGAAATCTTCCTCCTTCTTATTTTCTCCATCGAATGTTGGAGGCTTAATCTTGTTCATCTCCCCTTTCAATTCCTCCTTTCCATATTTTTGATGTTTTCTGGTAGGGGACGGGCTTGAGCTACTGTGTGTCTCCCTGTCAGAATGTCCTTGGGAGCGCTAAGATGTCGACTACCACTCCTCGACCTACTTATTCTCCCATGGGTTCTATGACTCTCCGTATTACTTGAGTCTCTTCCCTTCTCGAGTTTCCTCTCTATTCTTTCCATGCTCTTCAAAATTTTTAAGTTTAATACACCCTGTCGATCCCTGACTTTCATGAGCTTTCGGCTATCAGCTCGACGACCCTGGGCCTCTCTTTGCAATACTTCAATGATTTTCATTATGTGTCCTTCCTTATCCTTTTCTTTTCCATGCCCATTGGAGTTCTATCCTTCCACTCCCATATTGACATCCTTTCCTTCCTGTTTGTCTCCTGTTTCGGAGGCAATCATCACCTTTTCCCATTCCATACTCGGTGTTGGTTAACTGGAATCCCAAACTTCATTGAACTCTGCACATGCACTGTGAAATTCAATTCAAAGTTTGTCAGGCCATTAAAACTTCATGAAAAATACACAACATTTATACGCCAATATGAACAAGAACAAAAGACATTTCGATTCAAATAAGTTTTCTGAGCTCTCATTCGGCTTTGCAATTTTTGGGTTTTCGAAACTTTCATTTTTGGCACTTCGGGATTTCGAGACTTCGAGTTTCAGGGTTTCGGCCCATGAGGCTTTCAGACTTGCTTCCCTTTCCAAACCCCGACTTCCGAAATTCTGATTTACATTACCCTCTGGGCCCACGTATTATAGTGGTCACTCACCACTATGGTGGCACATGGCACGTTAATGAGGGTCCACGTCGCTTTTAACGACATCATCGGTTCCACCACTCTCGCTTTTCTCCTCAACCCACTGGCATGTGGTACACATTCAGGTGTCCACTTCTATTCCTAGTAAAGTCCAACGGTTAGATCTTTCTCAGATATACAGCGTAGATTCTTTCGGCATTTCGAGGTTTCAGGCATCGGAAGTTCGTACATCCACACATCTTGAACTTACATTTGCCGAAATCATGAAATCACTGTCTACTAACTTACTTCATCCAATGGTCAAGTTCTTCTTCCCACAATCTACGGTGTAGGTTGTTTCTGGATTTCATGTTTTCGAGGGTGTTCACCTCTTCTCACCTCCCATCTCCCAAAACATCGATTTCTTCCCGTTGACCATTTTCAAGTTATGAGTCAGCGAAAGGTTGATCGGTCTCCATGCGTTCTTTCTGATGGATGGTTCTGACTAATTCGGGATTTCATGTATCACGATTTCCACACTCCTGTGCAATTACAAAGGGCTTTAAACCCCATGCACACTTTCCAGATCTAATGGTCACGAGGTTTCACCTTCCCTCCCGAACAGATCCTAAAGCTCCTACACTTCTGGTGTGGATTCCTCTCTCCCTGTGGACTTATACCACACTAGCTACTATTTCATAACACCGCTATAACTCCTGAGCTTAAAAAAAAACTCGTCAAGTAACTCCTTGACACTTTGGAGCAAACCAGGGTCCGAAATTGGCCTTCCAGACCCGATTTCCCCTCGCATTCTCGGTCCAAAGACCGCTCCACTGGCCCATCTAGGCTCAGTGTCGAAACCTTGGCTCTGATACCAAACTGTAACGCCCATTTTACACTACTAAGGCTTAATTGACATTAAGATAATATTATGACACCATTCTATACATAACTCATATAGGTATTATATGATCCACATGCATTCAATAAATAAACACATTTAAGCTCAGAGTAAAACATATTATTTACTGCTATAATTATCAATCCATAGTGTTTCATATTAATTCATATACACAGTGAAAATCATGATAACATAAGCAACACAGTCCTGCAAAACATGATTAATACATAATCAGATACTTATCTTTTAACAGTGGTAGATTCCACCAACCAAGTGCAGGCCTTCCATGAACCTCCCAGCCTTAGACCACACTGCTCATCAGCTTAGCAATGGGTCACCCCTAAGCTGGGACTAAGCTCCATACCAAGGCAAGGAATTCTAGGCTAGGCTGAGGTTACAGGGAAAACAACACATAAAATCTAGAAGGATTCTTCCCAGGATGCCATCTTACGCCCACTACTACCAGACTCTCATTCCCCACATGCCTGTTCCACCTGGGAGTATACATATTCACAAGCACAGTCCATCGGTGCTAATCTCCCTCTCTGGGTCTTGGCAATAGGCCGGATCAGGAAGTCTCAGAGCCTGAAGCTAGTGTTGGACACTCTCTGGAAGAAACCTCTTCCAACAAAATCCACCTCCCTCACCAAGAGAGAGATCACACACAGGCTCAATCACAACTCACACTGGCCATCAAGCCACGTGCAGTCCATCTCTGCGTGGTCACCATAGCCAACTGGAAATACAAACACGGCCTCTCAAACAGGATCAACAATGGCTCGAGGCCTCACAATGATGGTTCACAGGAATGCATGATGAGTAATTCCCGCAGGGGTCGACACAGTCTCCATGACTCAGAACGGAGGGTGAGACTGGCTCTTCAAAAACAAACACAAGCTTCCCGGCTCACAGAATAGAGGTGTATCCGGATTTACAGAGCCAAACACAGGCTTTCCTACTGGTTCAATAATGGCGGGATGGTTCAGTTCACTGCTTCAGAACAGAGCCTCCATGCATAGGTTCGATCAATCGGACAGAGAATGGGCACGGACTATCAAGACAACACGAGATTCTTGACTCTGAGGAACGCTCGAGGTATCCTTGCAATGGTTGGGTCGGTCGTCATGTTCATCACTCCCTACCTTCTCAGGTAGTCGGGTGGAATGGAAGAGAGAGAGCTCTCATGGCTCACCTCGGCTATTTTA
The DNA here is from genome assembly GCA_009831015.1 of Picea engelmannii. NCBI lineage: Eukaryota > Viridiplantae > Streptophyta > Pinopsida > Pinales > Pinaceae > Picea > Picea engelmannii. Next base: position 193,192 of record ML786594.1, on the reverse strand, counting down.
TTTGCATGCACTAGGGCAGACACTTGTCACCCTTGGAACTGCATGCGTTCCATCGACATGCATCCCCTTTGCATGCTTTCCCTTGCCAGGAACTTAGGATAAAATTAAAACATAAAATGAACATGTTCTTTTTGGAATAATATTAAATATTATTATTCCCAGGCTTAAGCCCCCTGGCCAAACGCTTAGCCCCTAATTCCTGCCCACTCTATGGATGCTTAGTCCCCCTTCACTCATTCATCTTGGTCGGTCTGCACATGGCGGTGTTTATATTTTATTAATTGTTCTTCGTAATTACATATACAACAACAGGCTCCTGGCCTTCAACACTCAGGATCCCTGGCCTAACAAACACATAAGCCTCCATCTTATAAAAACTTGGCTCACCAGCCTATAAAACATAGTTACAATTCCTTTCAGAACATGGTTTACAACATGGCTCGGCCTTGGGAACACTACACTCGGTCACAGACTTGACTGACACTAAGTAGATTATGTTCAAATCTTCTACAAACAACACATCTTGAGCTTTAGTTTTTCCATTACACAAATTTACAATTCCTTTACCTTTTATCTTTCCTGGTGCATCATTTCCAAAAGTTACATTCCCTGATTTGCTATCACTTAGAGTTAGAAACTTACTTCTATCTCCAGTCACGTGTTTGGAGCATCCACTATCATTATACCAGGGATTCTTTTTCCTTTGGGCTGATAGCACTAGTCCACACTTGTCATCTAGTCCACACTTGTCATCTACTTTCTTCTTCTTCCAAACTTTGACATTTTCAATAGTAGGGATCAAATCTGAATCGTATTTCCTTAAGTGGTGGTCTGCAGCTTTATGACCATAATTATGACAGTTGTAACATTCTGGTTCATTGAATAATAGATCATAACGATTGTTATGCACATATCTATTGTTGTGTTTGACCTGTGTCCTACTCCCAGTCATTACATGATTTATAATCTGTGATTGTTTGTTGCTTGGTTGTCTCAATCTTTGTTGTGGAAGATAGTTATTCATTGAATATCTTGATTGTTCATATCTAAATCTTAAAGAACAGTTTATAGCTTTGTGACCAAAATTAGAGCAAAGAAAACAATAACCATAGAAAAAATCTTTGTACCTTGAAAAAATCTGTCTTCTTTGAGGAGGTCGACTTCTGTCATGCCAATAATCTTTCTGGTCTACAAATTCGGTTCTGGGGATTTTTCTTTCATTTCTTCTTGGTGGCTGATTTTCCTTCTTTGTTTCTGCAGAGTGACTGTTGTCAATGTTTGAGGATTTGACAAACTTGATAGATTCTGTATTACTTGGATGATCACTACTTGATCCTTCTTCATATCCCAATCCAACTTTAAACTTTGAATTTCTTTGTTGATTTAAAATGGAGGTTAATTCTTCTGAGGCTTTAATACTTGGCAGATTTTGATGATACAATCCTTTAAAATTCTCCATTTCTTTTCTAGTTTTTACTATCTCTTCTTCTAAGGCTTCACACCTGACTTTCTTCTCTGACAATTGTTGTTTCAGTATGTCTTCTATTTTCTTTGCCTCTTCTAATTCCACTTTCAGCAGAGCAAAGTCTTCATC
>ML786594.1:175605-191293 GCA_009831015.1 Picea engelmannii | reverse complement strand
GCCATAAGCATGAATTCATTTGCCTTATCTTCACAGGATGAGTCACTATCAGTGTCTTCTGAGGAATTGTCATTATTTTCAACCAAACTTTTCTTCTTATTATATTTCTTGTATTTGTACTTCTTTTCATCATCAGAGTTCTGGTCCTTTTTCTGATGGGGACACTTCGATGCAAAATGACCTATCTTACCATAGTTAAAGCATTTAAAGGGCAATTTCCCTTGATATTTTCCTGACCCTTTCTTTAACCTTCTCACAAATTTTGCCTCAATATCATCTAATTTTGAATCAGTATTCTTGTCTGCTTTAAAAGATGCTTCTCTAGTACTAGATCTATCTTTGTTAATTCTCATTTCATATGCAATTAGAGTTCCTAGAAGTTGATCAATCGACAGAGTTTTAAGATCATTTAATTCTTCTATTGCAGAGACTTTTGGATTAAATTTATCAAGCAAAGATCTTAAAATCTTCTGAACTAAGAGTGAGTCATCAAAATTTTCACCAAGACCCTTCATGGCATTTACAAGTTCTTCAACTCTTAAAAAATACTTGCTAATTGTTTCATCTTCATTCATCTTTAGTTGTTTAAATTTCAATCTGTATGTTTGAAGTTTGGCATCTTTTACTTTCTCATTTCCTTCATAACTGCTAATAAGTTTATCCCACATTGCTTTGGCAGTATCAAGATGCATCACCTTTACAAACTCAACTTCAGCAAGTCCATTCAAGATAGCATTCATCCCCTTAGCATTAAAACTAAACTCTAACTTATCATCCTTGGAGGCTAACACAACAGGCTTTGTATATCCAGTCTCTACTACATCCCAAACATCAGCACCCAAGGCCATTAAGTATGTTCTCATTCTAATCTTCCAGAAGGCAAAATTTGTTCCATCAAACATAGGGGGATTAGAGGCTAAAGTTCCTTCATGACTTGTCATGTTTAAGCTTACAGATCTACCTTTGAATAAAAGGAATCCGCTCTGATACCAATTGTTGAAATTACTAAGACAACTGAGAGAGGGGGGGGGGGTGAATCAGTTGTAATTGAGCTTAAACAATTTTAAGTCTATTAAAACATTATTAATCTTTCTTCAAGTGATCATCAACAATATACAACATATGGACAGTAAAAGTAAAGAGAAACAATCACACATAAGATATACACAGAGACAGATTTTCACGAGGAAACCCATAAAGGGAGAAAACCTCTTCTTCTTCGAAATGATAGGTAGTCTTTTAAGTTTTGTACATCATCTATAATTGAGCACGAACTCAATGTGAGGCTGCTACCTATGTTTTACAAGCTGCAACTTGTTTGAGAGAACCAACTCTCTGGTTTCTCTAGCACCCACTAGAAGGAAGCACCAACTCCCTAAATGTTCTAGCACCAACTGGATGGAAGCACCAACTTCCAGTTACACAGGCTCCAACCTGTATAACAAAGAACACCTGTTCTCCCTTGCACCACCCTGCCACCCTAGTTTCTCTGGCTACAACCAGATGGAAGATACAACTTCTTGTGTTCAATCTCTCACTTGACCCTCTGAGGACAACAGTCCTCCCGAGAACCTCCCAACCTCCCTAAAATAGGAATGAATGAATAAACAGACAACTACACAGATAAATCAATTCTTACCAATCTTTCTTTGTTCTGTAAATTTGGTCTTCTACTAACTGTTCTGATGTTCTTCTCTTCCTTTGTCTATTCAGCAGATCTACTCTGCATTAACGCGTTCTATCATTCTTCTCTACTACAACTTCTCCTCATCATCTTTTACTCTTCTCTGAGTTTCTTCTCACACTGTGCATCATCTCCATCTCCCACTGCTCATGCTCTTATTTTACCTTTGTTACAGTTTCATCCATTTTTTATACCAAAATGACTAACCACACCCAGTCTATCTCATTTTCTTTTATGCACGCCCCCACGATAGTTCCACTTCACATCTCCTTAGGCACAAGAAAGACAATTGTCCAAGCAACTTAAACACCAACTCATCAACAATCATGAGTCTGTTTCACTAACAGATTCATAACTGAGGAGTTAAATGTGAGAGAGAACAGTAACCCTCTGATCAACACTTGATCTGACGGTTCATATCATTTCACGATATCGCATTTCTTTTTGCATAGTTTTCTTGCCTCTTCATGTCGCGATTCGTGAAACTCCGATATGGAGTTGTATCAACGGTCTAGATCTGATCTTGATTCAACGGCTGTGATTGAATCGCGATTTCAGCATTCTTGTTGCATAGTTTTCTTGCCTCTCCATGTCGCGATTCACGAAACTCCGATATGGAGTTGGATCAATGGTCCAGATCTGATCTTGATTCAACGACTGCGATTGAATCACGATTTCGCATATCATGATTTCGGCATTCTTGTTGCATAGTTTTCTTGCCTCTCCATGTCGTGATTCGTGAAACTCCGATATGGATTTGGATCAATAGTCCAGATCTGATCTTGATTCAACGACTGCGATTGAATCACGATTTCCCATATCGCAATTTCGACATTATTTATGTTCAGTGTTTTTGTTACTTTAAAGTCCCGATCCACAAAACTTCGAAATGGAGTCAGATCAACGGTCCATATCACATCTTGATCTAACGGCTAAGATTAAATCACGATTTCACATATCGCGATATCGGGATTCCTATTTTTAATAATCTTTAACATTTCCAATACTCGATCCGCGAAACACCGAAATGGACTGGGATCAACGGTCCAGATTCAACCTTGATCTGACGGCTCGGATTGAATCATGATTTCGCATATCGCGATATCGGGATTCCTGTGGTTGATATTACTTGACATCTCCATCTCTCGATCCCTGAAATTTCGACATGGTCTGGAATCAATGTACCAGATTCAACCTTGATCTGATGGATCAGATTGAATCGTGATTTCACATATCGCGATATCGGGATTCCTGTGGTTGATATTACTTGACATCTCCATCTCTTGATCCCCAAAACTATGACATGGACTTGAATCAATGGTTCAGATTCAACCTTGATCTAATGACTTAGATTACATCACGATTTCGCATATCGCGATTTCAAGAGGTTAGGAAACCCTGTTTGTTTGACTCTCCAGTCAGCGAAATGATGATCTATCCCCACGTGTCCTACCTATAAATGGATGGACCTCCTTCTTTCGGAATTTTGTACGCCCGCTTCTCTTTTTTTTACTTTAAAGAGCGTGCAAGTTCTCCTTGATCCAACAATGGTTGGGTCCTGCGCTTGGATCTAACGTCTGAGATTTTTCCTCCTATTCAACGCTCTTCTTGTCTATATTCATATCTAATGGCCCTCATTCTTTCAGGAATTTTGAATGAGATCCAACGATCAGAAATGATTCTCGAACTTCACGGGCCTTCGAACATTCTATCAATGTTGCATTGCCTTCGATCATTCGATCTTCCTGGACTTATCTTCTGTTTTCCTGTCGATAACAAACTTCCTGTACTCATGCCACCTTCATTTTTGTACTTGCCATCAATGAAAAGCATTCACTATCTGTTAAATATTTGCCAACATACCCATGAAGGGTCGAAGGCCAAGGTCTGGTTGTTCTGTGCATCCCTCCTTGAGTCACCCAACTCTTGTGAGGGCATCCATCCCATGACCCATTTCTGAGGCCAAAAATCTAAATGTAGCACTTGGACAAAGGTACTTACTAGCCAAACTTAGGATATCCACCCAGGTAGCGATTGTTGGATGCAATCGCACCTTGATCAGATTTTGTGTGGATATTGGGAAATATCGACATCTCTTTCAAGATATGCACCCTCTACCCCTTGTTATAACTGATTACTTCAACCTTCATTAGTTCCTCTTCCAGTGGATTCAGACCCCACTATTGAGTGCTATTGGAAGGCCCATTACTAAATTGATAGGAAGGACAACAGGTCTTTTAAGACACAAACATTTGTTTTTATTGTCACCCCATGTGGACAAAATCCACCTATCCACATGCTTTTTTATTTTTAGTTGATTTATGTATGATGTTCATTTGATTACATGCAATTTTGAGTTATACTGTCTTGTGAAGGTAAAAAATATACAAAATCTCTTGTTCATTTATTTCTCTCTTGTCACCATTTGCACACATTCAATTTTCTAGTCAGAAACCATAAGGGAACCACAAAATCCCCGTCATTCTAGACGCTTGCAGAATCTCCCTCCTATTCTAGGAGTCCATAGTCTTTCCAACTCACGGGCTCAACCATATCACACCCCAGTGAGTGATACTATTTTGGGATCAACTTTACTTGGTTCCACTTTGATTCGGTCAAATACCCAAGGTCATCTATCTATTAGTTCTCCTTCACAAGGAGGTGAGACTCAAAATCCCTCTCATGGGAGAAGTACAAGCCCACCAAATCCCTCTTAAGGGATAGGTCCATTACCTACTCACATAATGGTTGGAACTAATCTTCTGCCAAATATCCTTATGCTATACTTGGCATCCCTCAACATTCCTGATTTGACCAAACTCACAAGTGATCCCATTTTTCATAACCCCATATGGACCAAGATGCCTACAAAACTACCTTCAGATATTCCGAAGTTTGAAGGAAAACCACGGGAAGATCCCTCCAACCATGTTATGACATTCCACTTATGGTGCTCTTCAAACAACATCATGGATGATCCCATCCGCTTAAGTTTATTTCAAAGAACCCTCACGGGCTTATCAGTCAAATGGTATGTGGACGAAAAATTAGGGTCCCATGTGACCTTTGAATCATTGGCCAAGGCATTTTTTTCCATTTTCCAACTACCAGTTCATCATGATACTTCCCTAGAACTTCTCTCTGAGTTCAAACAAACCACTTCTATCCATATATCTGACCACATCCATGAATGGCATCAACGACGTAGTTTGTGTAAAGAAGAAACCACCAAAGAACAATGTCTTGGTTGGTTTCTTAAATCACTTGTCTATGTTATTTCCAAGGATGTAGCATCCCTTTTCCTCAATCAGAAGAGGAGGCCATCAACAAGGCCCAATATTTTGACTTCATCTATGCTCATTTAGCTTACTTATACACAATATTACCTAATGCATCCAGACCCATACCATTTTGACAAGACAAACCTGGAATGTCCCACGTTGCGGATGGGTTGATTGGTTCTATGACCCATCTCAGCCTTTACGGCCACCCGTTACCCACTTATGGTTCACCTCAATATACACAACCATATGGAGGGACGTCTTATTACCCTCCTCCCACTCACCAACAATCATATCCTGTTGCTACCCCTCCAACAATGGGTGGACCCCCACCGGGACCCATGATGCATCTGGTCTCTCAACCAAGTATGAGTTCACCCTCGACCCATGCATATAACCTCAGTAGTAGTGAAAGTTCTTCCATTTATTACACGTTTTATGGATCATCTCCTCAAAAAAATCCATATTTTCCATTTCCTGGTCCTCCACAGACGATTGCTCCTCCACCAGGACAACCACATGTCGACGTTAACTTTGTTCAACCCTCTCCCATTCAAAAAATTCATACTTTTGAACAATTGAATACAGAAAATCTGACCCATCCACTGAATAATTCCAAGAAGAAAGGGAAAAACCGAATCTGGGTCCTAATCAACCTGGAAAACTAGTTGATTGCAATATCCTCCTTACCAGCAAATAAGAGATTCTTATGTAAACACACGGTCGTCAATATGATGTTCCTCCTGAATCTACCCCAACCACCTCAGAATCATATCTATCTAAATCTAGACAACCATTGATAATTCCATGCCCTAACATTGAACCAAACCCTTGTATACCATGTATGTCATTATGACAAAATGTACATAACCTTCATGCTAGGGCAGCCCATAACTACAATCTAGTCGATGACTTAGCACAGTCTCTTGCAACCATGTCTATATTAGATGTCTTCCAAACCTATCCATCTCATATGAAATTCTTTCTTTCCTCCTTGGGGGAAGTCGAACCAGTTGATACTCAATTCATCACCTTTGATATAGATAGTAGAGAACCATGCCTCCCCACCCTCGTAACTTTTCAGATACTAGTTAAGATATGGAACATCACAGTTCATTGGTGCATCATCTATGAAGGTGCTTCCACATGCATCATTTCCAAAGTAGTATGAAAAAAACTCATCTCACCTGAGCTAGTACCATCTTCCATCACCCTGAGATCTTATGATGATCACCCATCATCGCCTGAAGGGATCTTCCCAAATTTCCCTATACAACTTGGGGGAAAAACCATCCTTATCGACATCGAAGTTATAGATGCCCCACTTGATTACAATATCTTTTTTGGACATAGCTACATGTATGCTATGAATCCAGTATCCTCTTCTGTGTTTCGAATGATGATGTTCCCCCACAACGGGAAAATCATCACCATCGTCCAACTTACACACTACAAGCCTAATCATTCCGCCACCATTGATAACATTCTCCCTCTTGTCTACACTAGCTCAAATAATTTTTTGGTCATTGACATGGGTCCTGGAATTTTCAAGGACCCATCCTTGTTGGGGGCATATCATGGAGTAGCACCTCTCCTACACCCTTCAACACAAGTGTGTGTAGTATCTTCTAATGGAACAAATATCAGAGACACTACTCCTCTCACTGAAGCCCCTCCCCACATCACAGTTTCACTAGTCAAAGCACTATTACCTCAGGATTTCCCTGACAACCTCACTGTACCACTTATCCCATATTCCCCCCCCACCTCCAAGAGAAAATACTAGTTTGGGATACATTCCCCCAATCCATTACCCAAATTCCCTTTTTCTACCCCTCACCTGGAGTCCAAGCATTCCAGGTAGCTTCTACTCTCACCCTTCCCAACATGGTTCTTTCCATCCCTATATGGTATATCGATCCACCCACTATGGTACCTACACCATATCTCCCTCCTCAAACAAAGGGATTACCGATGCAGATCCCAATACAGGTTCCTTCCACATCACCCCCACCCCAAACTAGCAGCAACACCACCACCGCTAGAGGAAGAAGAAAGAATAATGAGCCCATAGCTCCACTTCCTTCTCGAGCTCAACCTCTTTGCGCACTATGCGAAAGAGAAGGACACCCCACTAAAATATGTCTTACTCTTATGGAGTTACACAATCTTATCCAACTCCCTAAAGAAACCATGTTTCTTGCGACTCCACCAAGTACATCCACTGCTACTATAGAGCCCTTAACCACACACAATAAAGGGTTATGAACCAAATTCTCCTATGCAATATTCTCAGAATATGGCCACTACACTCATCATTTCCCAAATCTACCTCAATTTCGCTAAACATTAGCCATAGTATGCCACACATCTCGGACAGAGCCCACATTACTGACATTCGTTATATTTTGTGGTTAGTCCCCAAATGAACAAGGTACCATCCACAATATCATGACATTTGGTTGATGTTAAGCGAGCCTTCACACCCTGTACACAATATCTCTTCTCCATCCTGACCCCTTGAGGAAAATAACACTTACCCATTGACAGTTCCCCCTACCACCTCCCAACATCCCCTATATTCTCACATTTTCCAATGTGACAAGGATATCCTGGAGGAACCGACTACCCTTGATTTCCCATGGAATGCGATCCATCATCGAGCACTTTTCCTTTCACAAGAGGCCTTTCACCCTCCTACACAAGCCTCCCTGTGCCCAATCGAAATCAAGGATTTTATTCCTTTAGGGCATATTGACTGGTTCAACAACCCTATCCTTGCCCCAAAATCTTTTGATGAAGGAAACATGGAAAACATCTCCCCCACCACCAAAGTTGACATTTCCATTAAACTAGGAATCATCGAAGAGATCACCATTGGCACTGCATGCTCCTCTAAAGAAATCATTTCTTATAAAGCTATCTTTTAGGAATACTGAGACAATTTTCCTGGTCATATATGGATATGTTTGGCCTCGATCCTTCTATAGTTGAACATCGAATCAACACCCAACCATATATAGCCCCTTTTTCCCAACTTCCACACTCTATTACAGGATCCTAGAGCCTTCGTTTTTCGACCATTCTCATCCACGGGATCTTGATCCCGCCATCTACACATTCACATTCCTTGGGTCATCAACTTCTCTTATCCCCAAAGGAGCATTTTTCTCACGTCACAGGTACACATGCTCACTTTCAGTTTTATCAAATATCTTTTTTATGGTCTTTCTCATCATATATTGCTCATGTCAGGTATTTTGTTTTCATGTGTGTAGGTACTTGTTCAACAAATATTACAACCCCTCTAGGTATATGTTCAACACTGGCATGTAATTATTCCTTCTATAAATCAATTACATATCCTAGTCAAACCCTTTGACATTTACCTTTGGGGTCCCTACATTCGGCTCTATAGTATCTTCACCTCTACCATATTTTGATATTATCATTCGATAGAACTCTCCTCCACATGAGTTGTCCCATTCATAGTTTCCCTTGGTAACTTGACACTCATTATGATTTCACCCCCTAGGGATGGGAGTCTCGATAGTCTTATGCACTTCTGAGAATGGAACCCATACTTCTTCTCATCATATTTCTAACCTTCCCAATGGACTCCTAGGTCATATCATCTCGGTTCTATTGATTGCATCTCCACAGTTTCATTATCCCTCCATCTCATCCTCCATCATTTTTTCCATCTGCATATTGTCCTCCATCCATTTACCTAATACAGAACGCCACCCATGGGCCCCCCAACCTCCACTAGTTCTCTTTCACAACTTGCGCTCTACACAGGCCAAGCCATATTTCACTGGGGCACCCATTTCTGTATCTGTATAATCAACCAATATTATTATTTATTTCTTTGTTAATTGTATAAAGCCTTTGTTTCCATCATATACATTTCTTTTTCATCGTCATCCTTGATGGCCTTCTTTTTCCTGGAAAAGAAACCCATGTCGCCCTTGGTTGGGGCATCCACCTTTTTTTCATATTGACACCATTAACAAAACTCGAATATCCCAAGTCCATGTACCCACGATATATGTGTTTGCACACTTTTTTATCCTCTGGCATAGTTTAACCCCATATCTAGTCATCCCCCTGACACTAGATCCAATTATACGGTTGCTGCCAGTTATCCTTCCAAATTCCCCAACCAAGGGAAGTCTTGAGTCCCACAACATCTTGATTTTGTTCATGTTACCTGTCAGTACCTGATATCACCTATTACTTAGTGGATTCCACAAATCCCTTTTGCTTCTTGGAGTCACATCTCCCTTACTGTCGAAATCAACATAGTTTCCAGAAGGGCGACAATATCTTGAACCTCATTACCTTTTTAATGAGGAGTCTTGGATGAAACAATGAGAATCATCATTTCTCTTTGATTCTGTTGACCCCCATAACATTTGACTTCAGAAAAATATCATGTTACGGTGGGTATTACTATTTGACTATTGCAGTTGTTTCATCCCAGCCGAAGACCTCTAAATTTATTAGGCCATTGATGCCTACGAGTCATCGAAAATTATTACAGTCGTCCTTGCATCGCTTAAGAGCTCGTTCATTATTCAAAAATGTCATCTTCCATTATCAACCGCCACCGAGGGTGGTGCAGTCATATACATCAACATATATCATCAGTTACAGTCTCACATTTTGGTTTCATGACATGATCATGGGGCATGCTTGCCTCATTTGTACATAGATTTTATATTTTCTCCCTCGATAAAGGTTTGGGTTTAAACGTTTTCCCTCTCCCTCCAACAGATCGCTCTTACAGTTCCTCTCTTCACTCTTCCTCACAATGGAACTCTCAGCAAAAGAAACATTGATGTATTTTGGCTATACATATTCTCCTACCCTCACACATCAGGGGGCATCTGTTATCACTGAAAAATCGTCTACAACATTCCACACAATGGTTGAAGAAAAAAATCAATTCCAGCAACAATTAGTGCATGTACAACACCAAAATCCACAAAAAGGAAAAATACTATATAATTGGGTCAAAAATCAAAGTGCGCAGATTCACCAAATGAAGCGCATGCATAGTGCGCATAATGCACATGCTAACACAAGCCTCAACATGCACTGTGTGCAAAATGCACGGTTGTCTATGAGAAAATCCGCAAACTTCTATGAACGACGTATTTATGGATCTTGTTGGTCCCTCAACCACTTCTAGTCTAACCCCCAACACGATTTGACACTCATGTCTGGGCGAAATCTATGTTGGAGGTTGGTCAAGAGCTAGAGGGTTCCCTAAAAGTGCCCTTGTTATAAATAACATCCATTAGTGTGCTAACAAGGGCACTTTTATAAATGTTATAAATGGAAAAATGTTATAAATTACATTTTTCCATGAATGGATGTTATAAATAATATCCATTAGTGTGCTAACAAAATAAGATCTTCAAGGTATTGTTATGCTGCAAGAATTCTTCTTTTAGAATCCTATTTTCTCTTTGAAGCCTTCAAGCACCATTGCAATAAGCCATTCGACTCACCTCTTGAGGGAATAAGTATTGTATTTATTCACCATTTTCATTTCTTCCATTGTATGAAGAGAATATCTCTCAATTAGGGAACTCAAGAGCCCTCCCAAGGAGGAAGATGGGACTGATAAGTCCCTTCCTTTCTCTATGGTGTTTTTCCTATCAATCCATTGATCCATTGGTAGCAATATGTTGGTCATTTTTTTATTTTCATAGTTATAGTTTCTCAATCTTCTGTAACATTTATATCTTAGTTGTTTTATTTTTATTTATTTGTTTTGATGTGTATTTGGTTTGTCTAACCAACTCACAAACTTATATCTTGTTTAGCAGGATTATATAAACATGAAAGTGTTCTGTTTTTTCTCACCCAAGTGAAAAAACCAACACAACAACAGTGGCATAAGGCCAACCTATAGTCGGTCATAAAATAAAGGTGCAGGACACTATGAAAATTGCACTTCCCTACATCCCAAACGCAGTGGTCACATTGGAGGACATGCTTGGGAAAGTGCATAAATTAAGATTCTCGGACCATGATGTTTGCAATGAGACCAAGTTCCCAGACTTGGAAGAGGGAACTTATCTGGTGGACACATGGGAGATAGGACCCCTAGGAAGATCCATCATGGAGCCCACGCAGTGGATAACATGGCTCTACAATTTCAACATTATGAACCTTCTGGACATACTGCACTTCGAGAATTGTAAGAACGTGGGCTTGTGCACCAAAAAAATCTTGGCTAGGGTGCATGGATGCATCCTATGGATAGATGGGCCAGTCAATATTGATGTGGCCTTGATCACCAAAATTACATGGTTTACCACTATTGGATTGAAACCCGAAGAATTATTAGAAAACAAATAGGAGATCACTGAGATAGTAAAGGCGTAGTTTGGAACCAACAGGGGAAACAAGGGAATTTTCCTCAAAGAAACCAATGACCCTATGACAAGGTTGGCGAGCAAGATAATGGCTTGCAAGCTATTGAGGAAATGCAAGAAAGAAGAGGCTCTAGCAAGGGTCATATAATTCACCTTGCAATGCGCTAAAGGGATCATGTTTAGTTGCGCACCATTTATCCTAAAGTAGTTTTTAATCCACGTCCAGGATGCACAGGACAATGGAATGGATTTCCATTATTACTGGCTCCTCATACTCATTGATTTGGCTGCTTGGAAGGAGCCAAAATGCTCATATTATCTAGATCAAAAAGGGAAGTGCTACGCATCCAGGTACAAAACCCTATGGAAATCCAAGGACACTAAAAATAAACAGGGAAATAACACGGTGTTCACCATGCTTATTGAAGATATACAACAACGAATGGCCAATGTATGGTGCATTCTTGTAGAGGTGGTCTAGGATTATGAAGGGATATCTAGGAACCATATGTGGATCTAGGTCGTAAGGGATCCAAAGAAAAAATGGTTGGAGATGTACTGCGTCTCAAGGGAAGAAGTGGATTGGATCATTAAATATTGGACCATGTATTGGAAGGTTCCAATAGAAAAGATAGTAGCCAAGTGCAAGGAACAAGCAAAGGAATGAACATCAACCAAGACAAGTAGCCCGACTGCCAACACTAGGAAGGATGCAACACACACTCAAGAGTTTGGAAGCAGTGCATCGTTGAAGAAGCCAAGGAGGATATAAATGGTTCCTAGGGAGGAATTCCAGGGTGATGCCAATAATGGAGGAACATCTCAGGTCGAAGAGGAGGAGGCCCAAATGAATAATATTTGGGAAAAACCCTCATAGGAAAAAAGAACTACAACACATGAGGTGGAAATGTGTAATAAGATGAAATACACTAAAAATCCTCTAGTCATCACCCTAACAGAGGACGATTCTGAGATCGTGGTAGAAAATATATAGGACATGGGGGAAGATGTGTTATGCATAGACAAGGTGTAGAGGGAAGAGATCATGGATAAGTTATTGGACATCCATGAGAATCTGCAAAGAATACATAGTTTTATAGCACAATAAGATACAACATAACAACCAGAGAAGACACAACAATCCCCTGCATGGAAGGACCAAGAGGAAATAGTGGAAACAATGGTGAAGGGAAGTGATACCTTCACGGTCACACAACATATTTTTCAAGTGAATGAGGAGACAACATAGAGGCCCATGGGGGATATAGACCGAATTGAGTTTGTTATAGCGCATATCCCCACAAAGGCACTATATGGACTATAAGTAAGCATCATGCAAGAAGTCCACTCTAGAGCCCGTGCAGATGACACCAACTTGGAAGTTGGCAGAGAGGTAACTGAAGTGCTACAAATTACATGCAATAAATTACGTTTGGATAAGGAGGAGAATAAATGAGCATATAGGTTGGAGAAGGGATTGAAAACATTCTATGACAACATGCTTGGCTATGCACAAAAGCTAGAGAACACACATGAAGGGAAATTTCAAAAGATTCTGCAGGTCATGGAGCAGTACAAAAAGGAGATTACATATCTCATGGAGAATCTCACTCCTTATACACCTATGAAAATCAAGGAGCAACGGGAACAAGACGTTATTGTGCACATCGACAATATTGCATAGGAAGCCAAGGAAATACATGAGTTCTATGAAAAAACTGCTCAAATATGGACCATCTTGGAAGAGGATGAGAAAATACAACAGTTGGACTAGAAACAAGAGAAGATAATGGATGAAATCCAGGATTTAAAGAAACAAAAAAAATCCATGGCCATCCTCGAGAGGATGAGGAGTGCGCAAGAGATGAAGAACCTGTAGGCAAAGTTGAAGGCTACTCAGGCTAGCAAACAAATAAGACAGGCTTAGTTGGAGCCACTACAGTAGGACACATAGAGAATGATTAAAGAATTGTAGGAAGAGAAAGGGACAATAGAGAAAATGCATGCCGAATGCACACAAGTGATAATAGAGAACATTTCAGTGCAAAATGTGGATAAGCTAGTAGAGAAGATCACACAAGTTAAAGAGAAGGTAAATCACTTATCCAAATTGTTTCACACATTGCATCTCGCCATCCAGAGTGTGAACTAAGGTGCAGTGGCTTGGGACAAGCCACATGTTAGTGTTGGGGGCATGTTTTCACAGACCTATTTCAGGAGCAAAATCTATTTTAGGTGCATGACTATTTTTGGAGAAAAATATCTATTTTTGGAGTGCACATAATAGGTGGTAGAAAAGAAGCATGTAGAAAAAGAAGGAAAATCAGCATGGAGAAGGAGGAAAAATAGTCTCACATGTGTTAGCACTCTGTAATTTGCCCAAGGCTGAAGAGGCAGTCACAGAGGCAACATCTTCGAGTCTTGGATCTAGCCCTCCAAGACTCAGAGAGGGATCTCTCTGTCTGATATAAATTTGTTTGAAAAGAATATTATGCTAGCTATGAATAACATGGGTTTGTTTATGGAGTTTTTAATTGGTAAGAGCAGAGAAAAAGGAACCATGGGCAATGGAGTCGCAATTTGAAGCTCAATAAAAAACAAGTTCTACAGAAATCATTACAGGGCAAGGTAGGCACTCTTGGTGGATTATTTAAATTTGATTTTGGATTTAGGGGAGTAATATGAGAGGACCAGGCAATGACAGGGAAATCAAGAATCCTGAAATTAACCTTTGTGGAGAAAACATCGATAATTATGTCAAAGCCAGAACAGAGTGTATGTCTCAACAAATTCTATTCTTTGAACTTCTTTACATAATTCAGAGTATAAATAACTTAAGAAATACAACGGAAAAAAATTACAGTGAATGAGGAAAACATCACCACCAAAAATGACACATGAATCCTGTAGCTGCTGAGATTGTATTATTGAAATGATGGAAATACAAAAAGCTCAGTGAGCTGCTTTTCAAAAACTCGATCCTGGTTCCTTAACTGATCAACCCTTACATTAAAAATAATCTCTGAATAAATAGGGGAGATCCCCCAACAAGTTTCGAGAGTCGGTTTTAACCACCTCGGCCAAAAATAGCCACAAATCCCACCAAATCTGGAACTATCCGCCATGAAAGATGGACCGGTTTTCTGTGAAAAAGGGGTCCAAACAGATGTTTGTTTCTCTTCAATGATGACATCTGGGAAAAAACTGAAGGAGGTTATTGGATATGGGCATGTGGTGGAAACAAACCTACTTCGGTTTCACCAAATTCATCCCCAGCTGGCCGTAACAGCTCCCACAAAATCAGGACTGTAACAAAAAAGCGAAAATATGGAAAAAAGGGCCTCGAAGATGGCTTCGATTCTCCCTTCTCGTGGTACCTGTGAAAAAACTGAGATAGGTTTTGGTTCTTCATCCCGTTACGAAGAAAAAAAACTCTCAGTTTTTAAAAAATCATTTTCATTTGCCCAAAATCTCCTCCGTAAAAAGACGTACTGAACAGGCAAAAAATAGTGAAAATGAGAAAAACGATTTTGTTTTCGGGAAGGCGGTACTCCGGACCCCCCTTGAGGTGTTAAGCGGTTTTGAGGGGGGGGGATCTGCTGGATTGTGGGTATGACACCTGTCTGGGGGGTGGTTTTTGGAAACTACCATTCCAGACCCCCCCTCTCATTAAACTCAGGATAGTGAGGGGGGGTCCGGAATTTTTAAGGACCATTGATTTTTATTTGATGTGAATGAGAGTGTACGGGGGTTTTGGGTGGGGTAGACTTAGGATAGCATGTTTTTTAGTTTTAGTTTTTATTACATGTTTTATTATGTATATTTATTATATTTTATTTTGTTACGTGTTTTTTTTTGTTATTTTATATGTTTTTTTGTTATATATGTTTTTTATATATGTTTCATTATGTTTTAACTGTTTAAGTTTTTGTTTTTTGTTTTTTATTGTTTTTATTTTTTATTTTAATATTGTTTTATTTAATATTAATTAATCAAGACTAAGTTAGTTACTAAACTAACTTAACTATTAATTAATTAATTGATTAATTAATTAATTATTAACTAGTTTAGTTTAGTTTAACTACACTAACTTTATTGCTAACTTTTGTTAATCTATTATTCATTTTACCCTAAGCTTGGTTTATGCATGGATGGGTGGCGGGAAAATGGAGGATGATGTCATGAGGTGACGGGGAATGTCAGGAAATGATGAATGGTAAGTGGGAAAGATGGTAAGCGGTAAGTGGTCTGGAGCGGAGGAGGTCCAATACAATGGATGGGTGACACGTTGGGACAGGGCCCGCCGAGAAAATCGCTTCATTCTGGACCCC
>ML786594.1:79172-169445 GCA_009831015.1 Picea engelmannii | reverse complement strand
CTAAACCATTCATTTATGCATTGTCTTTACTCTGTGAGCGCAAAGTCATATTTTCTCCAAAACTTAGGATAAGTGCATTATGTGGATTTTGTGCATTGTTTCCCTTGAAAATAATTTGCAGAGATGAAATATTATTTGCAAACATATACACCCAGAGTGAAAAATTTCCAATCAACAGATGATCCTATGAATTAGAGGGTTATAACAACAGGCATGAAGATAGACCTAACCATGTTAAGGTTAGGGATTTAGACAAAATTGTAATGACTACAAGCCAATAGAGTAGTATAAATAAAGACCTAGGAGGTCTAGGTAGAGGTTGTTGATGAGGGTTCGGTTGTTTTTATTGTTGTTGAATCAAATAAGCCATTCTTTTAGGGTTAGGTCATAGGCTGTGGATTCTAGTGTGATATGCTCTACCTCATAGAGGGTATTTACCCTCATTTTGATTTTCATCCTGAAGATGTAATGAACGCAATGCAAATTTTGTAGAAGAATGAAAAAAGAGCAAAAGAGACATATATTTCTTAGCATAGCCCCAGGGGGTGAACCATGGTAAATCCCTATGTTCATGTGTCTGAATGATTGTTTGGATGTTAATTTATGTACCAGTTAAATATTGAATGCTCAAATATGATTATAATAGCATGCATGCATAGTTTAAATGATGAATGAATCCTAGAAGTAGATGAATGAATAATGTTGTTGATGCATAAGGAAAAGAATCAAAGAACAATTCCAATCCCTTCATAGACTAGGAACACCTGAGTATTTCAGTCCCCCATAAAGCTATCTTTGGTGAGACTATGTTGTGAACTTTTTGCACAACGTTTCCTTCTAGTTTACGAGGAGGGCCGATAGTTTTGAGGGTTTTTTTGGAAACCTATTGAGATGAGAACTTGGGTCAGCGCAAGTGTCCAACAACACCAAACAAATTATATAAAAGAAACAAAGGAAGTAACTGTCTAAGCTATCAATTTTGTGTTAGTTGATGAGGCCACTCAGATAGAAATAGAGAAGAAACTCGTAGAAGACATAGGAGTTACAACACGACATGACAACAATGAAAATAAGGAGCAAGTAGAGGAGGCAGACTGTAGTGTTTGTGACCTCAATAGACACCCTGATTTCTCTAACATTGAATGATTGCATGTTACTTGGGGACATGTAACAATTTTGGACTGGGGTAGATGACATGTGCCTAAATTAGCATACTTTCAACACCCATCTAAGACCTTTTTTCTTATCATTTTCCATTGATCATTTCATTTTTGATACTTTCCTTATAAAAAATTTCCTCACTTTTCATTAAGGTATAGATATTTCCCCATATGGCATTTTTACGCTATTCTTTCATATTTATTAAAGGAAATTTCTACTTTCATGTACTAATAGTGCTACACAGGAGTAATATAGTAGTTTGAAAACCTCACAGTTGTTGCAATCTCTCTCTATTGCTATGATTCTAGACACAATCCAACTGTTGCAACTCCGAGCACACTCTCTGTTGCTACAATTCTGGACACAATTCAACCGCTTCAACTCCAATTTCACTCTTTATTTCTACGATTTTAGGAACAATCCAACTTCTACAAATCTAAGTGTGTTCTCTATTTTTTCAACTTTGGACAACTACTACAACTCCAAGAAAACGCTTTGTTTCCAATACTCTGAGTATACCATTGGTACACTTCTTAGTACAATCCCATGATCATAGAATTCAACACTATAGTTGGAAGTTAGGAAACGATCTGCACATAGGAAGGTGACAAGAGGCAAGTAGATGACTAAAATAGGAATTTGTTTTCCTACCAAGTCAACACATGGCTGATCTTTACTAAAATTTGGACAAATCAATGTAAATGGATGAACAATTGAATTCTCATGGATTTCCATCTGTCCCTTTGTACAATTTTAGACATTATTCATACTGTATAAGAACCTCAACTTCCCCAGAACTGAGAAGAGTAATTATTCTGGTGACAACATTCGTCTGTAATTGTAACTTTCATATTTATGCAATATAATTTATGTTATTCTCTTGTTCCCGTGTTGATGTGTTGGTGATTGTGAAATTTTTATTGCCTAGATCAGTGCCTTGTCTAAGGGGGTAGGGCCCCTCATTAGTCAGGTATTGTCTATATATTATAATGGGATTTATCATTTCAATCTTGTTTGTTTTATTCCTTAGTTGTTTTATTACTTAGTCTACTGCAATTCCAAATTTCGTAGAACAATACTTTCAATTCATGTGTGGTTAATATTTAATTTCCTGGTGTTGATAATTCTACAATTTTAAATTGCAATTTGTTGTAGATTCAATTTCTATGAGTTTATAATTGCATACACTACTACATTTCTTGTTGTTGCAAATCGTGTCACTGTAATTTCTTTTGCATTAGAGCTTCGTTGTTGCAACTCATGTTGTTGTGATTTCTTTCATTGTTGCAACTCACATTGCTACAACTCATGTTGTTGTGATTTCTTTCGTGTTGCAACTCACGTTGTTGCAACTTTGCTTGCAACTGCACTTTATTTTTTTGGTTTTATAACATTGTGATAGCTTTAGTATTCAATAATTTGGGATTGATATCATATTGAATTGTAGTTGAATGTACGAACACGTAATTGTTACAAAAAAACATGACCATTATTATACTTGAATAAGTCACCAATATATCATAGAATATTTTTTCTTTCTGCGAGAGTGATTTCCTTTCTGTCAATGTGATTTACTGTCTGTAAGCATGATTTAATTTCTGCAAGTGTGATTTAAATTTTGTAGGCGTGACTTTTCTTTCCTACAAGTATGATATTTACTTTTCTACAACTTAGAAAATAGTATAGTTTGGTGACTTAATTAAGAATCTTGGATCCTTGATTTGTGACATTAAAACTACCACAACTTTTTAGCAAAAAAAAACACTACTCTTGCGTATACTCTGCACAACAGTTTGTAAGTAAGATACGACCCAGATTGATAGTTAAATATATAACTCTTCAGTTTCTTGCTAACTAATTAGAAAGTAATTGAAAAGTCTATCACTTGTATGACCTTTTTTTAAAAACCTCCTTATTCAATTTCAGGAAGGTTTTATGTACACAAATTCAAACTCTTGTTTGAATCCATTTTGACGTTACAAATTGCAAGTTCAAGAGACCTATTATAAAACATGTGGATGCCTATATTTTTGCATTCTTGAGATGAGATTTTGTGTACACTTTGACATTTTATTGGACCTTGTTTTCCTTTGTTAATTGATTTCCTTTAGTGAAAATGAATGTGCTTTATGTTACTTGTGATAAGAGAAATAAAAAATATCCAAATTTCAATATGACACACATACAAATATCCAAAAACCCCGTTATTCAATTTCGGGCAAGTCTAGGACATGATACAAAAAAATGCAATTCGATATGGTTAACCCTTTAACTTTTGAAAGAACACCTTATAACCTCTTAATGGACATTATAACTCCAATTACAATTTCACAAGAATTCTTGTAACTGCTGACAATAAGGAAATCCTTATGAATCCTTTTACAAGATGATGTCCTTACAATGCCTATGAAAAAATGAGACCTATGAAAAACACCCTTATAACTTCTTTACAAAAAGAAACCCCTTTATAAAAGACCTGTTAACCTTTTTTCATATCAATTACATGAAAGTTCACAAAAATACAAATATAAAATTTTCATGGGAACCTTAATAAATAAAAAACCACCTTTGTCAATGCTCTTAATGCTCTTCACTTTACCAACTAAGGTTACTTATGTTATCGAAATAACCCTTCATGATTGAAATGCATTTCCAAAGGAAAATGTAAAACTAGTTCTCCAGATCCATAAAAAACATATCAATAAGATTGAGATACGAGAAAACATGTTTACTTACATTGTTTTCGACAATATTTTACCTTCCTCACTCCAAATTGCAATGTTTCTTGTTGCATTTGATTCTTTTTTGTAATCAAATCCTTTGAAATCAGAGATGATTCTTTTGGGTGAAAGACTAGAATTCGGATCCAACCTTTTTTCGATATCTTTCCAAGAATATCAAAGGGATTCATTAAATTGAATGCATCAAGATCCTAAGTTTCACACCATGCATTACCAGATCATCAAAATTACTCACTAGGGGTTTCTCTCGATTTTTCCTTGTTGATTGTAGTTTCCCCTTTTGAGGCCTTGTTCTCGTTCTTGGCAACATAAATTTAAGAATATCCATCATCGCCCAATCTTTTATTCTAACAAAATACTCTTTGTTTCTCATAATATGAAGAGAGAAAAACATTATTTATGTCCACATATCCTTTTGGTGCAAAATTGATCAGACAAGGGTCCTTCTTAGATTACCAACAAAAGGCACCGTGTAGTCTAGATCATTGGAATTTTAATCTCCTCTGAAGAGAATAAGTCTCACCCGAATCGCAACCAAGACAAAAGGATAGGGAAGGGAAAGGAGAATACTTAGGTGGGTTCCCAAAACCTTCAAGATTCACCATAATATTATGCAAGACAGGATAACTATAGAACAGATCGGAGCTCATACACATAGGAACTAAAGATACTTAAGTTGTGAAAAAAATTCATACATAGAAACATCATATGGAGCTTATAAAACACAAAGGAGTATTGTAAAGATACAATGCACAAGCATAAACATAGAATAATGCATCATATTTCAAAATTTTGGATCCTTATTTATATGTTATCATCATAACTTATCAGATACAACCTCAATGATACAAATTAATACTCTATTACAAAATTCTGTCTCTAGACTCATGTTGAAGAGCTCTATCTACCCAAAAGTATATATAGATTACATTTACAAAACCTTTTCTCAACTAAAACTCAACAACATCTGGATAACAATAGAAAAAACCCAACCTATCAACAATATCCAACAATAAGAACCCTTTTACAATCATATACATCTCATATATATAAGCTGATTTGGATCTTCTGGCTTCACGATCACATGCTTTCTTGTTCTATTGCAACTGCTTTTTCCTTGTTGGCATTACACTATCCTTTTATGTAACTGATTTCTGTTACTTTTCCTAGCTCCACTATCCATGTTCTTCTGTAACTTTCACAACTCATGATAAACCAAAATTGGGACTATAGTCCTTCTTGTACAGCTTCAAATACAAAAATGAAGGGCCCAACATGCTCCTACCACAAGCCTTGACTCACCCTCGTGTCAAGTACTTGGATCTTTTGCAGCTTCCAGGAGTAACTATTGCTTTCCCTTGTCATCCTTTTCCTCTTTACTGTCCTCTTTTGATTTCACTTTATCTTTCTCTGCCTATTCAAATGAAGGGCCCAACTCTGGTAGCAACTCTAAGGTGCGCTTCTTGACTTCCTGAAAGCTCCAAAATTTATCCTGCCATTTCCTGGCAAGGAGTGAGGCCTCGACGACGAACTGTTGGGTCGAATCTGTGATACATACTTTAGGCTTGGATGAGACCAAAGAATTCAATTCAGAGTTTGTTGTTGCATTGAACTAATCCATTTCCATGTATAATGTCTAAATGACAGGTCTAAAGTTGCACAACTCCATCTTGGCTATGGATCGTGCCTCAAATAGAGCGTTCATTTCATTATCCTCTTGTTTAATCTGATCGAACTTTTGTTGTTGCTCTAGCTGATACATAGTGATCGAAACTTGCTCATTAAACATTTGTATTCATGCATGCACATCCTCTAGAGTCTGGTTGTGCCTAGCAATAATGCCCATCCAATCACTGGCTTCTCGAAATATATTTTTTCACTCAACTGTATGCTTGTGTAGTGCTTCTCAAGCATTATTTCCTTCTAGCACTATTTTCTCCATCTACTCCTACAACTTCCAAGGTTGTTTCTCTACTTATTGATGACTCTTCTGCAACTGCACTTCTAGATGCTCTGTGTGAATGGAAAATTGTGAACATGGTCCTTGGAGTAATTTGATATGATGCTCCGACTCTCCTACATCACTGGATTCTCGAAGTTGGGGTGCAACCTTCCATATTTTCGGCCAGGCTTCAACAATCCTCTCTTGAACTCGTTCCAGTTTGTGCGCCACATGGATCTTGGAATTTTCTTCATTTTTTCTTCCCACTTGAAAAAGGAGCACTTCCTGCCTTGCGAAATCTGCAGACCTTTTGGCCTGTTGGAGCCTCTGCTCCAGTTGATCAATTGTGGTTCTGATCATTCTGACTAGCTGCGTTGTTGGCCACTGTGCAAGGTCAATGAAAGAAGGGGTGGTGTCCCTAGGTGCTCGGACCTGCAGTGGAAGTCCACTGGTCATTGAGTGATCTGAGGGATTCTCTACCCCCTCCTCTCTTATACATGGTCCTGGAACAAGCATAAACCTCAATGCTGATGGTAGGATCATTATAACGTTTCTTCCGTCTAGGCAGAGTTGCAGCAACTCTGCACACTGTTGAGGGTCTTGGAGAAATAGCTCCATATTCTCTTGCATTGACATTGTTCTTTGTCCTAGATTCGTTTCAGGTTCCTTCTGAACCTCTGGAATCTTCGCCTCTTTATGTGCCTCCACCTCCGAAGTTGTGCTGCCCATGGAACCCTCAACCTTGGTCATTCGGGAAGTGTGTTGGGGACTTCAAACTTTTGGAGTTTCTACTGTTTTCATATTCATTGAGGACTAAGTGTCCTTATTCTACACAGAAGGTATGATCTATTGGTCCTTGGATTCAGGGTTCGAGTGATTCAGTTGTAGCCTATGCTCAGGTACTTCTAGATTTGGAATAGAAAGTTCTAGTCTCTGCTTAGGTATCTCTGGGTGATCGAGTTGCATGGGTTCTAGATCAGTGGTTTGGGGTGGACTGGAACTTTCTAGAGGAGGCAATTGGGGTTGTGGTGGTGATGGAGGGTTCTTAGTGATAATGGTGGATGAAGTGGTGTCAGGCTCAGGTTTGTCCTGGATATGTATGATAGGGGTTTCTTGAACCACTGGGCGAGTATGGGGGACGGTGGATGAAATGGGTTGGGGGTTCAGAACCTTTCTTAGCGAGATCCCCATCTTGGTTTTATTGGACACGAGCTCTGTGATGAATGAAACACTAAGGATTTCATTGACATCCTTACCTGTCAACATAGCTTTCTCCGAGAGTTGCAGGAACATCATAAGTGTTCTTTTCTTGCGCTCTAATGGTTGTGTCTCTTCCTCCTCTTTTGAGTCTGTCTATGTTAGAGTTTATTTCTTCTGTACCGCTAGGTCGGAACTCGGTCGTACCCCTACTTCTTGACCTTTCTTCTTCAGTAGCTTGGCAGGAAAAACATAGTGCATCCACGACTTGTGTGGGTTGTGTTTGACTCCATGCCACGACATCACCTTCTTGTCGAAGGCCTCTTTGTCCAAATAGAAAGGCAACATATGGGAGTGGAAGTCCTCCCTGTTGACATACCTTGGCCACACAAATGTATGGTTTTGGTTCATGCTGAATGCTATGTTACTCGTATTGTAGTTAAGAAGCTCTTGTGGAATGCGTAACCTCTGTGTTGCGTCAATTATCTCACTATACAACTTGGAGAACGTCATGTTTTTTAAGGCGGTGTGATCTGAGTCCTTCCTTGAATGCCAATGCTCAAAAAATTTCACTAAGCACCTCTTATTTGCTAGTGCCAATGGTCTTCCGATAGGTGGTGTCCACTTTAACAAGTATCCATAGGTGAAAGTACCACCTTTCTCTTGGGCTTCCTCACAGGTCACAAGTAGTTCCTCCAAAAGGTAGTTGCACCAGTTGAAGAAAACGCCATTGGTGCAAAAATCCACCAATGATAAAGCATCCAGTGTGAATTATACCTTGTAGTAGGACCTCATGACTTTTCTAGCTATGATGTAGCAACCAATCTTGACCATCTCTGGTAGTATGGGGTGTATCTTGGCTATGCGCCCCCCCTTTGTGTGAAACCTCTCATATAGGTTGGGCTCCCCTTTCTTCTTTCCATTCTTGCTGGGACCCTATAACCCTTTGAACATGTCCTCACCCTTAAGGGACAGTCCAGTAAGTTGGTGGATGCTTTCTATGTGGATTGGATATATCCTATCCAACCACAAACTTCTGTCATGCACCCTACTGATCAAAAACTTGGTACACCTCGCAACTTTGCCAGTGGTGCCGAACACTAGTAAGTCCCTGAGGTTCATGATGGTTGAGTTGAACAAATTGATGAATTTGGGATTTTTCACAAACTACATGCCTCCCAACTCATCTGGAGCGATACTTTAGAAAACATCTATGTTCATCTATGGGAACAAGACCTAGTCTGTTAAGTCGAGGTCGAGGAGCTTGACTTGTTCCACCTTCCCCTTGAGATCACCCACGACCTCAACTTGGGGGTCACAGGGATCTTGGTGGGATCGAGTATAAGCTCTTTTAGGAGATAGATTTTTTTAATTTGTATATATTTTGAATCTGAAATTACTATATACAAGGATTTAACAACCTCTGCACATTATTTCTTTCTCAGATTTATAATTTGTTCAAAAACAAAGTTTTCTTCTAAGTAAAAAGAAACCGTGGGGTTGAATGTTTGTTCAGTTTCCCTAGTATGGTCGCCACTATGTTAACGCTCTGTAAATTCCCATAGGTTGTCAGAGTAGAAGAAATTTACAAGAGGTAGCTTTATCCAACCACTTTGAAACTGGAATCTAGCCCTACCAGCTTCAGAGAGGGATCTCTTTGTATGATTTAGCTATGTTTTAACTTTAAGATATTAGGCTAGTTAAATAAAATAAGATTGAATGATTTGTTGTTGTTTTTGTTAAGTTGGCTGAAAAGGGTTTTACGCCTCCATTGGGCTATGGGGTTTGTATTATAAAGGTAGAAATCTAAATAGAAACTAAAAGATTCTTTTCACAGGGAAAGATAATGCATTCATTGGATTCTTTAGCAGTAAAATGATGAATAGAAAAAAACATGAGAATATCAATTAAAGTAAAGAAGCATTTAAGAATTTCTTCACTGTAAGATCAAAAAGATAAACATTAAGATCTTTCAAAGCCGAAAACAGGGTATACAAAGATAAATCCTGCAACATGCGCTACTTTAAAAGATTAGATTAGAAAACAATATGACAACTGGGAGAGAAAAACATTCAACATAGAAAAGAAAAAATCACCAATGAATAACACGTGAGAATCCTATGAAACATCTCTTTATATTACTGGAAGATCTCTTGATAAAAATTACAGTGTTTCTGGCTTACAGGGCGTAAAGATCAACCCTCGGTACTTCAAAGTTTGAAATATTTATAATAAAAAATTACATACGATCCTGTTATTAAAGATCAGGACGTGGTAGTTCTAAATTTATCTAACTAACTCAACAAGATACAAAAATTCAGGAACTGTTTGATTATGTGTTGAAATCTTCATGCTTATTTCTGGGGTAAATCATTTGTGAGTCCTCTGCATGACTTCGCCTGATTAGATTGTTGACTGGGCTTGGACACCTCAGATCTTACTCAATCAAATTGTATAACTCTTCCCATTTAAGGTGTCTGCGAATGCCGACTTTGAGTAGTGTTCGGTATACTTCATCCATCTCTGTATACTTGGCAAAAGTTGGCTTGACGATGAATATGTACCGGATCTCATGCTGTATGATGATGTCTGACTGTAAAGATTCCAAGAATGCCTTGCCTGTGATATTGCCCTGGATTCCCAAGAATTTTGAACTATCTTTAGCCATGGTGGCTAATTTATTTTTATAATCAGACAGTGTCATCAACTTGTCATTTATGACCCTTAAGCTAGGGAGGCCTTTGTTTTGTAGAGATTCAATTTTGCTGAAAAATCTTTGTACTCCTATGTCCATAGTCTGGAATTTTTCCTCCAGCTGTAGCATCAGTCCTCTTTTGGTCAGGACCCTCTTGACCTCAAAGATAGTTTCTGTCCTATCTTCAATTTTCAAATTGTCTAACTCTTCTCTGGTTTTTGAATTCAGGAATTTAATGATCTATGTGGCTTCTATAGGCATCTCTCCCAGTTCTGCTATTATTTTATCAATAGCCTCCTTGCTTCTTTTCACTAGTTCCTTTTGCTCGAACATGATTTCTACCATAGGCCAAATTTCATTTACGGACTTTGTGATATCCATCCAGACACTTTCCTTGACCTCAACAAGTGTTTTTCCTACCACTGTTTGCTTCTGAAGCTGTTGCGATTCCTGTTTGAGCTTGTATGATGTTTGTTTCTCCTTGGAGTAGTTGGCTTGGTAAGAAGACTTGAGTTCATGAAGGTTCTCAGCCTCCTTTTTAAGTCTTCTAATCTCTGTCTCTTGCAAATTCATCTCTTCCATGGATTTTTCCAGTTCTACTGTCTTCTCTAGAGCTGTCACTGGAGTTGCTGAGGGAATCTTTGCTGCAGTTGTTGTGCTTACTCTTGTGAGTGGAACTGCGCTCAATGGAATGACTTCCATGGGATTTGATTGTTCCTTCTCTTTCAATAACCTTTCCAGTTCTGCTTCCATCTCATTCAACTGTGCATTCTGCTCCATGATCAACTTGAGCATCTCATCCTTTTCACCTTTTGTTTTGGCTATCTCCTTTGCCTGTGCATATTCCGCATTGAAAAGGAGAATCTTTCCGCCTGAAAGAAAGTGAACATGTAGAACAGTATTGAGGAATACCGAAACATGCCCTCTGTGGAAAAATTTGAAAACTGTTCATGAATACTGCTCGCCAGGAAAGTGTTGTAATCGAACTGAGTGGTAGGTCTTTCTTCCGTGGAGAAAATTGACAAGAAACCCAATATGGGTTCATCCACCCATTGGTTGGAAAAATGCCCAAGCAGAGCACAGAGCGACGAGATGACTTGGTTTTATTTCTACGAAAATAGGGAGGAAGGGTATGGGGGATTTGTCTTAGGGAGATGAGAAGATTGTGGGAGGAAAAGCTCAAAAATATGGGCTCTCTGAGGGAAATATAACTTCTGGTAAAGCTCTATGATGACTTCAAGATTGAAAGGGGAGGCAGATTCAGCTCTAGGTATCTGCATCATCTGATCAATGGATTCTGGTGTAATGAAGAACAAGGTTTCTCCTGATGAAGATACTATGGCTCTGTGGTTGGGGAGGTAATGAGCCTAGAATTTGAGGGAGAATTCAGGGAAATGGTGAACCTGGGGAAAAATATACAGAGGAAGGTTGGACTTCCAGAGCCCAACTTCATCGCTCTGATCTAAGAAAATCTCTTTGAGCCATGCCTACAAATCCGTGAAGTCAAATTCACACTTGGTGTCTGCAATTAAATGATCTTTGTCAGCCAAATGGATTCTGTCAAGATTAATAGGAGGTAGAAGGAAAGGATTTTCCTCGTCTTCTTCTTTCTTGGATTTTGGCGCCATCATAGTGAAAATACCTACAATTCAAATAAAACATTAGTGGGGATGACTGGGGTTTTGGATGACTGACCGAAATGGAGAGAAAATGGGGAAAGCTATGCTCTGGAGCGTCGGGAATAATATTCTCTTGTGAGATGACACAGTAAGAAATGGGAGAAATGAAGGGAAAAGGTAGTTTTGAGCAAACATGTAGTGTTCCCAAGGATGAGCCTCGTTGTAAACCATGTTCTGAAAGGAATTGTAACTATGTTTTATAGGCTGGTGAGCCAAGTTTTTATAAGCTGGAGGCTTATGTGTTTGTTAGGCCAGGGAGCCTGAGTGTTGAAGGCCAGGAGCCTGAGTTGTATATGTAATTACGCAGAACAATTAATAAAATATAAACACCGCCATGTGCAGACCAACCACGATGAATGCATGAAGGGGTACTAAGCATCCATAGAGTGGACAGGAATTAGGGGCTAAGCGTTTGGCCTAGGGGGCTTAAGCCTGAGACTAATAATATTTAATATTATTCCAAAAAGAACATGTGCATTTTATGTTTTACTTTTCTCCTAAGTTCCTGGCAAGGGAAAGCATGCAAAGGGGATGCATGCTGATGGAACACATGCAGTTCCAAGGGTGACAAGTGTCCATCCTAGTGCATGCAAATAAAACAACCGAGATGAGCCATGAGAGCTCTCTCTCTTCCATTCCACCCGACTACCTGAGTGGGTAGGGATCACTGAACAAGACGACCGACCCAACCATTGCGAGGATACCTTGAGCATTCTTGAGAGTCGAGAATCCCGTGATGTCTTGATAGTTCATGCACATCCTCTGTCCGATTGATCGAACCTATGCATGGAGGCTATATTCCAAAGCCGTGACCTAAACCATCCCGCCATTGTTGAAACAATAGGAAAGCCTATGTTTGGCTCTGTAAATCTGGATACATCTCTATTCTGTGAGTTGGGAAGCCTGTGTTTGTTTCTGAAGAGCCAGTCTCACCCTCCGTTCTAAGTCGTGGAGACTGTGTCGACCCCTGCGGGAATTACTCATCATGCATTCCTGTGAACCATCACTCTGAGGCCTCAAGCCATTATTGAGCCTGTTTGAGACGTCTTGTTTGTATTTCTAGTCGGCTATGGTGACCACGCAGAGCTGGACTGCACGTGGCTTGATGGCCAGTGCAAGTTGTGATTGAGCCTGTGTGTGATCTCTCTCTAGGTGAGGGAGGTGGATGTTGTTGGAATAGGTTTCTTCCAGAGAGTGTCCAACACCATCTTTAGGCTCTGAGACTTCCTGATCCAGTCTATTGTCGAGACCCAGAGAGGGAGATTAGCACCGATGGACTATGGTTGTGAAGGTGTATACTCCTGGGTGGAACAGGCATGTGGGGAATGAGAGTCTAGTATTAGTGGGCGTAACATGGCATCCTAGGAAGAATCCTTCCAAATTTTATGTGTTGTTTTCCCTGTAACCTTAGCCTAGCCTAGAATTCCTTGCCTTGGGATGGAGTTAGTCCCAGCTCAGGGGTGACCCATTGCTGAGCTGATGAGCAGTGCGGTCTAAGGCTGGGAGGTTCGTGGAAGGCATGCACCTGGTTGGTGGAATCTACCACTGTTAAAAGATAAGTATATGATTATGTATTAATTATGTTTTGCAGGACTGTGTTGCTTATGTTATCATGATTTCCGCTTTGTATATGAATTAATATGAAACACTATGGATTGATAATTATAGAAGTAAATCATATGTTTTACTCTGAGCTTAAATGTGTTTATTTATTGAATGCTTGTGGATCATATAATACCTGTATGAGTTATGTATCGAATGGGGTCATAATCTTCTCTTAATAGCAATTAAGCCTTAGTAGCGTAAAATGGGCATTACAGTTTGGTATCAGAGCCAAGGTTTCGACACTGAGCCTAGATGGGCCAGTGGAGTGGTCTTTGGACCGAGAATGCGAGGGAAAATTGGGTCTGGAAGGCCAATTTCAAACCCTGGTTTGCTCCAAAGTGTCAAGGAGTTACTTGACGAGTTTTTTTTTTAAGATCAGGAGGTATAGCGGTGTTATGAAACAACAGCCAGTGTGGTATAAGTCCACAGGGAAAGGGGACTCCACACCAGAAGTGTAGGAGCTTTAGGATCTGTTCGGGAGGGAAGGTGAACCCTCATGACCATTAGATCTGGAAAGTGTGCACGGGGTTTAAAGTCCTTTGGAATTGCACAGGAGTGTGGAAATCGTGATACCCGAAATCCCAAATTAGTCAGAACCGTCCATCAGAAAGAACATGTGGAGAGTGATCAGCCTTTTGCTGACTCGTAACCATAAAATGGTCAACGGGAAGAAATCAACATTTTGGGAGATGGGAGGTGAGAAGAGGTGAACACCCTCAAAAACCCAAAATCCTGAAACAAACTACACCATAGATTGTGGGAAGAAGAACTTGACCATTGGATCAAGTAATTTTGTAGACAGTGATTTCGTGATTTCGGCAAATGGAAGTTCAAGATGTGTGGATGCACGAATTTCCGATGTCCGAAACACCGAAACGCCGAAAGAATCTTTGTCGTAGATGTGAGAAAGATCTAACCGTTGGATTTTACTAGGAATAGAAGTGGACACCTGAATGTGTACCATGTACTAGTGGGTTGAGGAGAAAAGCGAGAGTGGTGGAACCGATGACGTTGTTAAAAGCAACGTGGATCCTCATTAACGTGCCATGTGCCACCGTAGTGGTGAGTGACCACTGTACTACGTGGGCCCGGAGGGTATCATAAATCAAAATTTTGGAAGTCAGGGCTTGGAAAGGGAAGCAATTCTGAAAGCCTCCTGGGCCGAAACCCTGAAACCCGAAGTCTCGAAATCCCGAAGTTCCAAAAATGAAAGTTTCAAAAACCCGAAAATTGCAGAGTCGAATGAGAGCTTAGAAAACTTATTTGATTCGAAATGTCTTTTTTTCTTGTTCGTATTGGCGTATGAATGTTGTGGATTTTTCATGAAGTTTGAATGGCCTGACAAACTTCAAATTGAATTGCACAATGCGTGTGCAGAGTTCAACGAAGGTCAGGATTCCAGTTAACCAACACCGAGTATGGAATTGGAAGAGGTGATGATTGCCTCCGAAACAAGAGACGAATGGGAAGGAAAGGATGTCAATATGGGAGTGGAAGGATCGAACTCCAATGGGCACAGAAAAGAAAAGGATAAGGAAGGACACATAATGAAAATCATTGAAGGAATGCAAAGAGAGGCCCAGGCTCGCCGAGCTGATAGCGGAAAGCTCATGAAAGTCAGGGATCGGCAGGGTGTATTAAACTTAAAAATTTTGAAGAGCCTGGAAAGAATAGAGAGGAAACTCAAGAAGGGAAGAGACTCAAGTAAGACGGAGAGTCGCAGAACCCATGGGAGAAGAAGTAGGTCGAGGAGTGGTAGTCAACATCTTAGTCACTCTCAAGGACATTCAAACAGGGATACACATAGTAGTTCAAGCCTGTCCCCTACCAGAAAACATTGAAAATATGGAAAGGAGGAATTGAAAGGGGAGATGAACAAGATTAAGCCTCTAACATTCGATGGAGAACATAAGAAGGAGGAAGATGCTGAGACTTGGTTTCTTGGCATGAAGAAATACTTCCAACTACAGAATTATTCTGCCCATGCAGAAGGAATAATTGCAATGTACCAGCTGAAAGGAAAAGCATCAATGTGGTGGGATCAGTTGGTGTAGGTGCAACACATCAGAGAGAAAGAGGTCACGTGGAAGGAGTTTAAGAGATATTTTGAGGAGAAATACCTGAGCAAAAGATACTATGACAAAAAGATGAAAGAGTTCTTCGAACTCAAGTTGGGTAGTATGACCATTGATGAGTATGAACGAAGTTTTCTGGAACTACTGAAGTATGTTCCATTCATCAAAGATGAGGTTGTTAAAATTCAGAGGTATCTGAGTGGACTGCCACCTTCCATTGGTGACAAGATTCAATATGACGATCCTAAGACCATGGAAGAAACCATAATAAGGGAGAAATGCTTGTATGAACAGCAAGGAGAAAGGCCTATCCTTCGGAAGGCTTGGAATGATCAGAGGAAGTTTAAGAAGGAACAGAGGTAGAAGGGAACCAAGCCTTCCTTTTTCAGAAACAGTCCTCAGGGACAGCCATCGTTTAGAGAGCCGAGAATGACTGAAGAGGGAGCGCAAAGATAGAGACAGACGCCCATTCAGTGTTGGGGCTGTCAAGGAAACCACAAGTACAGAGATTGTCCCCATAAAAATGGTAAAGCGAGAACTGTACATACTATTCAACAAGATGAAATAGTGGGGAATATGGGCAGTAGAATGCCAAGGATCTATGCAGCCCTGGACAACAAGAAAGTAGAATTTCAATTGCACATGATTGAAGTGGAAGGTACGATCAACAACCGACCACTTGTTATTTTAATTGATTCAGAGGATAGCCATAGTTATGTAGACCCTAGAGTGGTGGAAAGTTTGCATCTAATGAGAAGAAAACATGAGAAGTCTTGGTTAGTGCAGTTGGCCACAAGGACCAAGAGGAAGGTCACTGAATTGGTTAAGTCCTGTTCAATGGACATGAAAGGAATGAGCACCAAGGCTGAACTGAACATTCTGCCTTTAGGCTCATACAATTTCTTAATTGGGATGGACTGGTTGGACCAGAACCATGCCCTTCTGGATTAACACAACAAGAGGTTTACATGCCTGAACGAGGATGGAAATCAGGTAACAGTCCAAGGAATTCCCAGAGCCGTGTCTATGAGGGAAATCTCAGCCATGCAGCTGAATAAATGTTACCAGAAAGGCTGTCAAATATTTGCAGCTCAGGTGGAAGAGGCATTCCAAGATGAAGTCTCGAATCTAGAAGACCACGAAGTACTCAAAGAATTCAAGGACATATTTCAGGAGGTACCTGGACTACCTTCGAAGAGGGACATTGATTTTTCTATATATTTGATGCCTGGAGCAGCTCCAGTTTCGAAGGCTCCTTACAGAATGAGTACACCAGAGCTGAAAGAGTTGCAATTGCAGCTCGAAGAGCTACTAAAGAAAGGTTACATTTTCCCCAGTGTGTCACCGTGGGGAGCCCTGATCCTATTCGTGAAGAAGAAAGATGGGACATTGAGGCTGTGCATTGATTTTCGATAGTTGAATAAGGTCACTGTCAAGAACAAGTATCCTCTGCCAAGGATTGATGATCTTTTTGATCAGTTGAAGGATGCGAAAATATTTTCAAAAATAGATCTCCGATCAGGATATCACAAAATGAGAATAAAGGACGAGGACATCAGCAAGACCGCATTTAGAACAAGGTACGGTCATTATGAATTCACAGTGGTGCTGTTTGGACTAACAAATGCACCTGCTGTTTTCATATGCTTAATGAATGGAGTGTTCAAAGATTATTTGGACAAGTTTGTCATAGTCTTCATGGATGATATCTTGGTGTATTCCAAGACAGAGGAAGAACATGAAAAACACCTGAGAATGGTGTTGTAGGTGTTGAGAGAACACCAGCTGTATGGAAAAATGAGAAAGTGCTCTTTTTATCAAAGGCAGATCCATTACTTGGGGCACATTATATCAAAGAAAGGGATCACTGTGGATCCTGAGAGGGTACAGCCCATTCGAGAATGGCCAGCGCCAAGGAATGTGTCGGAAGTGAGATCTTTTATGGGTCTGGCAGGCTACTACAGAAGGTTTATAGCCAGATTCTCAAAGATAGATCACCCTTTCACTTCCTTGCAAAGGAAGGAGAAGAGGTTCCAGTGGACTGAAGAATGTGAGAGCAACTTCCAATGATTGAAGCAGCTACTAACCAGTGCTCCAATTCTGAAGATTGCAGATCCAAATAAGGATTACATAGTGTGCACAGATGTGTGTAAGGAGGGGCTGGGAGGAGTCGTCAGCCAAGAGGGATTTTTAATTTGTTATGAGTCCCGAAAGATGAAAGAGAATGAAAGGAATTATGCCACTCACAATTTAGAACTAGCATCACTCATCCACGCCTTGACAAAATGGAGACATTACCTCATGGGAAGGATATTTGAATTAAGAACAGACCACAATGGTCTGAAGTATTTATTTGATCAGCCAACTTTAAATGTGAGGCAAACCAGATGGATGGAGTTTCTGTTCGAATATGACTTTGACATCAAGCATATCAAAGGGAAAGAAAATAAGGTGGTTGATGCACTCAACAGAAAAGTGCACAAATTACATGCTACAACCATTTGCATGTACTGGACTGAGATGAAAGACTGAATTTTGGAAGCTACAAATACTGATTTGCAGTACAAAAGTCTTGTAGAAAAGCTACAACAGCGTGAGAGATCATAGACCAAGGAAAGTTACACCTTGGGAATTGATGGTTTACTTCTGTATAAAAACAAAGTGTATGTACCCAATGTCCGAGAATTGAAGCTGGCAATTCTAAGGGAGATGCATAACGTGGCTTATGATGGACATCCTGGTTATCAGAAGACTATGGTAGCAGTCAAAGGCCATTATTTTTGGTCGGGTTTGAAGAAAGAAATCACTGAATACATCGCCAGATGTATGGAGTGCCAGAAGGTTAAGGCTGAGCATAGGCACCCAGCAGGGTTGCTGTAGCCTTTACCTATTCCTGAATGAAAATGGGACGTGGTAACAATGGATTTTATCACCGGACTACCGAGAACAAGCAAGCAACATGATTCAATCATGGTGGTGGTGGACAAGCTTACTAAAACTACCCATTTTATTCCATAGAAAACCACCCATAGGGCAGCTGATGTTGCTGATATATTTTTAAAAGAAGTTGCACGCTTGCATGGAATTCCTAAGACAATTTTGTCTGATAGGGACCCGAAATTTACTTCGAATTTCTGGAAAGGACTGTACAAAGGATTCAGAACGAATCTGAACTTTAGTATAGCGTATCATCCTGAGTCTGATGGGCAGACAGAGAGAGTGAACAGAGTAATAGAAGACATGCTAAGAATGTATGTGATGGATAAACCATCAAGGTGGGAAGACTACCTGCATTTGGTAGAATTCGCCTACAATAATGGGTATCATGCATCATTGAAGATGAGCCCATTCGAAGCGCTTTATGGAAGAAAGTGCAACACTCCAGTGAGTTGGGATAATATAGCTGATAGAGTAGTAGTTGGGCCTGACCTACTCAAAGAGATGGAAGACCAAATGATATGAATTAAACATAATCTAAAAGCTGCCCAGGATCGGCAGAAAAGTTACGCTAATAGTAACAGAACCCATAGAGATTTCAAAGTGGGTGACCATGTTTTCCTGAAAGTGAAAACTAACAGGGGTTCCCTAAAGCTGGGAAGTTGCGCCAAGTTGGCAGCAAGATTTTGTGGCCCATTTGAAATCCTGGAAAGGATTGGGCCAGTTGCATACATGCTTGCATTAACTACATCTATGACTGTACATAATGTGTTTCATGTTTCACTGCTTGAGAAATATGTACCTGACGCTAACCATGTCATCGATTGGAATGTGATTCAGGTGGAACCAGAAGGTGTCCTGCAAGTGCATCATGTACGCATATTGGACAGGAAAAGAAAACAGCTCTGGAATCGAGTCATAGAGCTTGTAAAGGTCCAGTGGACCTTGTATGGTCCTGAGGACGCAACATGAGAGCATGAAGAGGTTATGCAGGCAGAGTACCCGCAGCTTTTTGAAAATTTTGAAAGACTTGCAGAGACAGTGTGAGTTGCATTGAGGACAGTGCAGAAATAAGGGGAGGGGGATTGTAGTGTTCCCAAGGATGAGCCCCGTTGTAAACCATGTTTTGAAAGGAATTGTAACTATGTTTTATAGGCTGGTGAGCCAAGTTTTTATAAGCTAGAGGCTTATGTGTTTGTTAGGCCAGGGAGCCTGAGTGTTGAAGGCCAGGAGCCTGCTGTTGTATATGTAATTACGAAGAACAATTAATAAAATATAAAAACCGCCATGTGCAAACCGACGACGATGAATGAGTGAAGGGGGACTAAGAATCCATAGAGTGGGCAGGAATTAGGGGCTAAGCATTTGTCCTAGGGGGATTAAGCCTGGGAATAATAATATTTAATATTATTCCAAAACGAACATGTTCATTTTATGTTTTAATTTTATCCTAAGTTCCTGGCAAGGGAAAGCATGCAAAGGGGATGCATGTCGATGGAATGCATTCAGTTCCAAGGGTGACAAGTGTCTTCCCTTTTGCATGGAAATAAAACAGACGAGATGAGCCATGAGAGCTCTCTCTCTTCCATTCCACCTGACTACCTGAGCGGGTAGGGAGCGTTGAACAAGACGACTGACCCAACCATTACAAGGACACCTCGAGCATTCCTGAGAGTCGAGAATCCCATGTTGTCTTGATAGTCCGTGCACATCCTCTGTCCGATTGATCAAACCTATGCGTGGAGGCTCTATTCTGAACCCGTGACCTAAACCATCCCGCCATTGTTGAATCTGTAGGAAAGACTGTGTTTGTCTCTGTAAATCTGGATACACCTCTATTCTGTGAGTTGACAAACCTGTGTTTGTTTCTGAAGAGCCGTCTCACCCTCCGTTCTGAGTCATGGAGACTGTGTCGACCCCTGTGGTAATTACTCATCATGCATTCCTATGAACCATCACTATGAGGCCTCGAGCCATTGTTGATCCTGTTTGAGAGGCCATGTTTGTATTTCCTGTTGGCCATGGTGACCACGCAGAGCTAGACTGCACATGGCTTGATGGCCAGTGTGAGTTGTGATTGAGCCTGTGTGTGATCTCTCTCTAGGTGAGGGAGGTGGATTTTTTTGGAAGAGGTTTTTTCCAGAGAGTGTCCAAGACCAACTTCAGGCTCTGAGACTTCCTAATCCAGCCTATTTTCGAGACCCAGAGAGGGATATTAGCACCAATGGACTGTGCTTGTGAAGGTGTATACTCCCGGGTGAAACATGCATGTGGGGAATGAGAGTCTGGTAGTAATGGGCGTAAGATGGAATCCTGGGAAGAATCCTTCCAAATTTTATGTGTTGTTTTCCCTGTAACCTCAACCTAGCCTAGAATTCCTTGCCATGGGATGGAGCTTAGTCTCAGCTCGGGGGTGACCCATTGCTGAGCTAATGAGCAGTGCGGTCTAAGGCTGGGAGGTTCGTGGAAGGCCTGCACTTGGTTGGTGGAATCTACCACTGTTAAAAGATAAGTATCTGATTATGTCTTAATCATGTTTTGCAGGATTGTGCTGCTTATGTTATCATGATTTCCACTGTGTATATGAATTAATATGAAACGCTATGGATTGATAATTATAGCAGTAAATAATATGTTTTACTCTGAGCTTAAATGTGTTTATTTATTGAATGCATGTGGATCATATAATACCTGTATGAGTTATGTATATAATGGTGTCATAATATTCTCTTAATAGCAATTAAGCCTTAGTAGCATAAAATGGGCGTTACAAAACGGATACCCGTTGGGTGCGAGGGACAGATCAACAAGCTAACAGATAAGTTAGCCAGTAATTAATGGCCAATGGGTCTTTTAGAGCATGAGATGGTAGGTGACAATGACTAACGAATACGATCGAGTGACCTGGAGGGTGTTTATTGGGAACTGACCATGATGAAGGGAATCGTAACGTGTGAACAGGGGGGATGGACTGACAGAGTTATGAGATGTGCTCTTTAGGGGAAAAAGTGGAAAATGATGTCATGGGGTGATAGGGGTATGTCAGAAAATGGTAAGCGGTGGGAGTCTGGACCAATGGATTCCTGCCATGTAGAGAAGAGGGCCCACCAAAAAATCACTCCATTCCAGACCCCCCCCCGACCGTTAAAATTAGACTGATCAGAGGGTTCCGAAAAATATCATCAGTCGTCCATCAGTGCGCCTTCCACTGGACTGTAGATCTAAGCGCGATGTTTAACCAACATTCTGGGACCCCCCCCCAACATTAAAAGCAGAATGGTCGGGGGGGTTCGAAATTCAATCTCAACCATCAATCTATGCGCTGACGCCTCAACCGTTAAGATGTCCTCCTTCTCTATACATGATTCTGGACCCCCCCCCCACTACCGTTAATGGTAGAATGATCAAACGCGGTCCAAAAAAATTGTCAACCGTAGATCTGGGCGCCAACACTTCAGCCATTCATCTATGCACTGTCTTTACTCTGTGAGCGCAAAGTCATATTTGTTCCAAAACTTAGGATAAGTGCATTATGTGGATTCGCCCAAGCTTTCTCTGTTTTTATCACCATGGGGTTTAGACATCAAACCTTTAAAACATAAAATATATGGTTCAACATCGATCATCATGCCTATTTTATTAAGATAAAGCAAACTACCCTATGTTCTAATCTAATTACCTACGACATTTAGCCTAGATTAAACTGTTGGACTAAGAAAAAACTCTATCCTAGGGTTATTTGACCAAGATTAGGAAATTTGGTCAAATTTATTCACTAGCTAACCTAATTCACTTGGCTAAGATTAAATAGTTTAGCCAAGCTTATTCACTACTCCTATCGACATCAATTTAAAGGACTTGGCCATGCTTAAACTGTATGGAGAAAATCTTTGTTATTGCAAGGGGCTTTATTGAATTTATTTTATGCCCTCTTTTATTCTTTTTCTTTCTTTTATTTTTTCTTTTTCTTTTTCTTTTCTTTTCCTTTTCCTTTTTCTTTCTTTCTCAAATTATTTGCAGAATAAAAAATCATTTGGCAACCAAAACAATAAAAAGATAAAAAATTTCAATCACCAGTTGATCCTAAAAATTATAGGGCTATAATAGTCTAAACTTATGCAAAGCGTAAATCATAGCTAAACCCTCCCTTTATTTCATTGTATAGTTGCGCTCATCTTGCAACAACTTCTTGCTCGCAAAATAGATAGGATGATCCATGGCTCCATATCCTGGTTGCGCTAATATAGCTCCCAAGGCAATACCTGAAGCATCTACATGAACGTGAAATTGATTTTCCCAATTTGGAAATATTGGAATAGGTGTTGTGTTGAGCTTCTATTTTAGGGTCTCGATCACTTTATCACATTTTGGGGTCCATTGGAACACTTCAGCCTTCTTTAGTAGATTTTCCAGAGGTGCAGTGATATTTTCATATCTTCTGATAAACCTACCATAGTACCTTGTGTTCCCTATCATGGAGCACAACTGCTTATCACTCGTAGGTGGAAGCATGTTCACAATAACCAAAAATTTGGTTGGGTCTACCAGTACTCCCTCTCGGCATACTATATGGCCTAACAAATTTCCATGTGGCACACAAAAGATACACTTTTTGAGGTTCAACGATCACTACAATTCTCTACATCTGTCAAAGATCAGACATAGTAGTGCTACATGTTCATTGAGTAGAATGTATACTGTCCAATCATCCATATAAAATTCTATAAACTTGTGAATAAATTCTCGAAAAGCTGTTATTACAATCCTGGAGAAAACTGTAGGGGCATTCTTTAGGCCGAATGGCATCACATTGTATGAAAATGACCCCCATTATGTTATGAATGTGCTCTTATTTTTTTCCTCTTCAGCAATCCTTACTTGGTGATAACCTGAAAATCCATCTGTAAATGAGTAGGATTGTTTCCCCGCAACTTGTTCTAGCACCTCATCAGTAGATTGTGTTGGAAAAGTGTCACACACGCAGGAAGAGTTAAATATTTTGTAGTCTACGCAGACCCTAATATCCTATGTGCCTTTATTCCTCTGAATGACTATTGGGCTGACCCATTATGATTCTTCCACTACAAAAATAAGTCCAGCTTCCAGCATCGTGTCTATTTCCCTCTTAACCTTCTCTTTCACTCTGGGTTAAGGTAGTATGGTCTATTCCTCATAGGCTTTGATCCTGGTTTTAATTCAATTTTCATCTCTCCCATAACTCTTTTAATCCCTTTTAACTCTGAAAATGTCTCTGGGAACAAATATTCTTATTCTCGCAACAAACTCTTTATTTCTTGACTAGTTTGTTCATCTCAGTAATATCCCACCATAGCTATATTAGGTTGCTCTATGGTCCCTATATTGACTTTGCGCAACTTCAATGGGTGATTATAAGAACCACCAGTCTGACTGGGTATGATGTTCTGGATTTCTCTGTTTCCTTTTGTCTCTTTAATGGATAAGTTTCTCAATTCTTCTGAATCATCTGGGCTTTCCAAATCCTTCTCAATATTATAACATTCTATAGTCATCATGTCTACGGTTAGGTGAATATTAGTCTAAAGTTCTTGGCTATGATTTGCACATATCACTAGGTCTGATTTCTGTGTACTATTGCCTATAAATATAAATTCTTTGATTCTTTCCAGGACTACTTCATTCTCATGGTACTTACTTGTAAATGAGAATTCATTGCAAAAGTGATTTGCCAGTGTTTTTCATTCACTGGTCTACCTTCTAGTTTCTTCATGCA
The DNA here is from genome assembly GCA_009831015.1 of Picea engelmannii. Lineage (NCBI taxonomy): Eukaryota > Viridiplantae > Streptophyta > Pinopsida > Pinales > Pinaceae > Picea > Picea engelmannii. The sequence goes on along the minus strand of ML786594.1, from coordinate 145,661 downwards.
TGAACCAAGATTTCGGGATTGGACCTGGTAAGTGGGGAAATACTTGAACCCAAAAGCGAGATGGTATTTCCACAACTTTCCATTGTGTCACACATTGTTCAATATATGATTTAGGATTAGACTCTTCATTAAATAGTTGCGCAACATGGAAATCCATCTACATATATGATTCCAACTTCTCCTTATCTTGAAATATATATTTGATAGGTTTCTTTACATCATCCCAATTTTTGAGTAATGATGTATGATTGGCCCACCATCTGGCAGGGTTGTCCTAGAGGGATAAATCAAGTACTGAGATCCTTTCATCCTCCATTACATTTTATTCCATGCTGAGCTTAAGACTATCAAGTCCTAAGGTACCATCATATCTTAGGTGTTCTATGACGTCAGTTCCAACCCATATAATTTCCCTAACAGTTACACATCTTCTTGAGAATATTTTGTATGAGCCTTGCTACCAACTGTCAAATGCCAGTTCTGAGTCTTCGTCCACTAATTGCATACTCCTCCAACTTAATGATCGTTCAACAATAGGATTTATGTAATCTTCTCTTGTTCCTTCTGTTACAGTGTATAACAGATCCAAGTCTTCTCCCTCCATATTGTTGTCTATTAGTTCCATATATCGGGGGCCTACATACAGATCCAAGGGTTGAATTACTTTGATTGTGTCTACCTGAAATGTCATAGTATCTTTCTTTAGGTCAATCACTGCATATCTGTCATAGTCCCAATAAATACCAAGTATGGAAAGATAAGGGTCCTTATCCCCCATGATTTCGATCACCTCAAAATCAGCTACAATCTTCATTCCCACAACATATATTCGAGTCTTCCTATTGGGAAAATACAATATTGGTTGACCATTCTTAGCTAGATTGGGGAGTATGTCAACTAGGGTTTTCCTAAGGCTTCCCAAGTCTTTTTAGGAAGTATGTTAACATCAAATCCTAGATATAACATAGAATCCTTAATCTCAAACTTGTCTAGCTTGGATACTAGTCTAAACTCTTTTCCAGTTCGTACTTTCCTTCTATGAACTCTCTAAGTACTCTTCTCAGGAAGATTAGTCCTTATTATTTCTTCTGTGGGTTCTTCATTCCCTAAAACTAGGTATAGTGCATTGCACAACTTTTTTGTTAACTTTTCATTCCCAAGAATATCATAAAATAACTGAAACCAAAGATCAACTACATTATATTGTTGCTTAGATTGTCTTAGTTTGACTACAAGGTTTCTGGGTGCAGGGGGTGAAGAAGGAACTTGCACAATATTAGGGTAATAAATAGGCTGAGGGGGTTTCTCTTGCATATTAGGGATAGGGATATTTTGAAATACTTCTATGGAATTTTTAAAGAACAACTTTTGTTTCAGAGGGTCATACCTGTCTTCCTTAGGTGCTTCTTTCTGGATCTAAGGTAAATTATCAGCATCACCTCCAGCCTTTTCCCCTCCTTGAGTGACTATATTAAGTTTGGGTAGTTATCCTCTAATAAATATCTTGATTTCTAAACTGATGAGGTTAGTTCCTCGTTGATGTACCTAATCTTCCCATTTTGCAATTAGTTTTGGGAAGTCTTTAGTTGCCTACCCATTTGTTTTGCAATGAGAGCACCATGGTCGCCTCAGATGGGAACAGTCTCTATCCATATGTCCTTGATCATCACAGTAGTATCATACACTTGTTCCTCTTCCCCCTATTCTTTCTCCTCTAAATTCTCCTTGGGCTCCACCTCCTCGACCTCTTCTAGGTTCATGAGGGGTTTCATTCACCCTGAATGTTGTTCGATCCAACATGTCCGCAAGTGCATCCAATGCTCTACACTGATTAATAGTATGTGTGGTAGATGCGCAAAACTCACAATGTACATTATTTGGTACTCTTGAATACTTATAAATAATGGGGCACTGTTTCAGACCATGCCCATGGATTTGACAAATCTTGCAATACTCAACTATTGGTGCTTCTTGGCTACCTAGAAAAGCATGATATGGGGTGGGGTTATGGAATGGTAAATTTGCAGATAAATGCACAACTCCTCCCATGGGTCCTCATGAGGGTCCCATAAGATTATGAGGAGGTCTCATTTCCCTCATTTGTGTACATTCATTCACCAGATGTCCTGTGTAATACCCGATACACCAAACCTGTGGTCGTCCTAGTCTAGGTATCGTCAATTCTTGAATCTTTTCTGTAAGTGCTAATATTTTCCCTTGTAGTTGTGCCACATTTTCATATGCTAGGGGTATGGTCACTTTCAGGCTCCCTGGATATTCTTCCATGGCTTCAATCTTCATTGATTTCTCCAAGGAATCTGTCAAAGTGGTTATCCGTTGTTGCGTTAACGGAATATCTGTCATGGGTAGCAATCCCTGAATATACCATTCTCTTTTATGTTCCTCATGAATTGGATGCGCTAATCTCTCGATATCATCTTTAAACTTCTGGTTATATTCACAGGCTGATTCACCTTCCCTTTGTTGAATCACGTGCAACTCAGACAGAGCTTGTTGTTCTGACTGAGGTAGGTTAAACTCTTCTATGAACCTTCTTTTTACCTGGTCAAGTGTGAACCCTTGACCTTGCATTCCTGGCATTCCTGGCTCAATAACCTTCATGTTCCATTTGAGAGAATTTCCTCTCAAGGTAGTCTAGAACTCAACCAATTTATTCGAATCCAGAATCCCTCTGGACCTCCATATTGCTTCACACAAGAACCAATGTTTCTCAACATCTTTATCCCCTTTACCCCAGAATTCTGGGTATCGAGAAATCGAACCTCCCGTGTTACCAACCATTGTTGATCATGTTGCTCCTATCAAAATGAAACCTAATGGTCCTAGTTGTGACCTACCAGGGGATCCCAATATCCTCCCTATACTTGCACTTCCTAGTTGTGACTGACTAACTAGTTTTACTAGAACATAATTAGCATAATAAGGTAGTATCAAATTTACCACTTGTATAGAAGACACTTGGGGTATGGGTGATTCAGGGTTGGTGCCACTATATTTGGGGCACGTTTCTTTGATCTGGGGGGTCTCGTTCTCTTCCTTTGGAGCGGTCTCTTTAGCCAAATTCTTGATCTTTCCTGGCATCGGGGTTGAATCTTCTCTTTCCTCTTCAATATCCATGATGAATTCCTTCTCCCTTGCTTCTACACCTTCTCCTTCTTTTCCACCCTCCTGTGGAATTATTTCTCTCTGCGCTTCTCTCTCACTTAATCTTTGACTGGATAGTATTTCTTTTCTTCTCATCTTCCACAACTCTTCCATCTATCCTTCCTCTACTTCTCCTGGTCCAACTTCTTTCCACAACTTCTAAGACTATTTTGTTGCTTTATTTATCTTACCATGCCACCACTTCTTAACTATGGAAGATCTTTTCAAGGTTCGCTCGTCTCTTGAGTCCATTTCTTGTTTCTTCCCCCATTTTTCAAAGAACCCTCTCCCCTCTCTTAGGCCATGACTCCACCCCAAGCGAGGGTGTTTATGCTACCATATCAGTTAGGGACATAGTCAACATCCCCTCTTCCATCAAGAAAACCTTAATCAACATGGGGATTTCTCTAAACAATCTTCCACTTGCGTATTTCTTGAAATCTTCTTCTGCTCATGAAAAATATTAGTGATTCTTAGCTGCAAACTCAATAATGTATCCTTCTAATGTGGTATTGACCCAAAAATCAATCACTCGCGTGACTAGATGATCCAACCGATGAAGTACTACAATATTTTATGTATCCCAAGTACAGGTCCTCTTGACTCGTTCTTGGAATTCTGGAGATTCTTGGAGCCTATCTATCCACTGGAAAACTTCTTCCAGGAACTTAACCTAGAATATATTGTACTGGTCGCTCGATCTTTCTGAGTAAAAGACTACCTCCTATGTATCTTTCACAGATTTTCCTCTCAGCTCCAGTTCTTTAGATATGAAGGTGTCACAATTTATCTCCCACGATTGGTGAATATTATATCTATGAATCCTCAGAATAATTCTCCCTATAGGTTCCCTTTTAATGCAGGTATCGACAATGAAACCATTTTGTTGGCGTGGAATTGATCAGACCAGGGTCCTCCTCAAGTTACTAACAAAAGGTATCATGTAGTCTAGAGTGGTGGAATTTTCATATCCTATGAAGAGAATAAGTCTCACCTGAAGCACAACTAAGAAAGAAGGATAGGGAAGGGCAAAGAGAATACTTAGGTGGGTTCCTAGAACCTTTAGGATTCACCCTAATCTTGTGCAAGACAAGATAACTATAGAAAAAATCAGAGCTCATACACATAGGAACTAAAGATACCTAAGCTGCAAAAATAATTCATACACAGAAACATCATATGGAGCTTATCAAACACGGAGGAGTACCGTAAATATACAATGCATAAGAATAAACACCAAATGACACATCATATTTCAAAATTTTGGATCCTTCTTTATATATTATCATCATAACTTATCATATACAACCTCATAGCTACAAATTAATACTTTGTTACAAACTTCTAGCTCTGGACTCATGTCGCAGAGTTCTATCTACCCAAAACCATATACAGATTACATTTATAGAACCTTTTCTGAACTAAAACTCAACAACATCTGGATAACAACATAAAAAAACCAACCTATCAACAATATCCAACAACAAGAACCCTTTTACAATCATATACATCTCATATATATAACCTAATTGGGATGTTCTGGATTTGGGATCGCATGCTTTTTTGTTTTGTTGCAATTTCTTTTGCCTTGCTGGCGTTGCATTGTCCTTTTCCGCAACCAATTTCTGTTACTTTTCCTTGCTCCACTGTCCATCTTCTTTTGTAACTTGCGCAAATCATGCTAAACCAAAACTGGGACAATGGTCCTTCTTGCATAGCTTCAAATCTAAAAATGAAGAGCCCAACAAATCCATCCAAAGATATTTGCAATGTTATCCATGCATTACTAATTTGTGGGGTATGAAATTTCACATGGATAAGTTTATATTTTTAGTTCAACGTTATGTTTTATTTTTGGCAAGTAAAAGTTCTCCATAAACACATTTTGTAACATCCCCACCCACCAAGTTGGTCTATGCCACTTAAACATTTCTCTTATCATCTCTGATACCAATTTGTAACAACCCCATTATCAGGGAATCAACAACATGCTCTGGTAATGTTCCCAACCCTGAGCTGGAACATGCCCTGTGGAATTACAAATTCTGATACCATTGAATTAAATCATAAGTTCTGCATATGAACATATTTAATTGTAAATAATAACAACATTCATTCTACCATAACAAATTATATACATAATTTAACAACAGATAATTCATGACATAAAACTCATACTTACGCACACACAGTAATTGAAATAAGCACATGAAAGGCACTTATCTCAGGAAAATAAACACAAATGAATGGATACCTTTTGTATTCCTCCCATCATTATACCACACTACTCATAACTCTTCATAGTGGGTCACCTTCAAGTTGGGGCTCAATTCTACTAGGGAAAAGGGAATATTAAGCCAGTCTAAGGTCTGATAAGCAAAAAAATATCTCCATCCAAGGTGCCAACTATTGGAACTATCCTATAGTCTCTCATTCCCCACATACCTTTCCCACCCCAAGAAGTGTTCTCCTTCTCTACTCAACAGTCCCTCAGCTTCCCTACTTCGCTTCTGGGGCTTCAATAACAGGTCAAAAAGGAAGTCTCAAAAGCCCATAGCAATTTTGAAATGCACTAGGGAACAACTCCGAGTAGCTTCTCTCCTAAAGAGAGCTACTCATAGGCATGACAACCTGCTTCTTCCATAATATGACCTGATGACTGCTTCATCCATTTATCTCTCATGTTAACATTACAAGTACAAGTTCCTTGTTACATTCAAGTACCTTCAGGTATGACTAACAATTGCCTCCCATGAAAGAATAGTTCGTCTTGACCTAATGCCCCTTCACACTATATACACAATTATATATATGCATGTTTATTTTAAGACACTTGACACTCCAAGGGACTCCCTTTTCGCTACTTTCAAGACTTAGGATATATATTAATATCCATTACTTTAGCTTTAAGGAATAATATTACAATATTCCATTGGGATTAAGCCCCCTAGCTTAGCCCCTTCCTAGACTCTTATCTCCCCCTTCCCCTTTCTAGTGGATTTTATCCCCCCATACTCTTTTATGTGGTTGGTCTACAACATTGATGTGTTTTCATAAATAATATGAGTGTTTACATATTACAAAAATAGGCTCACTGGCCTTTATCATCTAAGATCTTTTGCTTAATAACAACACAGACACCCTGGCCCAAAATATCCTGGCTCACCTACCTACATGTTCATTTACATTTATATTTACAATTGGGGTTTAGCCTAGGGGTATTACATTACCCTACCCCTTATTTATGCACTATATTTAGCGAAGTATATACGCACATACAATCAATACTTTAATAGTTTTCAAAAAGGAGTGGGTACTCTCTCCCCATAATGTATTCATTCTCCCAATTTGCATCCTTAGGACCGTACCAAGTCCATAGGACCTTTCCTATCCCTACGATTTGATTTGGAAGCTACTTGATCTTCTGGTCAAATATGCACACTGGATGCACTTGAAAGTCGCCTTTCTTCTCCACTTGAATCACATTTCAATCAATGACATGATTAACATTAGGTACATAATTTTTAAGCAATGATACATGGAATAAATTATTAATATTCATTGATGTAGGTAAATCAAGCATGTATGCTAGAGGACCAATCCTTTCTAGGATTTCAAATGGCCCACAATAATGAGTTGCCAACTTCAAACAATTTTCCAATTTTAGGGAAATTCTCTTGGCCTTTACTTTTAAGGACACATGGTCACCCACTTTAAATTCTTTGTGGGTTCTTCCTTTATCATTATAGATTTTGTATCTATCTTGGGAAGCCTTTATTATTTTCATCATTTTCTCTTCCATTTCCATGAGTAATTCTAGCCCAACCACTTTTTTGTCGGTTGGGTTGTCCCAACTCACTGGTGTGTTGCACTTTATTCCATACAAAGCTTCAAATGGGATCATATTTAAGGATGCTTGATACCCATTGTTATAATCAAATTCCATCGAGTGCAATTAATCCTCCCATTTGGATGGTTTATCCATCACATACATCCTTAATACATCTTTACTCACTTTATTTAATCTCTTTGTTTTCCCATCTAATTTTAGACGATAGGTTGTGATAAAGTTAATATTGGTCCCAAACCCTTTAAATAATCTCTTCCAAAAATTTGAGGTAAATTTTGGGTCTCTGTCAGTCACAATGGTCTTGGGTATACCATGCAGTTGATCAATTTCCCTCATCTCAATATCAACAATGTTGATTGCCTTGTGCGTGAGATTTACTGGAATAAAGTGGGAAACTTTAGTAAGCTTGTCCACCACCACAATGATGGAATCATGTTGATTGGTTGTTATGGGAAGCTTGGTGATGAAATCCATTGTTACAACTTCCGACTTCCACTTAGGAATGGGTAATGGCTATAGCAGACCTGCTGGGTGTCTGTGCTCAGCCTTGAATTTTTGACATTCAAAACAGTTGGCAATAAAATCAACAACCTCCCTCTTCATTCCTGGCCAGTATAATTGGCTCTTAACAACTGTAATAGTTTCCGGGTAACCTAGATGTCCAGCATAAGGAACGTTATGTATTTCTTTTAAAACCATGTTTTTCAATTCCTAATAATTTGGAACATAAATTCTTCCCCTGTATATTATAATTTCATCATTTTTTAGCTTGTATTCTTCATTTTTCTCCTGCAAAATACCTTGCTGAAGTTTTTCCTTTACCTCCATGTATTTTTGATCTCATTTTGTAGCCTCTAGAATTATATCTCTCAAATATGATTGGTACATGATAATTGTCATAACATGCATATCATGCACCCTCCTGTTGAGTGCATCGTCCAACTTGTTCTCTTTACCCTTGATATTCTTTATATCAAAGTCATATTCATTGAGGAAATTTAACCACCTTTTTTTCCTAGCATTTAGATTTGGTTGTCCAAAAAAGTATTTTAGACCACTATGGTATGTCATTAACTCAAATATTTTTCTTATAAGGTAGTGCCTCCACATATTCAAGGCATGCAATGTGGCTACCAACTCCAAATCATGAGTAGCACAGTTCCTTTCATGTTCCTTCAACTTCCTTGATTCATAGAACACCATAAACCCATTCTAACTAAGGACTCCACCAAACTCTTCTTTACATGCATCAATGCATACAATGAAATTTTCATTTGGATCAACAATCTTTAGTATTGGAACACTTGTTAATAAATTCTTCAAGTGTTGGAAACTCCTTTCACAATCCAATTTCAATTCAAACTTCACACCTTTCTTTTGTAGGGAAGTGATTGGGTGTGCAATATTTGAAAATCCTTCAATAAATATCCTATGTTAACCTGCAAGGCCCATGAATGACCTCAACTTCGAGACATTCCCTATTGTTGGCCATCCTTCAATGGCCCTTATCTTTTTTGGATCCACAACTATCTCTTCTTTTGAAATGATATGGCCCAAATAATGAATTTTCTTATGGTAGAATGGGCACTTGCTCAATTTGGCATACAACTAAATCTCCCTCAATACCTGTAACACCATTATTAAGTGTTGTTAATTTTCTTCTTTGGACTTAGAATATATCAAAATATCATCCAAGAATACAATGACAAACTTATATCTAAGTAATTCCTGAATATACCATTCATGAGACACATGAAGACAATTGGTGCATTCAACAACCCAAATGGCACCACTGTGAACTCATAATGTCCATACCTGATGATAATTTGACCTGAGATCAATCTTGGAGATTTTTTTTTCATCTTTGATGTTATCAAAGAGGTCATCTATCCTAGGCAAAGGATACTTGTTCTTCACAGTTACCTTGTTCAACTTCCTAAAGTCTATGAAAATGATCAAAGTACCATAATTTTTCTTCACAAATAATATTGGGGAACCCCAAGGTGACACACTTGGGTTTATGTATCCCTTTTTCAAAATCTCTTCCAATTTCATTTGCTACTCCTTCAGTTTTGATTTACTCATCATGTAAGGGGTCTTAGATATTGGAACTTCTCCAGGTATCAGATTGATGGAGAAGTCAATATCTCTCTTGGGTGGAAATCTTGGTATTTCCTTGAATACATATTCAAACTCTTTTAGGAATAAATAATCTTCAATATTTTGTACCTTATGTTTAGGTGTCTCTTCCATATGTGTTGCAAATATGTGACACCCTTTCCTGTAACTCTTCTTCAGCTGCAAGTTTGAAATTTCTCTGATGGTTACCTCCCTGGGAATTCCTTGTACTATCCTTGAGTTCCCTTCCTCCTCCAAGAAAGTAAATTCCTTATTATAACATTATAGGACAACATGATATTGGTACAACAAATCCATACCAATTAGGCAGTCACAAGAACCTAAAGGTATGATGTTCAAATATTCCTTGGTGCTCAATCCATTCATGTCCATTGAACATGCATTAACCACCTCGTTATTTTTTCTTTTAGATCTTGTATCTAGTTTCACCATACAAGGTTTTTCAAGCTTTCTCCTTGGAAATTGGAATATTTCCACCATATTAGGATCTAGATAACTATGAATAGCTCCTAAATCAATTAAAATAGAAATTGTTTGGTCGTTGATTTTACCTTCCACTTCAATCATGTGTGACTGAAAATCAACTTCCTTGTTATCCGAAGTTGCACAAATCCTTGGTACACTTATTTCCATGTCCTCCACTACTTCATATTTTTGTACATTGTAATAATCCTTCACTTTTCCACCTCCATGAGGGAAATCTCTCAACACATTATCTCCTCCACAACCCCAACATTGAATAGGTGGTTTCCTTGGTCTTTTCCAGATTTCCTTTGTCATTTTGGGTTCTTTATAGATTGTTTGTCCCTGAGAATTGTTTCTCAAGAACTGTATCTTGGTCCCCCTCTTCTTCTGGTCATCATACTTTTCCTTTTTCTTTCCCACGCCCTTTGGAAAATTGGTCTTCCTCTATGTTGATCATAAAGGCATTTAGCTCTCCTTATAGTTTTCTCTAGAGTCTTGGGATTGCGTTGATGGACATTTATGACACACTGTCAACTGGAAGGGAATAGTCTGGTCCAAGTTTGTCTAAATAACCCAATCCATTTGGAATAGCTACCCTTGATGGGTTTAACGACTCTGTTAGCCGGTGAAAGGATGAAAATAAATAAACAAAAAGTTGTTTTAGATCCTAACTACTAATTTTCATATTTTGAGTATTTACAATGATCTATTATATCAGATAACCTTACACTTAATTACATAAATTTACAAAATTTACAAGTTTTACATGGGTACAAGATTTATGAGAAACCTTGTAAACTAAGGTTGTACAAGAGAACCAAATCTCATGCAAAATTAAATAGATATAGAACATACTACTAATCTTATTTTAACCTTGCAACTAAAAATAAATAAATAAATGAATGTAAATAATATTGTTTTAACTTAAATAAACAAAGTGTTTAGGCTTAAATGTTAATTTACATTCAGAAAACATAAATCAAAATAAATAAAAAATCATTAACCAATAATTGGTCAGTATTTAAAGAGAACTTTTGGTTGTGCCTTCTTGTATAACGTTTCTCCAACAACTTGTCTGTTAAAAGAAATCTATACCAAAATGTTGTATAATTCTAATACTGTGACAGTGTCAGGATAAAAATCACTTTGAATGACAATTTAAATCTTATTTAAAATGCAGAAAGAACAACTTTCAAATCATGATCCTTAGTGAATATATAATAGATTAATCGACAATAACAAAATCTCAATTGAACAATTATATCTTTACAAATCTAAATTACATGAATAAACTCAATATAATACAAGATTTTTATCAAAATAATACAATCACCAAGATCAAGATAATTGGGATAATATACTCTTAAAGATTCAAAAAATTAATACATAAATGATAGCAATTAACCATGTATTGATAAAACAGACTAAAGCTAGTTTAAATCAATGCATGATCAATTACTCAAAGAATATGAAGATATTATAATGAAAACAAAACCATTTTACTCACACGACAAAATCAATTAAGAAATCTAGGATTTCATATTTTTCTTTGAAAATACTGGTCCATTCTCCCAAAATTCCAACCATATGTTGCTCCTTTTGAAAACAAAAAAATATACAAAATAAATAATATACAAAAAAGATGGATAAAATCCTCCTCTGAATTTCTTTGATCCTCCAGGATCTTAAATTTCTCATATATTTATCTAATGAATGAATAGTCTTGGCGTCACTAATAATTTCCGCCACCTAAAATTTGTGTCGTAAAGAAACACAAATATCTTTCAAATCGCGCATTTGTTTGACGAAAATATCACAATTAAGCTAAATGGGCCCATTCCGCAGATGGGTTTTCAACCGTTTCTTCATATTCCTCATGGTTTGGCTGCAATCAGTCTCACAAAATTGTCTTTTTGTTCTTGAACGCATTTCCAAATCTTATCTATTGTTGCTCACAAATTGTTTGCAACAATCCAATATTATTTTTGGATCAATTATCTTGAACGTATTTAGATAATAAAATCAAGCCATGATCAGATCCGTATCAAATATCTGATAATAGAAACCTATGAAAGAAAAATAAACCTAAATTAATAACCTAAAAAATTGTGAATAAAACAAAATCTAGAACAATAAATTAAAATGAATTTAAACTAAAAGCTACCTATAAATTGTAAACAAATATTGGTTATATTTTCCTTTCAAATATAATCTTAAAATTCTAGAAGCTTCAAGTTGATGGAGAGGAGAATAATATTAATTTTGGGTTTTCACAAAATCAAACAAATGATAGATAATTCTTTTTTATTTTTATTTTTATTTTGAAATGAGATGCAAAATGAAAAAGAAAATTAATTAATTAAACCCACCAAATGATTTTGTGAAAATGACAAACTAACCAAGATATTATTTGATGAAGTATTGAATCCATTATTCAAAATAGTCAAACTTGCTAATGAGAAAAAGACGAACACATAATCATAATTTAAATGAAAGTAAACAATTGTTAAGAATTAACGTTTTTGTTTAAATTGATATTTCTATGCTCGTTTATAAATTTTGACATATACTCTTGTAATACATGTCTCATACTATGGTGAATTTCTTATGTTTGTCTCAAAGAAAGCCAAGGTATGGAACTATTCAAAAAGGTTGATTCTGTATCTCATTATAATTGTAAAGATTCTAATGGGGGGCCTTTAAATTTTGTAAAAATTTAGGGGGAGTTGTTGGGGCCCAACAAATGGCGACTTACTGGGTGAAGCAATTATCTCTGATCTGGTAAGATATCATCTCAGGAATAAAAGAATAATACTTGAAATGGGATTTAATCTCCTTGAAATAAATTCACTTTGAGACCATATAGTATTAGGATAAGCTTAATGTTATAACTAGACAATAGAATTTTCTTTACATGGGATTATAACCTGAAAGAATGTCTTAATCAAAGATTCACAATGTTTATAAAAGAATTTCAATAATGTTGATAGAGCCACTACTACCAACATGCATCCATAGCCTCGGAAGGGATGTCATTTAACCCACTCAAATGATTTAATAACATCCAATAGTTGTATCCACATTATGTATACTTCTAGAAAATTTAATTTAAAAGCATATACTTTCTACCTCTTGACCCGACATTCCTTCGTTGCCAGTAGGCATGTTCAGTACCACGACGAAGTTGTCTTGGTATCATGTGTGCATTTACCCGCTGCCAGCGATCCTATTCAGTATCCCAACCGATTTACACACACTTCCCACACTTAAGTGCTTCCAACCCTATTATTCCACTTTTAAATAATAATACAATTATAGATTTATTGATGACAATGAGAGTGGGGTGATACTGGAAGTTAACTGCAATACAGGTGAATAGTTGATCATGCTATTTATTTTCTTTCAAAACTGGAAGTTTTATCATGGCTTAGAGACTTTAGATTTCAGTTAAGAAATCATCTAGAGAATGGGGAAACACTTTAAAGTGATTCCTTAAGAATATGGACAACGTAAAAAATTTAAAGATCATCATAATTCTCAAATATTTAAACCATATCTATGATGTAATACTCTGGCAAAGACAATTTGAAGACAAAACAAAAGTGTAAATTGGCTTGAAAATCAATTGTCTGAGATATATCTTAATATCATGACCTCTTTGAACTATTTCAAATTGCTTGAGAAACACAAGTCTTGAAATGAATGCTTACAACTGACGATGTCTCTTGGATCAACAATATAATGGTTCAAAAATATATACAAGAAGAAAATTCAATCAAAGCAATCAAATAAAGAGAAAAACACACACAAAAAAATATGATTTTATTAATGGAATTTAAAATCAGAAGTGCATAAAAAATAAAATAAAAAATCGAAATAGCAAAAGCACACTTTCAGAAATAATGGCCAAAGATAAACTTGAGCTTTTGGATATACTAGCATCCCATTGTAAAACAAAGGAAGAACCAAATCATATAAAATATCATGTGCGAGGAAGTTCTTTTCTTAATATAGTGATGCATAAGATGCTACATTGACCAAGCATTATTATTAAAAATAGAAGAGACTAAAAGAAAATAAAAAAATACTTATTAAGATGAGTGAAGTCCTACTCGTGGAACCTTGGGTCAGGGTTGAATTCAGGTGAATTGATAGTTTAAATTTACTTATCTCTTTACTTTCCATTTTAAAATTTCCATGATGATAATGCGTTTTTGAAAAGAAATATTCAGCAAAAAGAAGAGAGAAAAGGATTAAAGTGGACTTCCCTTACAAGATTCATATTATGGTTCTCTTGGTGTACCCATGTGTGTTCATAACTACATTATTACAAAAAGAAACATTGAGAAATAAAACTAAAGGAAACCTACTCTAACTACTAAATAAATCGAAATACTAAGTGAAGTCATATTTCCAATTCTACAATGAAAAAAAAATCGAATATTAGTAACAAGAATGGAATTTTATCAAAATATGACAAAAATACATCATACTTACCTTTATAATCATCATTTAAAAACAAAGAAAACATGACCTTCCCATTCCCTTGAACATTCTTTATGTATGAATCCTCCAACTATTCTACAATCTTGTCGTGATATGGGTCATAATGGCATGGGAGAATGTAAGTGAGTTTGGAAAACTTGTCAATATTATGGGGACCTAACATAACCATTGGCCAAGGCCGAAGTGCCCCATCCTCCTGACAATTTTCCAAGTGTTCATTAATTTCTTCACATGGAGGACCTAAAAAAATCATGTCATGCTTACCTCCTAGATTTTTAGGTAGAAACAAAGCAAGCACAACTTTATATTTATTCTGAATATTTTTTAGATATGAATCCTCAAGCCATTCTAAGATCCTGTCATAAAAATTAGGATGCAAACTATGAATTCGAAGAAATAGATATGTCAATGGGGAAGAAATCATAATAGTATTCATGACATCAATTAAATTATTGGTTTGAACACTTCCTTTGATGAGATGGATCATTTCAAAATGCGAAGCATAATCATTAAAATTTGAACTAACCAAAGAATGGATATGCAATGTAGAATATTTGATCTCCATAAAAATGAGTGCATTGTCTTTTTCAAAAATAAATCATGTAAAAACATCTTGCAACATATCATTTTCCCATGAGGATGATGAAAGCAAAAGAGCATCAAATCCGACTTCGTAAATGTTATGTTTGAAATTAATTTCACCAAATCTTGGCATATAGAAAAGATCATATTGTGATGACAAAGATTAATATACCGTGGGTAAAATATCATTAACACCATAAACTAAGAAGAGATCAAGATATAAAGAGTAAAATGAATTAGAAATGAGCACATGAAAACATGCTCTTGATCTATGATAATTAACAATGGTATTCTCAAGGCATTCCTCTTCACTTGCCTTAATAATTTCACTATGTTTTGGTGACAAATCCTTCAACATAATATGATCATCTAAATTTTCCTCATGTATGATAGATAATTCAAAACTTTCATGACAGACATTGAATCTTTTGTGTGGATAAGGTATGATTTGTGGATAAAGGTTAAAGGTTTCTTCTTCGAATTGTAGATCTACATCTCTAATCAGTTTCATTGGAATGTTAGAATGCTTAATATCATTTTCATCACCTAAGTGTTCTTCGATAACTTAATTTAAGTACTGATTAGAGAAAGAGTTAGAATAATATGGACATTCACCTTGACCCAACATCAAACATTCTTCCACGATGGTCAAGGATTGAATATACAATTATTCATAGGAAAAACCAGTTTGATTGTCAGTAAGAACCTTTTCAATAGATTCTACCTCCCTTGCTTGTTGAAGATTTTATGATGGATTCCTCTCATCGTGCAAAAAAAAATCATCCCACAATTGAGTGATATGATTTCTAACTGATTCATCATCTACAATCGAAAATGGTTGGATGAAAGGGGCACAAACATCAGAGAAGAGATTTATTAGAAATGACATGTCATCAAGTTGAAATTTACAGAGAACATGATGGATGCTTGTTAAAAAGACCTCTGTATATGAATCATCATTGATTCGTAGAACCTGCAATTCTTCACATAATTGATTGTAATCATAGATTTCAAAAGAATCCAAAAATTCCTATACAAATTGAAACCAATCAATAATGTGATATGCTGGAAAAGACTCAAACCAGTGTTTAATCCGACCCTTGAAAGTAAAAATGAACAATATGCATAAAACCTTTAAATCAGAACTATCATGCTTGATGCATTTACACCAACACTTGTTAAGATGGTCTTTTGTAGATACATCCCCCCCACCATCAAAGGCGAGTTTGGACAAGAGAGAGACTATCTTGTTGGGAATATTAGGTAATGAGAAGTGGAAAGCATGTTCTAACACAGTGATTTGGGGAGCCATAGGAAATTAAATAAATTCAAAACAAAGACTTCAGCAAGGCCAACTTGTCAGTCTGGCTTGCCTTCTACTTCATTTCAATATGACACAGAAGAAGAATTTATAAATCTGAAATTATGACAGGCTGAGGGGTAAAACATTTAATAATTAAATTTACCTCGACCCTCCTTCTAGCGCTATTTGTTGACGGACGTTTATGACACACTGTCAACTGGAAGGGAATAGTTCGGTCCGAGGTTGTCTAAATAACCCAATCCGTTTGGAATAACTACCCCTGACAGGTTTAACGACTTCGTTAGCCAGTGAAAGGATCAAAAAAAAAAAATGAAAAGTTGTTTTAGATCATAACTACTAATTGTTAGATTTCGAGTATTTACAATGATCTATTAGATTAGATAACCTTACACTTAATTACATAAATTTACAAAATTTATAAGTTTTACATGGGTACAAGATTTACGAGAAACCTTTTAAACTAAGGTTGTACAAGAGAATCGAATATCATGCAAAATTAAATAGATCTAGAACATACTACTAATCTTATTTTACCCTTGAAACTAAAAAAAATTAAAAAAATGAATGTAAATAATAATGTTTTAACTTAAATAAACAAAGTGTTTAAGCTTAAATGTTAATTTACATTGACAAAATATAAATAAAAACAAATAGAAAATCATTAACCTATAATTGGGCAGTATTTAAGGAGAATTTTGGTTGTGCCTTCTTGTATAACGTTGCTCCAACAATCTGTCTGTTAAGAGAAATATATAGCAGAAGATTGTATAATTCTAATATTGTGGTAGTGTCAGGATAACAATCACTTTCACTGACAATTTAAATCTTATTTAAAATGTAGAAAGAACAACTTTCAAATCATGATCCTTAGTGAAGATATAATAGATTAATCGACATTAAGAAAAATTTCAATTGAACAATTATATCTTTACAAATATGAATTAAATGAATAAACTCAATATAATACAAGATTTGTATCAAAATAATACAATCACCAAGATCAAGATAATTGGGATAATAGACTCTTAAAGATTGAAAGCATTAATACATAAATGATAGCAATTAACCATGTATTGATAAAATAGACTAAAGCTAATTTAAATCAATGCATAATCAATTACTCGAAGAATATGAAAATATTATAATGAAAACAAAACCATTTTACTCATGGGACAAAAGCCATTAAGCAATCTGGAATTTCATATTCTTCTTTGAAAATACTAGTCCATTCTCCCAAAATTCCAACCATCTGTTGCTCCTTTTGAAAATAAAAAAAGTTTACAAAATAAATAATATGCAAAAAAGAAAGGATAAAAATCCTCCTCTGAATTTCTTTGATCCTCCAAGCTCTAAAATTTCTCATATATTTATCTAATGAATGAACAGTCTGGGTGTCACTAATAATTTTCACCACCTGAAATTTGCCTCTTAAAGAAACAAAAATATCTCTCAAATCACGCATTTGTTTGGGAAAAATCAAATAAGTAAGATAAATGGGTTCATTTTGCAGATGGGTTTTCAACCATTTCTTCATACTCCTCACAGTTTGGCTGCAATCAATCTCACAAAATTGTCTGTATATTCTTGAACACATTTCCAAATCTTATCTGTTGTTGCTCATAAATTCTTTGCAACAATCCAATATTATTTTTTGATCAATTATCTTGAACGTATTTAGATAAGAAAATCAATCCATGATCAGATCCGTATCAAATATCTAATAATAGAAACCTATGAAACAAAAAGAAACCTAAATTAATAACCTAAAAATTGTGAAGAAAACAATATCTAGAACAAGAAAATTAAAATGAATTTAAACTAAAAGCTACCTATAAGTTGTAAACAAATATTGGTTATATTTTCCTTTGAAATATGATCTTAAAATTCTATAAGCTTCAAGTTTATGGAGATGAGAAAAATCTTGATTTTGGGTTTCCACGAAATCAAACAAATGATAGGTAATTATTATTTTATTTTTATTTTTATTTTGAAATGAGATGCAAAATGAAAAAATAATTTAATTAATTAAACCTATCAAATAATTTTGTGAAAATGAGAAACCAACCAAGATATTATTTGATGAAGTATTGAACCAATTATTAAAAATAGTCAAACTTGATAATGAGAAAAAGACGAACACATAATCATAATTTAAACGAAAGTAAACAATTGATAAAAATTAACATTTTTGTTTAAATTGAGATTTCTATGCTCATTTCTAAATTTTGACATATACTCTTATAATGAATGTCTCATACTATGATTAATGTCTTAATTTTTTCTCAAATCAAGCCAAGGTTTGGAACTATTCGAAAAGGTTGATTCTGTAGCTCATTATAATTGTAAAGATTCTAATGGGGGCCCTTTAAATTTTGTAAACATTTAAGGGGAGTTATTGGGGCCAAACAGATCGCCATACTGTATCTTATCACTAATAAAATATGGCAGCCCACTCAGGTACCTATCAATCTTATCTTTCTTGTCCTTGATGAAAGAAACATATTTCAACATCTCTAAAAAACTTATCTCATACTCATATATGGTCATACTCCCAAGATTGAGTTCAAAGAACTTCCTCATTTTCTTATAATAGTATCTCTTAGTTAAGTATTTATTTTGGAAATGCCTCTTGAACTCCCTCCAAGTTACCTTCTTCTCATAAATGTGTTGCACTTGCACAAATAGATCCCACCACATTGATGCTTTTCCCTTGAGCTGATAAATGGAAATTTTTCCTTCTTCTTGTGAAGAATATTTATGCAATTGGAAATACTTCCTCATGCCTAACATCCATGTCTAAGCATTCTCATCCTTCTTTTTCTCACCATCAAATGTAGGAGAATTTATTTTTTTCATTTCCCCTTATAGATCATCCACCCCATACCTTTTCTTAATCTTCCTAACAAGGGATGGACTGGAACTTATGTTTGCTCTCTTAGTTGAATTCCTTGGGGAATGATGGTGATGTCTTCCAACACTTATTTTTCTTACCCTCTCATCATGAGACCTGTGATTCCTTGATATTCTTGAATCATTATTCTTATCCATATTATTCTCTATTATGTCCAAGCTATGCATTATATTTATGTTGAAGTCTTCCTTCTACTCTTTGTATTTCATAAGCCTCTCATTATCAACTTTATAACTTTGGACATCCCTTTTCAAACTTTTTATGGTCTCTACCAAGTTCATTCTTTCATCCTTTCCTTCTCCATGTCCATTTGAATTTTTACCTTCATTTCATATATCGACATACAACCCTTTGATCTCATCCTCGTGGTTGTAAGCCCCCTATGCATCTTCCATGATTTTGAACTTTGTTGTGATCCTGTTCTAATATAAATGTTGTAATTCTACAAAATGTGTGTCCAACAAAAATGGTTAGGCTTAATAATTTACAATTACATAAAATTCCATATGATTCTATTCCAATAATGTATTCAGATTCTTTCTTTCATGGAACCACTCGAAAAGTCTCAATACTTAGATTATTTTCATCTATGCAGACTCACAAACTCACAAACTCGTGGACTCATGGAAGGATAACTCTCCCTTTCATAAGTATGTCCAAAATTTTCCCATACTTAACCATTTTCCTCTTCTTTGGACTTGTGGACTCATGGACTCATGGAAGCATAACTCTCCCCTTTCATAAGTTTGTCTGAAAAATTCACATAGTTAACCATTTTTCCACTTCTTCAGACTCACAGAATTGTGGAATCATAGACTCATAGTAAATCCCAACACTTAACCATTTTTCCACTTATTTAGACTCACGGACTCAAAGACTCATAATAAGTCCCAACACTTAACCATTTTCCACTTCTTTGAACTCGCGAACTCATGGATTCATGATAATTCCCAACATTAATCTGTCAAAAAATTCTCAATATTTAAGCACTTTTCCACTTCTTCGAACTCGCGGACTCACAGAATCACGGGCTCACAATAAGTCCCAACACTTAACTATTTTCCACTTATTTAGAATCGTGGACTCAAAGAATCATGGACCCATGATAAGTCCGAACACTTAACAACTTTCCACTTCTTCATACTCACAAACTCATAGACTCATGATAAGTCCCAACACTTAACCATTTTCCACTTCTTCATACTCACGGACTCACCAACTCATAATAAGTCCCAATACTTAACCATTTTCCACTTATTTGGATTCATGGACTCACGGACTCACAAAATCATGATAACTCCCATCACTAATCCATATGAAAAGTCTCAACACTTAACCATTTGTCCCCTTCTTCAAACTAATGGACTCATGGAATCATAGACTCATGGACTTATAATAAGTCCCAACACTTAAACCATTTTCCACTTCTTCGGACTCACAGAATCATGATAATTCCCAACACTAATCTATCCAAAAAATCTCAACACTTAACCATTTTTTTCATTTATTCGGACTCGTGGACTCACAGACTCATAATAAGTCCCAACACTTAACCATTTTCCACTTCTTAAGACTCATGGAATCATGATAAGTCCCAACACTTAACCATTTTCCACTTCTTCAGACTCGCAGACTCACTGAATAATCGTAAGTATCAACACTTAGCCATTTTCCCATTTCTGTGGACTCACAGACTCACGAACTCATGATAATTCCGAACACTAATCCATCCAAAAAGTCTCAACAATTAACCATTTTGTTCACATTTTAGGACTCGTAGACTCACAGAATCATGGACTCATAATAAGTCCCAAAATGTAACAATTTTCCACTTCTTTAAACTTGCAGACTCACGGACTCACGGACTCATGATAATTCCTAACACTTAACCATTTTACACTTATTCGGACTCGGGGACTCATGAACTCACGAAGTCATCATAAGTCTCAACACATAGCCATTTTTCCATCTTTGAGAACTCATGGAATCATACTAAGTCCCAACACTTAGACATTTTTCCACTTCTTCAGACTCACAGACTCAAGGACTCACAAACTTGTTACATTTCTTACATAAGTTCGTCTGAAAAGTCTCATCACTTAGCAATTTTTTCGTCTTTGTGGACTCACTGACTCATACTAAGTCCCAACACTTAGCCATTTTTTCACTTCTTCGGACTTGTAGACTCATGAAATCATGGAATTGTAAAATTTCTTACATAAGTCCATTCGAAAAGTCTCAACGCATTTTCTATATTTTTGGACTCACAGACTCATACTAAGTCCCAACACTTTCCATTTTTCCACTTCTTTGGACTCATAGACTCGCGGACTCACGAAATCATAAACCTAATACTTATATTATTTGTATCTCTCTACCTATGAGTACATGCCACCATGGAATTACATGTCCCTTGCCTCCATGTCAGCTGACACATGTCCCTTTCCCATGTCATCATGACATCAGCGTACAGAAAAATACCGATTTTTTGTTTTTCAATTTCACTTATTTTCCAAAATTCCAAAAGCGCTTAAATTCGCCCAAGAAATGAAAATTCCTTCTAGGGCCATCATTAGAGATCTATGACTAAAATTAATAAAACCAATTCAATTCTAGTACATATACATGTGTACACTTCTTTCTAATTTGAGTCTTTCACTTTCAAATTTGCTATTAATTAGCTACAGGAAATTGGGGCTTTTGCCCAATTTCATTCCATTTTTCCATGGTCGCTCGACAACCACTAAATTTATTCAATTTCATTCAATGGTCCATATACTTATATTGACTTCAATTCAACCATTTACAGGTCTAAACTTACTCAAACATAGATTAAAGTCCATAAAAACTCATCCTTGGACCAATTTCCCAAATTCCTTAAGCACTTAACAACAAAAAATTGGGGCTTCAACCCAATTTTATGTGGCTTCTCCTGATTTTACCATGGAAACATCGTAACATTTTTATCACATAATATGCAACCAAACTCTTCCTAAGATTCTGTCAAACAATTTTCTTTCAAACTCTGTAATTTCACTTCAGCGCTCTATTAAATGGCCCATGAAGGCTCAATGTTGAAAGTTGGGATCTGATACCAATTTATAACATCCCCAGCCACCATGTTGGGCTATGCCACTTAAAAAAAAAATTATCAACTCTGATACCAATTTGTAACAACTCCATTATCAAGGACTCAACAACATGCTCTGGTAATGTTCCCAACCATGATCTAGAACACGCCCTGTGGCATTATGAATTCTGATACCATTAGATTAAATAATAAGTTATGCATATGAATAGAGTTAAGTCGAAATAATAATAACATGCATGCTACCATAACAATTCATATGAAAATTTAACAACATAGAATTCATGACAGAAAAATCATACTTGCGCAGACACATTAATTGAAATAAGCACATCAAAGGAACTTTTCTCAGGAAAATAAACACCAACTGCATGCAGACCTTCCATGTTCCTCCCAGCCTTAGACCGCACTACTCATAACTCTCAATAGCAGGTCACCTCCTAGCTGGGGATAAACTTTGTCAGTGCAAAGAGAATACTAATCCAGTCCAAGGTATGATAAGTGACAAAATTAATCCATCCAAGGTGCCAATTGTTGCAACTAGCCTACAATCTCTCATTCCTGACATGTCTGTCCCACCCCAGGAAGTGTGTCCCTTCTATACTCAACATTCCCTAGACTGCCCCACTTCCCTTTCGGGGATTCAACAACAAGATGGATAAGAAGTCTCAAAACCCCATAGTTATTTCCCAATGCACCAGAGAAAAAATCTCAGAAGTTTCTCTCCTAGAGAACTACTCACGGGCTTGGCAACCCGCTTCTTATGTAATACGGCTTGAAAACCACTTCTTCCATTCATCTCTCACGCTAACATTATAAGTACATGTTATTGTTACAGTTGAGTACCTTCAAGTAACACTAACATCTGCCTCCCATGAAAGAATAGTCCCTTTTGACCTTAATTCCCATTCGCACTATATCCACAATTATATATATGCATGGTTATTTGAAGACAATTGGCACTCCAAGGGACTCCCTTGTCCCTACTTTCAAGACTTAGGATATATATTAATATCCATTAATTTATCTTTAAGGAATAATGTTATAATATTCCATTGGGATTAAGCCGCCTAGCTTATCCCCTTCCTAGACTCTTAGCCCCCCGTTCCCCTTTCTATTGGAGTTTATTCCCCCATAATTTTTTTATGTGATCGTTATACAACATCGATATGTTTTCATAAATAATATGAGTGTTTACATATTACAAAAATAGGCTCACTATCATTTAGCATCTAGGCTCTTTGGCCTAATAACAACACAAGCACCCTGGCCCAAAATATCTTGGCTCAACAACCTACATGTTCATTTACATTTATATGTACAATTGGGATTAGGCCTAGGGGTATTACACCTCCATATTTAGAACCATATTTAGAATATAACACACAGAGCGAGTGAATGTAGCATTAGACTTGCGATCAAGCGTTGTTAGTTGTGAGTCGTTCTAGTTAAATCTGAAGGTGGCAGGTGGGTAGATTTGATTTGTGGAGAAAGGTATGTTGGGTGCCAGTTTTGATATTTTCATCATTAGCATTCACCATTTTATCTACAAAACCTCTACTTTTTCCTGTTTTCATGTACTTAATGGAATAATATGCACAAACAAGGTAATAAGTTGTCTTTTGGAAAAAAAACTCTTAGTTTTTCTTGTAAATAATAATTAAAGCTATTTTTGCAAACAATTACCTATAATTCAGTCATTACATGAATGAACTATGTTTCATGAGTTATTATAGGAATGATAGGTTGACATGGTTATGATCCATCAAATTCAGATTTTCCACTTGGAGGTTTTTAATTTATGTCAAGAGATGGTGATTTACCTATCTTACCCTTCCCATGGCACTCAACACCCGACAATCAATGCTAGTCAAAATTGACAGACAATTATTACAGGAAAATCGACTGACAGTTATTAGATGAAATACATAGGAATCACAAATTAACAAAGGCAATTTTTCATAATCATTTGCAAGCATATAATGGAAAATCACGAAAAAAAATAACATGGATTTTTTCCAAAATGTACCCATTAGGTGACACATGTTCAGATTTCCCAGAAAAGGCATACTGACAGAGATATGGGCATATTTATAATATGTTTTTCATAATCATTTGCAAGCATATAATGGAAAATCACGAAAAAACATAACATGGATTTTTTCTAGAATGTACCCATTAGGTGACACATGTTCATATTTCCCAGAAAAGGCATACTGACAGAGATATGGGCATATTTATAATATGTTTTTTCCTACATTTTTCTGTAGAGTACGACTATCAATTCACACACCATACATAGCACCCAACCAATAATAAAATAAAAGTAATCTATTTTTAATGGTTGTAACTAGATTTGAGTTATATATTTAACCGACTATCCACTAAAAAAAAGAGAAAAACTTGTAAGCCATTCATGGCTTGGTGCATCAGACTTTGGGGATATTGGTATAAATCCATTCCCATTCCTCTTTTTATAAATTCATGAGAAGAGATTAGATGCACATGGATAGGCAATGTTAGATGCAGTTATGTAGTGTTGCATTGTAGCAGAAGATGATTATGATTTGTTTTTAAGATGATTCTCAACACAACAGTTGAATACTTCTTTGTAACTGATGATTGGATGTTGAATTAATGAATATTATGTTGTTGTAAACTCCCTCAAGGCTCTATGATTCCTCATAGATTATGTTGGAAGAGGAAGGGCCCCTGTCTCCAATATAATATATACAATTATTTATTTTATGTTATGTGTATATATTTACTATTTTTCATCATTTACTTTTATGTAATTTACTTTCATGTCATTTATTTTGTTGTTATAGTTCATTAGCTCACATTTTTCTGCATATATTATGATCCAGGAGGATCTGAGGAATGCTCATAGGGTCCCAAGGGATCCATAAATGCTCATTATTCAATAATCCCATATTCTCTCCAAGATGACATCAATATTACATCAATATGTAGAACTCGTTGTCATCTTTCCAACGACGCAAACAGAAAGTCAAACAGAGTTCGTATGAAAAATATATTGTTACAAGGAAAATCTCTCTATGTCTAGGGGAGAAACACAACAAATGGAACAACAAATGAAATCAACTCTAATCTCAAGTATGTTGTATAAATGAAATGCTAACAACAGAAGTCTATAATCCTACCTCATCCGGAATTCTGAAGAAGACCACCGTTGAGCACGTGACCCAAAGATTTACACCTTCAAATTTTCTTCAACAACCAAGATACACAAGCATGTGGTATTGATATATAATGTTAGCATATAAATCAACATAATCCATTAACATACATAACAAATACACCCATGGAAAGCAATATAAATATTTTCAAGATATCAATTGGATGAGAAGAGACTATTTCTATTAATGTAATCAACAGAAGTACATAGGTGAAAAACTTTTGTAATGACACAAATTAGAACCGATAAACTAAGTCCCTCTAGTTGGGCCTCCACCACTTAAATCCTCCAGAAAGGCAAGCTCACATGTAGGATTCAATGAGGTTCTCCATCACAAGATAGGATGAGCATGGGGTCTGAACAGAAGAAGTTCATAATTTCAAGGACAAAAGGATGCAGACTATATTGAGGTGAAATTTATCTAGAGTATCTTTTTTCTCTATGATGTGTTGAATCTCTTCAAAGCTTGGATATAGATCAATTTATATCCTCCAAATGGAATTGAAGGGTCGATTCAAATTGTTTCCATTATATGGAAGGTCGAGGATCACAGATCTCATGACATGGCATGGAAACCTGATGCAATTTTAATTTTTATGCACCAAACCTGATGTACGTGGGTTGTAATGGAGTAGCCCGCATATGTACTCGTGTTTCATAACTGTGAGGTCACGTACATGCATAAAAAATTAAATTTTTAGCTCTGGAATGGGGGAATTTATTTCTACAGAGGGAAATGGAAGGCCATTAGAGAAATATGGATGGAGTGGGGAAAACGTTGCTATAACATATTCCCCCTAATGTGTGACGTCATAGGAGTATCTACAATGGCCAAAATACATTATAATTCATAGAAGTGGAGTAATGAATACTCATCTAGAAGTACTAGTTACTCATGAGAATATTACAACTCACAATGAATTTGTACACATGGTTTCCAATATGAATTACACTGTAGATCCATGTGGATATATATCAAATAGTTTCTCATGGCCATGAATAGGTAATACAAAGTGGACATATGCCATAAGTTGCCATAGTCACAAACAAGACATAGTGGAGTCTAGTCTCAAAATCAACGGAAGATATCTGTATACAATGGAGTACTATCTGATCTTCCATGATCACTGAAGTCATATAGGTATTGGTCCAATGAAAGATAACAACATATATGGGGTACTACTACTATAAACTGGAGGTATTCTACACTGTCCATCAAAGGTGAAAGTCTACATTATGTGAATTGAGGAGTTGAAGTAGAACACAATGAGACTTTGTTTGATTACCGGTCATTAAGGTATACCATTAAAAAACACGAGACAACCCACCAATAATGAAAGTAGGTGTCAAGGAATTGAGTACGTTCAACAACTATGAATAAGGGTGTTGAAGTCGAATAATTGAAGAATCCATTGATCAAGAGACATTAATGTATTCCCAACTAGAGATGGCGAGAGAACCTACCACTGATGAATTCAAGCCTCTAGGTACTCAAATGACTCTAGATCTCAATTCCAAAATAGACAAGATGGAGTTGATGGAAGGAGACCTGATGAAAGGAGAGAAATAAGTTATCTATCATCATCCATCACATGGTACAAAGAAATAGCTTGATAATTATGAGGAGCTCGTACAAATAGGATGTTCACAAACCAATGGCCATGTGCATCTCTCATTTGGACCATATATATGTAGTGCACGAAAGATACCTTTTGAATAGAAGCCAATAAGGAAAACTTCTGACAAAGGCGAGGAAACCACCAATTGGGATAATGGAATCCAAGACATTGCATGAATCCTAATGTATGAATAGATTTCTTACCTTCAAACACAAGGGAAACCCCCCATTCAACAACCAATGAGGATATGTCATTTGTTGGGTTCAAGGTTACCTACCAATGATGAAAGTAGGCTCATTGTGAAAGGTAGGACAAAAAATTCATGTTATTTTGAGATACATTGAGGGTATGACCAACATGCAAAGTAACGAGTTATGAGGAGTGGATGACATGGGATTTATACTTCCTTTGAAAAATAACATGAGACATATGGATAAATCATGAAGCATATACTTAACACTGATCATTGACAAAATTTTGCAATGCGGGAGGCATCAACAAACTCTCCGTTGGAACTCAGAATCACCCTCAGATTGCAAGAGGATAAGCCCAATACCCATCAAAATATTTGTAAATGTAAATGAGTGATTAAAGGTCAAATGGACAAAACTCATAATAAAAATGTTTTAACTCAGAAATCTGGGCTAGCATGCATAAGAAAATGAGGTCTTGATTAACTTCAGTCAGTGATTTGGTGTAAAAGTGAATAGGAGGAAGACTTAGTGAGGAAGGTGTAAAGGTATTATATTGACATCAGGTCTTCAAGCAGCCAAGGGAAGAAAAACTCAGTCACAAGAAATTCTTGAACTTAAAGTTTATGAACACTGAAAAACATTCATAGGAACATTATAAGCAAGCATTCATTATAATACAACCACAAAATATCATATGGATCATCCAATCATGAGTATTTCAGTATAAGAGGCAACAAGATGATAAAAGAAAATTGACTTCTATTACTCAAAATGTCTCAAGTCCAATACATAATCAGAGAACAACTTTACTTAGTCAAAATATTACAATCAGGGATCCCCGCTCAACCATTTGAATCTCTCTAATCATTTAGAAGATGTATTTATAATAAAAACAGGAAAGGAAACAACTAGAGATGTGAGATGGCCTTCATATCCTAGGATTCTCCAAAACAACTACAATTCTAACACATGTGCTAACATATCTTAACAAAGTGCTACAATTTAGGAGCCATGTTGGCAACCACTCCAACAAGATCTAAATGGCATGTATTCTATCTTAGGCACATTCATTTTTAGTGCCAAGTGTCCTCCAATGGTCGTATGTTGCTTCCAAGTTTCCACCTGTGATCCTTTCTTCTCTCCACATCATCAAAAATCAAGGAGTCATGAATTTGAACCTTTGACTGCAAGGGCCAGTTCGTAGTTCCATTCTGTAGCACATTTGGTAGCCAATTCTATAGCTCCCTTTGTAAACAACTACAGATTTTGTAGCGCTTCCTGTGTAAGAAATCTGTAGATTATGTAGTGCCACTCTTGAAATAGCTCTGCATATTGGTAGCACCATCCATAAAATAGCTCTGCAGATTATGTAGCGCCATTGTTGAGTTTGGATATGATATTCCATATCTCTTTTGGTAGTGAAATTGCATAACATCATCTATAGACAATTTCATAGTGCCATGGCACTACATAATCTCTGTGTGATGTAATCAATTCTTCAAAAACAAAAAAAACTTAGCTGATGGACTAGCAACTTGTATATGCTTGTATAGGTAGAAAAATCATACTTCCTTGATCATTTCACACTTGGAAAAATAGACCAACCACAAAAATGGATATGTCATCCCCCAACTACTTCATCAATCTAGCACTCCTCCTTATTGGAGGAGAACCTCCCTCTGTCATAACATAATATTTTTATTTTGAAAGGGTACTCCTCTTAACTGTTGTTTCATCTATTTCTATTGCAGCTTGTACCAGAACATTTAAGTTCCTCTGGGCCAGTTCATCCTTGAAATGCTGCAATTCATCCTTGAGCTTTATGTTTTGGGACTGAAAGATTCTTTCTTCCTGTACAGAGTCTTAAGTTTCCTATGGAGAGACAGAGCTCTTCTTGCTGAAAACCTTACCATATCAAGGGTTTCGCTGTACATGTCTATGATTTCCTTCATTTTTCTTCTCTCAGTCAAACTTTCTACGTTCAAACGAGCAAGTTCTTCCCTAGCCTCCCTGAGTTGTCTGATCAATCTTTTGAAAGTGGGATTACTAGGTGGAGTGTTGATGTTGATAAACTTAATATATTTATCAGTGGATTTACCTTTATCTTTCTACTGAACAGAGGCTATGTATATCACCTCAATAGGCTTCTCAATTCCTTTATCCTTATCTTTCTCTTTCCTTAGAACTGAAGCCTTGGGTAAGACTTCTGCTTCAACAACATCCTTGTGGGATGATGATCTAGTAAAAGGCTTCCTGATTCTGATCTTAGATGTTGGAGAAGGTGAAGGTAAATGCAACTTCCTTCCCCTCTTGGCTGTGGTTTTGGTAGATGAAGGGACTTCTTCTAATTCAAGTGCAAGAGGAGGTGAAAAATATCTCTGTGGGGACCGATGAACCTCCCTCTCTTCTTCTTCAATTTATTTAGGTATTTCTTTGTCTTGAGTAGTGGGTTTTCTTTTCTCTTCCTACTTGTTCTTGATGGGGCAACACTACTAGATGGAAAAGGGCTCAAAATCCTATATTTAGGGGTAGAAGCTATATCTAGTTGCATATGGGAAGTGACAATGAATCGTTCCCAAGGAATGTTCCTTTTCTTCAACTCTTCCATCACCAACATCCTGATCAACCAAGACTGGAAGACACTAATGTGCACAGCCTTGGACTTGGCTTTGACTCTATTAGACATCTTTCACATACTCCTCAAAAGACAAAAAGGGATATTTATTGCATCATTACCAGTGAAATGTAGCAAGAGTCTTATATGATACTGGTATATCATGTTAAAGCTTCCCTCACATGTAAAATATATTTGAATGATCTTCATCATTTTATCAAAGCCTTCATCTAGGTGGCAACTAGGCACTCCCTTAGAAAAAATGTATTTCTGATAGTCTATTTTGAGGAAGTCCTTGGAAAAGGAAACATTAAGGATCATGGATTTGAACCACCTCTCACCGGTATTAGGTATCTCAGTGGTTGTTGCAATAGAGGCCTCATATACCTCAAACTCAAGGTTTCCCACCTTGGTATTAATGCCATAAAAGTGTAATTAAAACTTCCTTGCTACTTCACGGTGTCCCCTATGCATGTTTTGAAAAAAGAAGAGGTAGCCAACCCTTTGTAAAAACTCCCTGACAATTATCTCAACATCAAAAAGGTGCATGTCAGAGGGTTCAGTACTGACCACACTCCCTCCCTTGTGAGACTTCTTCCTTTGAGGTATCTCCATGGATATAAATAGGGGATCAAAGGCTATGATGTAATGAGGGGTGCAGGAACCAAACATAGGAAAATATCTATGAGAATTGACAGTGGCTAATGGTTTATCTCTCAAGGATTTTCCTCTAACTCACTTTGAATTAACAATAGACTAGTCTGATAGATTTTCTTTTAAAAATGAGAGAATGAAACTTTGAGGAAAGGTATGCAGGGGTGTACTGCTCAGTTTTATGCCACCATACAATGGTCATCAAATATTTCAAGGGTAGGGACTGTTATTCCCCTCACTACCAACATATTTTGAGATAAAACTAAGGATGACACAGTGAATAAAAGAGTCTAAAGCATGGATGTTTGTGAATACAAAAAATGGCACTGACAAATCCAATGAAACTACAACACTAAGACAAGGGATTCGTAGGGTAGTTTTGGTAGCGACTTTCTGTAGTGCAGTGTGGAAACAAGAGCCAATTGAATGAATGTGTATTCAAGGAAAAATGGCTTGAACTTAGTATAGGTGAAATTCAGTTGGAAAATGGCTATGGAGTCTGTGTAAGAAGAGCTACAGATGCAAATGGAGGAGAGAGGATGCAATCTGCAGTGCCAGGTGCTACCAAAAGATGAGACAAGTGTATCTTAACACTTTTCCATGCAGCTGAAAAGACTCACGAAATAACTGGAGGTTGTGGTTGATGATGGAATATCTACAACGAGCTATGTAACTTCTACATCTACCTCAGCCTTCAATGCAACTCTAACATTCGATCCTGTAGCACAATCTGCATCTTTTACTAAACTAGTGATTTCAACAACACCAAGATTGGGAGGAAAAATTCAAATTGATAAACATTTATCAAGATCATAAATGACCAAATCTCAATTTTCCTTTTAAACAAAAAGGGAGCTAAAAACAATGGGAGATATGACATTGGTTGATTATGGAAAATTATGGTAAAGGAGCATAGGACAAAGGTGCACTATAGAATTTCCTAGTGAGTTGGCAACACCCTTTTCAAAATTTGATTTGACCCCCTTAACAGACATAGGGAAAGCATGGAAAGGATAAAGATCATGAGTGTATGGAATTATTTGTCAGGTCGTTAGGATCATGGTGTCGATAATGCTTCGTGTCAAGTCAAAAGGTGAGTCAAATACATGAACCATAAAATGAACCTAGGCTAAAATCATATGTGTGGGACAAAAAGTGAGCCAAAACCCAAGTATTTATTTGTTTAGACTAACCTAATCAAATCACAAAAACAAAAATAAAGAAAACCTAAATACTAAAGAATAAAAATTAAAACCTAAGGGATAAAAGACCCAAGACAAGTTCATGTGATAACACTCTCCATATGGACTAGAAGAACAACTAGTCAAAGGAGTAAACTCTAAGTAATGAGGTCAACCTCCTAAGTTGATGCTAAACCAAAACCTTGGATGAAAATTGACTCAATATTTTGTTGTCTATTGAAAGGCGACACGACTACTATCGATGGGAGATATTTCTTTTACTTCCTGTATTACTTTTTTGTTTTTTCATAGACAAATAAATCTTATGATGCAGGAGAGGAAATGAGTGTCACAAATAAGAAAATTGTTCCAAGTAGTGGAACTCACATATGCTCAATGCAAGGGAACTCATGCAGGGAATGGACACTCGGGGGGTTGTTTCCTCTACAGGTAAAGGGTGTCAAGCTAGAAAGGATATATGAAAGGCATTGCTTGGCTAGTGATGAGAATTGTTGGGGAAAGAGGATTATAAAAAGAAAGCGAGAGAGGACAATAGGCTCAAAAATGCGAGGATAATGGGATGCAATTACAACTTAACTTAAAATTTTCCTTTTTCATAGATTTAGTCCCCTAGGACCAAAGTATAAAATAATACCCAGGAGAACTCTTCTAGACAATGGTGGCTAGAGTATTCATTTTTCATAAATAGTCTACTTGGTCCAAAAAAGGGTTAAAATTATACCAAATAGATGTCTTTTCAAAATCATTTAACGACTGTGAAAGAGACAAGTTCACTCGACAATCTTTTTCATTTTTTTAGAGTCAGAAAAGAGCTTAACCAAGACTCGGGGGGAGTCCCATAGGTAGTATTCAGAATGATATTGAGTAGGAAATATGGGGTTCGAATGCAAAGTCATATTGGGACTATAAGGAACTCCCAATCTTATGGATTAACTTATGCATGGGAACCAAATGACAACAGGGTTCTAACTAGGGTACCCATGTTTGGTAAGTCTCTACCACTTAATAACAACACTTATAATATCAATAAGAAGGTGTTGTGTCACTAAGAAATGGGTTCGTACCTAGGTAATATGACTCATATATAATATGATACGATGATGGAAATACGTTAAAAAACCCTAAACAAAACCAAGTCCTTCACTGCGCTATTAGTCCATAAGAAAATAATATATAAAAATTGATTTTTATATATTTCATTTTTTTGTGTTTTTCAATTTGATAAAGGAAAACAAAAAACATTTGGTCTTCGACTCAACTTATATATGTTACAATGGATGAATTTATAAATTTGTTTTCTTTACATAGTTATGTGACAAATATCAATCCAAAATGTAATTAGCATATGCACTGGATACTTGATTAGAAATTCTAGGGATGTGATTATAAGTAAGAAAATCAAATTAATATTCCAAAATTCGTACCCATAGGAATCATAGGAGTAAAGTAGGATATCTCACACAGTTGTTGTTGTTCAAATAACATACAACTAACTAGAAGTCTAGGAGAAATTCTATAGATAGAACACCATGTGAAATGGTGTTGTGTAATAGCTTTATAATGATGCTATACTCAACCACATTATTTGTTTATGGCTCCAGACAAATGCCACCTAAAGACACCAGTTGTCCCTCAGGTGAATAGATAACGCAAGCGACGGAAGTGAAGTTTTTTGTATGTCAAATATTAGGGACATAACCTCCCTAACCCCTCACGTAGGTAGAATAATATAATTCAATGTAATAAAGGCCAATATTAATAAGGCCTAACAATAAGGAATAATAAGTCAAATGTAAGAAGGCCTAATAGAAGCTTCCACTTCTAGAAGGATATTCCTCTACATTGTTCTTTTAGATAGATAGAGTATAAATAGAAGTAGAGGGTATGAGAAATATTGTCTTGGATATTATTTTAATAGAGCTCTTCTCTGCTGGAGGTTTCCCCCTCAAAGAGACAAGTGAACATTTCTAAGAATAATCAAAGTGCTCTTTCTAGTGTTATTCTAGTATTATTCTGGTATATTTTTCATTATATCATTGCTTCTCTTCCATTTATAGCTAAAATATTTATATTATGCATACTATTTTATATCTAGAATACTACAAGTGGAATCGGAGAACCTTTCTCAATAGAAAATTGTGGGTTAATTTTTTTTCAGGGTAGATACGTATTTCAACGTCTTAAAGCTACAAAGATTTGTTGGTACACGCATAAACCCACAGTCGGGGAGTCATACATGCAAGAAATAAAAGTGGTACATACGCACATATGTTGGCCACCCTTGTAACCCCTGTTGGTACCTCGTCGAGTGGTATCGCATCAAACAAAACCTGTATATGGATCAGGAAGATAATCTCTAGTACGTCGGTAGTCGGGTAGTATGGCTAAGGGAATGGTCTAGCCTCCTTAGTTGGTGCCTTGAGATATTGGTTCAAGTACTACTGTTGGACCTCAGACGTATATCAGAGAGATATAACATAGAAAAATCCCTTGTCTATAGAAACCTTCAATATCCTACCCCTAGGGACGGAAACAAAAAAAAATAAAATTAGAACAGACAACATCTATTTTCACACAACTAGGCCTTCTGCATTCTGATTACAAAATTACTTCGCATTTCTTCCTGTTAATAATTTCGGCATTTCATCACTACATTATTATTCAAGCTGGAGTATAACTCCCACCGATACACTTATTTGGGACCTATCCCACTGGGTTCCTCTCTTTGGTCTAATTCCAGTGATACCTATCATTTTTAACACAATTTGTTTTGTGGACCCAACCAGTCTTCAACACCCTTATTTGGTTCCCATCCCTTTAGATACCCCTTTTCACCCTAATCATAGTGTTACCTCTCATTTGAAACCCTTTTCTCAGTGGTCCCATCCACCCCTCCAAACCACTTTAATTTCCCCTTTACCATTTTCCTGTTGCTTGGTCGAAATGACTACCACACGAGCCCAAGAAATCAATACCTTGATTATTGACAACCATCAGCACAAGGAAGATATCAATCATCTCAGTGCCAACATTAGCTCCATCAATTCAACTATTAATATCCTCAAGGAACAATGTTCCCACATCAAAGAACTCAGAGAACAATGTTCCCACATCAAAGACCTCAAAGACTACTTCCTGGGTTGTACCTAGAACCGTTCCTCTTCTAAACAACCATATTATTAGGATGAATGTGACTCCTCCCATTACCAAGGCCCTCATACTACCCACTTTTCTCGAGACCTACGCCCTCCTAAAATTGAGGTGAACAATTTTGATGGATCAGATCCTACAGGATGGGTCACCCAAATGGAACATTATTTCTTTTTGCATGGAATTAATGATGATTTAGCCAATATTCGTTATGGTGTCCTACATTTGGATCCAGAATGATGGTAATGGTGGAAATGGATAAAAATGGCACGCAAAGGCTATATTTATTGGACACATTTTGTGGCCAAACTTTATGACCTCTTTGACTCTAAAACCCTCCATTTAGGTTGTTTGACAAAGTTAAAACAACTTGGTCCAGTGGAAGACTTTATTGCTGCATTTGAGCACTTGTATTTCAAAATGGAGGGAATTTCAAATGATTTATTTAGGGAATTCTTTATCAGTTTCCTAAAAGATTAAATATGTTCCCATGTTCTCATGGCACACCCCCAAACTTGGTTGGAAGCTACTCAACAAGACAAGGAATCCCAACAGATTGTGTCCTCCTAGACCTGTAAACCCTCCTTTCCTCCTTGCCCTAAGCCCACAAATTTTCCCTCTCATGTAACTCCCCTCAAGATCCTGAAATCAACCAAGGATGAAATGGTTGAATGCCAACTCAAGGGTCTTTGTTATAATTGTAATAAAAATATTTTCCCTGGAATAAGTGTAAGGAACAATTTTTTTTTATGGTTGTAACTGAGGATCCTTCTGAAGAAGATGTTGTTGTTTCACCTCTGGAGAAAATACCACTGCGTTTTCACCTCACCCCACCCTCTGACCCACCCAACGTTGACCTGGTGATTTCACTTAATGCTCTCATTGGCTTCTCTACTCCCTAGACTCTCAAATTAATTGGTTACATAAAAAATAAGAAAGTCATCATCCTTGTGGACAATGGTAGCACCCATAACTTTATTCATCATCTTATTTCAAAAGAAGTCAATTGTTACATCTGTGCCATCAATAATTTTCAAATAATCATTGCCAATGGTGGTTCCATGAAATGTGCAGGACAATGTGAAAATGTGCAACTCCAAATTGGTTAGTATCACCTGAAATACCATATGTTTTCTATAGACATGGGTGGTTGTGACATTGTTCTTGGTACCAAATGGTTATGCACTTTAGGCCCCATTCTCATGTATTTTAAGTACTAAACCATGCAATTCCAACAGGAGGGACAACAGTATAAGTTCCAAGGCATCATCGCAGGCTCCCTTGAGATCACCAATTCCCATCGCATGGAAAATCTCCTCAAAAAATGTCATTAAGGAAATATAGCACAACTCCACTCCATTCATGTTGTTGAGACACCTTCTATGCATCCCTACCTCCAATCTATCCTCTCCCACCACCATGTTGTTTTTACCAGCCCCCAAGACCTTCCCCCTTCCCATGGATTCCATGATCATTCCATCCCTCTATTCTCAGGAAAATATTCCTACCAATGTTCAGCCGTATTGTCATCCCTTTTACTAGAATAATGAAATTGACAAAATTATTCATGAATTACTATAATCTAGTGTTATCTGTCCCATTACTATCCCATATTCTTCCCATGTGGTCATGGTACTCAAGAAAGAAGGTACTTGGTGCATGTATCCTGATTTTCGCGCCCCCAGAAAAATCACAATCAAAGACAAATTCCCCATTCTTGTCATTAATGACCCGTTGGATGAATTGAGCGGTACTCAGTACTTCACCAAATTGGATCTATGTTCTGGCTACCACCAGATCCATATGAAAGAAGAAGACATTGCCAAGACTGCATTTCGCACTCATGAGGGTCATTATGAAGACTTGGTAATTCCCTTTGGATTGTGTAATGCTCCTTCCACTTTCCAAAGTATTATGAATCATGTCTTTCGTCCTTTCCTCCATCATTTTGTCTTATTTTTCTTTGATGATATTCTCATCTATAGTAAAACTTGGCCATCCCATCTCTCCCATGTGAATCAATTCCTCCATCTACTCTCTACACATAAATTTTTCCTCAAACAATCTAAATGTTCCTTTGGTACCTCAGAAGTGGAATACTTGGGTCATATTGTTGGCAAGGATGGTGTCTGTGTGGATCCTAATAAAATTGAATCTATGCAATATTGGCCTCACACTAAATTTCTTAATATCTTGCATGGTTTTTTGGGTTTAATGGGCTATTATAAGAAGTTTGTTTGGAAGTATGGAAAGATTGCAACTCCTCTCACTTCCCTCCTTAAAAAGAATGATTTCACATGGACTTTAGTTGTGGATCATGCCTTCCAAGCCTTAAAATATGTTATGTGCAAGACCCTTGTCCTAGCTCTCCCAGACTTCACAAAAACATCTGTATTGGAATGTGATGATTTTGGGAAAGGAAATGGATTTGTCCTCATGCAATATGGTAGGCCCTTGGCCTTCACTAGCAAACAACTTTTAGAGTGACATTTGGGCAATCCATTTATGAAAAGGAAATGTTAGTTATTATGCATGTTGTAGATCTCTCACATCCTTATTTATTGGGTCAACGATTCCAAATAAAAAGTGATCATCAGAGTCTCAAGTACTTCCTGGAAGACCGACTTTCATCCCTACCACAACAAAAATGGGTGACCAAGCTATTTGGCTCTGATTATGAGATAATTTACAAGAAGGGCAAGGAAAATGTAGTGGTCGATGTTCTTTCCCAGAAATATGAAGAAGATGGGTTCCTTTTCTCCCTCTCCTTCATTGTACCATATTGTCTCCAAGTTTTTCATCAGGAATGGTTGCAAGACTCCAAAATTTCTAGCCTTCTCCACCAATTGCAACACAATTCTTTATTTTCTCCAAATATTCTCATTTTTGTTCTCTTCAACACCCATTCACGACCACCACAGTGGCTCAAATATTCATGGATAATATATTCAAGCTTCATGGCATGCCTAATTCTATTGTCTCTGACCGAGACCCC
Source organism: Picea engelmannii (assembly GCA_009831015.1). Taxonomy (NCBI): domain Eukaryota; kingdom Viridiplantae; phylum Streptophyta; class Pinopsida; order Pinales; family Pinaceae; genus Picea; species Picea engelmannii. The sequence goes on along the minus strand of ML786594.1, from coordinate 108,004 downwards.
ACTTTCACCACCAATTTTTGGAAAGAATTGTTCAAACTACAGGGCACCAAATTGCATCTCATCACTTCTTATCAGCCCAAAATAGATGGCCAGACTGAAGTTGTCAACAATTGTTTAGAAACATATTTGAGGTTTTTTTCATCTAAGCGAAAAAATCGGTGGGCTCAATGGTTAACCCTAGCTGAATAGTGGTACAACATATATTACCATATAGATACTCGCACAAATCCTCTTGGAGAAGTCTATGGCCGAAATCCTCTATCAGTTCTTTCCTATATTCTAGGGGTATCAAAGGTTCAAGAGGTTGAAAAACATCTTACAGTTTGCAAGGCTATTCTTTGTGCCCTTAAAGACAATTTGGTCATGGTTGAACATCACCTAAAGAAATAAGTAGATGAAGGTCGTTCTGAACGCCATTTTGTTGAAGGGGGCGAGGTATTTCTTCGATTACAACCTTATAAGAAAACTTCACTCAAAGCTCAACATTGTCAGAAACTTGCTCCCAAATTTTATTGTCCTTATACAGTGCTCAAGCATGTGGGATTGGTGGCCTATCAGTTATATATACACAGTCATTCGAAGATCCATCCTAATTTTCATGTTTCCTTCTTAAAGAAGGTGATTGGAACTAAGTGCCAAACTCAAACTAGTCTCCCTGAGTTGGATGAAGAAAGTTCCATATGGTTTTAGCCACAAGTAGTCTTGTCCCAAAGAGAGTGTCATCTCTGTCAGTGCACCATCCAGGAAGTGTTAGTCTAATGGAAAGATACACCTCCAGAATATGTCACTTGGGAGTCGACGACCATTCTACAACAATTCCCTCATCTGAAGCCTTGAGGGAAAGGTTATTCTTCAAGGGGGAGGGAATTTTAGGGACCTAACCTCCTTGACCCCTCACGTAGGTAGAATAATATAATTACATATAATAAAATCCAATATTAATAAAGTCTGGAAATAAGGAACAATAAGTCAAATGTAAGAATACCTAATAGAAGCTTTCATTTCTAGAAGGATCTTCCTCTACATTGTTCTTTTGGATAGATAGAGTATAAATAGAAGTAGAGGGTATGATAAATATTCTCTTGAATATTATTGTAATAGATCTCTTCTCTTTTGGAGGTTTCCCCTCAAAGAGGAAAGTGAACATTACTGTCAGTAATTAAAGTGCTCGTTTTGGTGTTAATCTGGTATTATTCTGGTATTGTTTCGATTATATCATTGCTTCTTTGCCATTTCTATCTAAAATATTTTTGTTCTACATACTATTTTATATCTTGAATATGACAATGAATGGCACCGTCTACGAATCCTAAGTATACCAACGATTCAATTGACATCTTACAACCATGGTAAAAACTTAATAAGAAAGTCGATGATGCAAAAGAGAAAGAAAAAAGAAGTATATACACTAATATACAAAGGTCACGCCTGAGTTTGCGGGATCAAGCATAATACCTTTGAAGGTAGAGCCAATTTATGGGCTTGTCTATCACATTCCTCTCACAATATTCTAATTCTTAGGATCCTTTCTCTAGAAAATGTCATATGATATATGGATAGTGCCACATGGGGTTGCATTTTCCTCCCCCCCAGTGGTTCCTTGGCTTGGTCATAAATGAGAACCAAGTCACCCTCTGATCCGGATTATTTTGAGAACGACATGAAGGCATAAATTCAACTGAGATATAATAATGAAATACACAAAAATGTAGAAGAGACAATAGAAATATGATGAAACCCAACTTCTATTACTGAATAAGATAGAAAAACACTATAGAACACAAAATGGAAAAATGGGGTAGCTTATCTCTAAAAATAAAGAGATGTTGGCTATGCTTCATTCACAAGAAGCTTTACATCACACTCCATTCTGTGCTTAAAGGGCCTCCTTCACCTCAATTATATATGAAAGAGTGAGAGGAGAAAATTTTCCATGATGCATGTGGGGTAAATTGGACGAAGTTTATAAAATGACATAGGCATGTAAAACACTAGGACTTCTCGGAAAATCACCCATCCTAGTACTACTCTAGCCTAAGCGCACTTAACTGTGGATTTCTAACGAGATATGGTGAATTAACACTATGTTGCAGGCATGCACATAAGACCACTAGGAAATCATTACATGATGTCTATAATTAACAAATGAAGATGACATTACATTCCATTCCCCATAAAAATGGTGAATATTATGGTTTATCAAAACCATAAGATCCAAATGGTTATTCAGTGGAAAAGGTGGATAGCCACTGAGATCCATCTGGATCATTCCTGCCCCTTTAGGAATAAATGGTCCCCATTGTGTCATGTTTCCATGGGAGATGGGGATACTTCTGCTAAATCAGAAGCTTGGTGCGTTTCTTTCCTTGCCGTAGATGTTGTCCTGCTTAGCTCGTTGAAAGTTGTAATGAAACTGTTGTTGGATGGGTTGGATATGTTCAAACAATATAGCTACATGATATACCTGAGTGTGGGAGGAATCTATTGGTGAGGATGCATCATGAAGAGTATGAAGGGTTATATTATAACCTTGATTGAATGGGCAGTGTGGAGGCACCCTCGTAGGTGTAGAAAGAACATCTTGGTACTCTTCTAAAATATTTTCAATCTGGTTCTGATGGATAGAAAGGTCATGAGTTGAGGTTGCACTAGTTTTAGTGTCCTTCTGTTCACCTTCTGATCAAATTGTGAAGAGGCTAAACTTTGCAGTATGAGAGATTACTTTGTGGCATTGTTTTGGTGGGACAATAGTCAGAACTACCTCTGGTATCCTATATAGCTAACCCCCCAGAGTAACAATGATGCTATGAGATCAAAACTCATAAACAACATGAAACCTCCACATATATGGATGGCCTAATAAAACATCACAGACTTCCAATGGAGAAACATCACACAATACCTCATCCTTGAAGGGCTTGATGTCGTAGGACAAGAGACACTATTGGATGACATGAAGATCTTGACGTCAATGAAGCCACCTGATGTTGTATGGTTGTGGGTATGGCTTTGTTGGAAAATACAACCGCTTGACAACCTCTGCTGAGATGATGTTCTTTTGGCTTCTGCTATCAAAAAGAAAATGCAATGGGGTCCCCTTCACTCACATATGTAAATGTAAGAGTCTCTCCCCTCTTATTCTTGGATCGTTGTAGTTGCGACAATAGCAGTGGGTTCTGCATCAATATTTTGTCTCCTTTTATTATTTTCTGAATCAGGTTCCAAGTCGGGGTTCGACTCTTTGTCTTTGAGCTCGACCACCAATGACTATATTGAGAAACATTCATTAGTGTTCTGCCAAGGGCTATTGTGGAACTCACACCACTTTCTAGTGTCTTTCTTACACTTCTCTTTACCCTTATTTGTTTGCATCTGGGGGTGGCTCTCTTGAGGTTGGCCTTCCTTTCTCTGTCCATGCTTCTCCCACTTACTCTACTGCTTGAATTTCTACTCAATTTTTACTGCATATCTATAAGCATCTCCTAGTGAGGAGATGTCCAAAAAATCCATCTCTTTTTGGATGTACCTATGTAGTCCATTGTGGTACTTCAAAACCAAGTGTCGCTCAGAGTATTTGATACCTATATTTAACCACAAGGCATGAAATATGTTGGTGTCCTCTCACACCGTATGGTCTCTTTTCTTATGCAGACTTATCCATCTCATGTATTGGTCATCATAGTTTATGATAAGGCAGAACTCCTCCTTTAGGGAATCTACAAAGTCTACCCAAGTGGGTTCTCTCCCAAATAGTGTAGATTCATTCGCGGTGTACCTATCCTAGTAAACTTCCCACTAAGATATGACATCAGGAAGGGCTTTAAGGAGAGTGAAGGTGACCTTTTCACTATCAAAAAAATATTGGATAGATTAATAACCTTCTAGCATATTCAACCATTTTTCTAGAGCATCTTCATCTATTTGGCCTTCAAATAAGGGGATATAAAAATTGACTTGTACCTTGAAGGGTGTCGCACTTTCGAAATGGATTCTTGTCGAAGATGCCTTAGCCACTACCATTGATAGTGTTCGAAGGATCTGAGTGAATTTTTCCATCATCTCGTTGCTCTGTCGCATGAGAGCTTCCTCGAGCAACATATTGAAAGGATATCCTCCTTTGTCAACTATCTTTTCTTCCTCCATGGGAGGTTGCTTGGGCTGTCGAAAGTAGTTGTCCTCAAGTGAAACTAACTTGAGACCCAACTCTCTATACCCTGAACTCATCGGGGACCTTCTCTGAGAAGCGAAAAGGAGCAGCTTGTTCTAATACCACTGATCCATATTATTTTAAGAACGACATGAAGGCATAAATATAACCGAGATATAACAATGAAATACACAAAAATATAGAAGAGAACATAGAAATAAAGTGAAACCAAAATTCTATTACTGAATAATATAGAAAAACACTATAGAACACAAACTGGAAAAATGGGGTAGCTTATCTATAAAAAGAAAGAGATGTTGGCTACGCTTCATTCACAAGAAGCTTTACATCACACTCCATTGCATGCTTAAAGGGCCTCCTTCACCTCAATTATATATGAGAGAGTGAGAGGTTAACAATTCCCATGATACATGTGGGATAAATTGGACTATGTTTATAAAATTCCATAGGCATGTAAAACACTAGAACTTCTAGGGAGGTCACCCATCCCAATACTACTCTAGCCTGAGCGCACTTAACTACAAAGTTATAATGTGATTTGGTGCATTAACGCTATGTTGTAGGAATGTACATAAGACCACTAGGAAATCATTACATGATGTCTGTAATTAACAAATGAAGATCACATTACATTCCATTTCCCATCAAAATGGTGAATATCATGGTTTATCAAAACCACAGGTTCAAAATGGTGATTCAGTGGAAAAGGTAGATGGCCACCGAGATCCATCTAGATCACCCTTAGCGTACTATCAGGGATTAAAAAACTTACCGTATTGGTCCTTAACATGTTGTGCATTTTCCTCGATAGACATAGAGGTGTCTCGATGCTTCTCATCGAGGTACTCTATGTGTACGAGGTGTTCTTCGATATCGGTCATGTTATGTAGGAGCTCGATATCCAAATTAAGGGAAGGGATTTTGTATTCAATAGGGAGAATTGACTCCACACTGTGTACTAACTGAAAGAGTGAGAAACTTATGGAAGTCTTTACCATAGTTTGGTATGCCCAAAGTTCAGGGTAAATCATCACATCCTAATTTTATTTACTCTAACTGACATTTTTTTGCAAATGTTTTTTAGAGATTTATTCACAACCTCTACTTGTCCATTTTCCTGGGGATAATAAGGGGAATAATGATCGTGTTTAAACCCTAGTTTTGATGCTAACTCTATCATCATCTCATTATCGAAGTTACTGTCATGATCAATGACAATCTCTTTTGGGATTCTAAACCAGGATATAATCTGATTGAATAGGAAAAATGTTTCATTCTTACCATCAGATTTAACGGTAGGAGTGGCCTTATCCCATTTAGTGAAATAATCCACATCCACGATATTATGTTGGTTCCCCCCAGCTGAGGTTGGGTTGTAGTGGATAAAATCCACCCACCACTTAGTGAAGGGACTGAAAGTGATGACTGGGTGAAGAGGGGTTGGTGTGAGTGTATTTTCTGAGAGAAAATATGGCAAGGGTGACACTTCTTAATCACTTCAATGAAATCTTTAAAAATTGACGGCCAAAAATAACCAACTTGCTTTATATTTTGGGTTGTCACAATATTGGATAAATGACCACCACACACCCCACTATGAGATTCATTGAGAACAATCTTAGTCTCCTTGTGAGTCAAGAAAAGAAGTAAAATATTATCCACCTCTCAAAGATACAAAGTGTCACTAATAAATTGATAATAAGGTAGTTTTTATCCCGATGACGTATACTTCATCGATCGTCTTTGGACAGATGTTGGGGGAGCTTCAAAGTTTGAAGGTAGATTAAATTGTCTTTGTACTAGGGGTTCAAATATGAGATAAGGAAAATATGTTCATCCACAAATTAATCATCATGAAAAATATCATCATCGAGTTTAGGGAAGTCTAACATCATTTCTGCAAAAAATAGTGATTTCTTCGACTTCGCAGAAGCGGAATCGATATCAAATTCTTGAAAAATAACAATCCACTTATTTTATTTCCCCCCTATGATACTCCTAGAAAGGACGTATTGAAATGGATTGATATCTGCAACCATGATAGTTTTACAGAGTAAGATATAATTTCTTAATCTCTGAACCACATGTATAGCGACCACGACTGGCTTCTCTATGTGAGAGTATTTTAGTTCAGTATCATCTAGATTTCGACTAAGGTAGTAGAAAACGTTCTCTTGGATCTCATCATCCTCTTGAACAAGTACCATAACAACCGTCCCTTTGGAAACGACAATGTAAATAAGAAAGTCTCTTTTGTAGTATGGGGGCTTTAGTGGAGGGGTCGATACCAAGGATTTATTAAGAGCATCAAAGGATTCCTGGGCTCACTCATCCCATATGAACAAAGTTCCCTTATTCAAAAGACACCTAAAATATTTAGTTAAATTGGCATATCTAACTATGAAATGATGAAGGAATTTATCCTTTCTCTATAAACCCTAAAGTTGTCGAATATTGCATGGGGGAGGTAACCCAAGTATTTCCTCAACCTTCATAGGATCCACCATGATCCCATGTTCAAAAAATATGAATCCTAAAAGCCGAACATATCTAATGCAAAATATGCACTTGTGAGGGTTCAACCGAATGCTATAATAACGACATATCTCAAATACAAGTGTAAGGTGAGTTGAATTATATACCATCTCGCATGACTGAGTAGGGATATCATATAGGTAAGCTTCTACGATATTCTTAATATCATGAAACGCAAAGTTCATGGCAGGTTGAAAGGTCCCTCCGATGTTTTTAAGATCAAAAGGAATTTTATGATATGCAAAGGTACCCCAAGGAAAAACAAACGTCGTCTTATTTTGATCCTCAATTTTGATTTGAATTTGATTATAACCTAAAAATCCATCCATAAAGGAAAATACTTTTCTTCTTGCACACTCGTCAATAATATGGTCAATAAAAGGTGTGGGGAAGTTATATTCAAGTCCCTAAACTCCATACACACACAAATGATTCCTTTATTTTTATCTATGGGAATGGGGTTGGACACCCATTCTATCAAGGGAACCTGGTAGATGAATCCAACATTGAGAAACTTCTCGACCTTTTCCTTAATAGCGGGGGCCATCCTAGGATTGACATCTCTAAGATGTTTCTGAATAGCTTTATCATTCAGGTAAGTTTTAATTTCATTCTCAACAATTTTGGGGTCGATCCCTATCATTTCTTTGTATGACCAGACAAATACATCTCATAATTCCTTGAAGAGATCATTGTAGATCTAAAACTTAGGCGAACAATCTACACCGATATTTACATTCTCAATTTTACTAGGGGTTCGATAGATGTTGATCGCGGTAGTAGGAGAAAGGTTCCCCATGTTTCCTTCACATAAACACCATGCATATATTATGGAACCATGGTGTGAATGACCATCTATGTTAAGACCTAAACAGTGGCACATTACCACTTAATTGGGGAATATTACATTAGTAATGCAATTTTATTTATGTCGGTTTGGGTCCATTAGTTGTAATTGTACCTTCTTGTCTCCTATATACACCAAGAATACCTTTTCATTCAAAATCATCTTTTATTTGGAAATTTATGTGGTGTATAAGGAGGTTTCCCCCTCGAAGAGGCTTATTATCTAAAATTCTCTCTTTTTCTAGGTGTTGAGTACTTATTCTGAGGTTTTTTTATGCTATCTTGATAATTGGTTCTTAACAATCTCACTTAGGGTGGAACTAAATTCATTCTATTCAATCCTAACAAGATACGAAATAAAATAGGATCGATGATACATATCATCCTAAGGCCTATCAAGATCAGACATGGCCTCTAATATGGCTTTGTCCAAGGGAAAAGAATCATCAAGGAAATCACGCGAACAAGATGATTGAATGACCCATATGGGATCTAAAACAAGATCCACCTCATCTGTCCATGAGGAGGAAGGATATGAGTCAGCAGTAGCTTCTAGAATATCCTGATACATAAATTCTACTACGGACAATGGAATCTCCATCACGATGTGTGAATGACCTTCGTATGACATAGTAAGGGAAGTTAGGGTCCAAGGGTCGTTTAAATACGAAGCATGAAAAGGAATAGACCTCATTGATGACAGAGACTCACTGAAGATGGAATAAATATGTGCAATTGGTGTCGTGAAATAAAAACTATCCATTAATGAGGAATATATCTTGAAACCAACATTCTCAGTTTCCTACTGAGAATTATAAATAACAAGGTCCCACCAATGCATTAGAACCAGGATGCACAGAGGAAAACTCGTCAATCGTCACAATATTTACTTTGTGAGGAAATCATATAATGTGGAAAACCAATGACATAACGACTGTCATTGCATAAGTCCAATTACTCCCTAGTAGTATATTTTAGTCAATAGGCACATCAACCACCTTGACCTCCACCTCCACAATCTTTTCTCCTAACTAGACCAAGAAAGCGGGAAGAATACAATGGTTTCTAAAAGAACTCCCATCAGATTCCATCAAAATGGTCATGGATTGAGATAGGGGCAGAGATCCAATGGCTTTCCAATATGATAGATACATCATAGATTTCGAAGCACCTTCAGTAATTACAGTCCGCTTGATGGTAACTTTTGTGTACTCCACATGGATTTGAAACACCATGTGGTAAGGTAAGAGAGGCTTACCATCTATGACATCAAACATGATAACCATTGAGCCACTCGGGTCTAGATCTCCTAACGTAGATAGAAAGGTTTTTCTCTGTGAACAACGTGTCTAGAGAACCTCCAAAGCCAACACCGCACATGGGGTTTGGCCCAAATACTAGAAAATTGAGTAGTTTTGGGTGGCTCTAGAATTATGATTATGGGAAGAGCGCTTAAGTAGTCCTTTTGGAATACTAGGAGGAGGTTTCATATTATCGATTTGGATAGGTGTTTCTAGGGTAGGAGTAGGCTATGGACCTACAACAATCTGTGAAGAATCATAATCATGAGATCAAGTGGATACATCAATATGATACTTGACCATATTGATGAAAATATGGCCATCATCATGTGCCAAAGGGTTTTGACTCTCACTCGATGCATTTATGGTGTTAGAGGTTCCTGAGGCCATATTTTGGTTATGTGGAAATGGGTTTTTCAACACGGTATCCTGTTGCATGATGAGCCTTGAGGCTTCGTCTATTTTGGGACACAAGTGGGTAAGGTGATCATATTTACAAAGTTTATAGTGAAACTTCACCTTCCGATTTTATTTCTTTCCCTCATCATCATTATTATTCGATTTATCATTATTATTGTATTCCTTGGATTTATTATTATTATTCTTTCCACCCTTACAGTTATTACCACATCCTTTCCTTTTGTTCCCTCCTTGTTTCTGTTTACTATTTGGGTTTGATGAAAACTATACAGAATGCACATCCACTGATGGGGTGGTGGAGGATGAAGCCTTAGCTTGTCCTACTATAGACTGGTTAAGAGACAAATATTTGAGTTGATTCATCACTTGGTCTATAGTCTCGGAATTTTTGGAGCCTATGATTCCATCAGCATGAGACCCAGGCCTTTGTCTAGGATCATAATTTGATTACAGTGCGTCATGGATAATTTCATAAAACATCCCATATTGAGCATATATAAGGTCCAATTGTTGGGCTTTGAATATGGCTTCTTCCTCAGTTGTGACTTCGAATGTATAAACATCCTTCGAAATGTAAGGCAACAAATACTTGAGGAACCATTCCAACATAAACTCTAGAAAAATGTAGAATTTAAGCAACCTCTTTCGTCTACACCATTGTTTAATATGATCATAAATATGGGTGGATTTTTATTGTCAAAGAGTCAACAAGATTTCTATGTCAACAACGTAATGAGCCAATAGTTGGAAGTGATTGGTAAAAACCAATACGATTTGAATGAAATCTCTTTAGGTTCCCCCAAGTAGCTTGATGTACCACTTTGTGATAAACCTAATGAGGGTGTGTTGAAATAGCCTCAAACGAATAGAATTGTCATTAAGGGAGTTAGATGAGCACCATAGGTGAAAAGTAGTAACATGATCACCTGGGTCTTCGACATTATTACCTTCAAACTTTGGAATGTCAGAAGGAATCTTGGTGGGGATAGGGGGCCATGATGGATCCTGATGCACAAAGTCATTCATCAATTTTGACAAGTCTGGCAGATTTAGCATGGCCATAAAATGGAGCTAGGGTTGCAGCTTCTAAGCCTATTGTTAGACTTATGGGATGACCTAGGTTCTACCTTAATTCTCCAGCAAAACCCTTATCACCATCGACCCTTCTGGTAAACCATAATGCTACACTACGCACATAGTGCACAGAGCAGTCTCACCTTAGATAGTTTATGGGGGACTATAGGACACAAGTGTCTGCAATCATGGATTGGATTGGGGGATGCTATATCTTATCTTTTATTTCTACTTAACCATGCATTTGATTACATAATTCACTAGATCCATTCATTCAATCGTTCATTCATTTTCATATTTATTCTAGTGTGCACTGTAAATAAACCATCCATTCATATATCTAACCATTCAACCCTAACTACAGAAATAGTAAAACATTAAAACACATTGCACACATAGCTTTATTGTGGTTCAACCCCCACTGGGGCTATGCCCACAAAGATATTTTTCTTATTTTATTATTCATCAAAAGACATTTCACACATTGCATCATAATATAGATTAGTGAGTTAGACCATGATGACACCAAGCTCCATAGTTTGTGACCTGAACTCAGCTAATTCAACCTCATCCAAGATCTACAACTCTCAAAACAGAAAAAGACTCCAAAATAGGTTATCCAAAACAAACTTCTCATACTCACACTCTAGATAGATGTATTTATTATCCTCCTCTAATATATGTCACACCCCTTATTTATATTACAAAATTTGGTTAGAAAACCTTACAATACATCCCAAAACCCTAACCCTAACTTGGCTAGGTTAGTCCACCTTTACATTGGATTTCTGCAACTGTTGTCATGCATGCTTCTTTTACTTAAAATGTGGTGTGCTCTCTTTCTTAGTCTGATCTGCCTCATTTTCCACACTATTCTCCAAACATTCCTTCTCCAACAGACCCCCAACACTAACATGTGGCTCATCCCGATCCACTTAGATTTAGTTCACCTTCTACAACGCTACCTCCAGCGATTGAAACTTCTTTCCTAATTTTGTCCCTTTCTCTTTATCATCTGTGCTCTTTCCTGCTACTATCTCCAAACCCTGTACTATTATGTGCTCTCCTATAACTTCTCTTCTTTTTTATAGCACTCAATCCCATCTTCTATTCTCTATTTGGATCTCGTCTATCATGCTTTCGACTTGTTGGTGAAATGGCTCCAACTGAGAATTCCTCACTTGATTCTCCTCCTACATAGTATTTACTTTTGTTTGCAAGTTTTTCATCTTCTGCACGACCTTCATTCTTAGGGATATGTCCATATTCTTCTACCTCTTCTTAAATTCATGAACCACCACATTCATTTTTTCCTCTCTCTGCTCTAGCTACTAGGTCTTTTCATCCTCTTCTAGACTGGTCCAAATATGTGCAATGTTGTTATAAAGTTCTGCCACTTCTTTAATCTCCTGCACTATGTTCTCTATGTGCATAGTAGCCTCTTTATATCTCTTCTCCCATACTTCTTGAGGTCTTATCAAAGTTAAATTCTCTGTTAACTATTCTATTTCTTGTTTGTATCTCTCCATGGTCTAGGAAATTTGTTGTATCTTCTATTTTGTTGTAACTTCTTGTTCTTGTGCACAGTCTGGTATTCTCCTGTATACCTATGTCAACTTATTCTCTAATTTATATGCATGTTGCTTCTCTTCCTCCTTTTCCATCATGATATTCTCAAAATCTCATTCACCTCATGGTCGAGCGCTAGTTTGGTGACATCCTCCCTATCTCTAGACTATACTTCTTTTATTACACTTTCTTGCAATCCATATAGTTCCTTCATAGGTACATTCTCCAGAACCAACTCCATATCTTCGAAGTCCTTTACTCATCTCTATGTTTTATGTTCATCCATATCCAACATTATTGGTGTGACCTTAAACCTACCATTACTTACTACTACTATATTCACAGTCTCTTCTTTATCTTTCTGCATTGATGCTTCATCTGTTTCTTCTTTCTATTGCGCTTTTGGATGATGCATTGTATATAGTTGCAGTCTCTATAATATGTAATGTAATTCTACTAATTTTTCCATGATTCCTTCCCTTTCCGCTTATTTTGTGCGTACTACATCCTCTCCTCTATCTTGGACTTTGTTTGCAACCAGCTCTACATCATCCTCTGTAATAGTGATGGTTGGAAGATTCCTGTGATACTTCATATTTTTCCTTATTTTGCCTCTTGTGTTCCTATTATCTTCTTTGTTGGGGCTGAGTTCTATGCCTCAGTTTTATTCTTTGATGCTTCCCCACGTTTTACTTCCTTTAGGTGAGAGATATATCCCTTCTCACCATCCCCTTTTACTTATGTCCTTGACACAATATATTTATTTCTTGGATTTTTTCTTGCTACACTGCTTCCTGAAGCTTGGTCGTTCTCTGTAGAATTCCTTATATTATCTACTGTACTACTTGTATTTTTGGAAGTTCCTCCTTCTACTAGCTCCTTAGGCTTTGTTCCTTTCTTTTGTGTTGCTGGAAGCTTCCACTATGCATGCCAATATTTCATGATTCAGTACACTTATTTGCATGATGTATAATATCTCATTTCCATCCACTTCTTCTTTGGGTCCCTTGTGGCTTGAATCCATAAATGATGGCTTGAATCCTTAAAACTATAAATCCCTTCATTTCATTGAACCACTTCAATTGGGATCCTCCATACATTGGTTTTATTTTATTGCATGTCTTCCAAGAACATGGAAAATACTATGTTGTTGGCCGGTTGGTTCTTGGTGTCCTTTTCCTGCCACAAATTTCCATAGCTTGTTGCATAACATTTCCCCTTCCTTTCTAGAAAATATGAAAACTTGGTCTCCTGTTAGCCCACCAATGCTATCAATATTAGCAACTAGGAGTAATGAAATTATGTTCCATTATCCTGTGCATATATTCAATCTATCAGAAATTGTTTCAACAAGTATGGAGCCCAGCTGAACACTACACCCTTTGCACATTGTGCAACTACTGCTAGAACTTCTTTTGGGGATTCTTCCTTCCTTCACTTCCTCAATATTTTTCAATCCATCATCTTTGTGGAAAAATTTGTTGATGGTCGTTGATATCCTTGATGATTAATCCTCAGGTTTCCCTATTTTTCCCAAACTATGCTTTCACTTCCTCTGCAATTTCTTTATCTTCGGATTTATTGTCCAAATAGTCTTATGGATTTAACCTGTTGGTAGGAATCCTTTTGATCTTAGATATGACATCCAAATCAATGGGGAATGACCTGTACAACCACATGATACCTCCATGTACCCTGGCCAATAGTTGTTTCACGCAAAGGCCTACATTTTTACAATGCTTGAAATGTGATATGTCCAACAGATTCATAATGCCTGAGTTGTAGACACCTGTAACCCACTGCGCGAGCTCCAAAATAGGTTTCCCTAGGGGCCCTAAGTCCCCATTTTCTCCAAGTACACTTCCTCCACAACGTTAGGAAACTTCAATGTGTTGGTTGCATCATGATCCACATACTTTAGCTTCGACACCTTCCCTAGCATGTCTTCCACTGTGACAATAGCGTCTGGAATATGAGGTAAATTAATTTCCATTATGCTTGGTGATTTCCTCTTTTGAATAGCAGATAGGTTTTATTTTGTGCCTTCATCCTCAGTTTCTTATTCTTCTCCTCCCTCTATTTCCTACTAACCTATAATTTCTTCGACTAGTAATTCCTCACTGAAGGATTTTTTCTTATGTTAGTCCTTTTCCTCCATTTTTGTAGGGTTTTTGGGGCTAAGGTTCGCATTTTCATTAAGGTTTTACATACTCTGACTTGCTTTTACATGTTCTACGGTTGATTATTATTCCTCTATATTGGTGGGATTGATCGATTCTATCTATAATGTTGTCACGTCTTCCAGCTCCATAAAATTCTCTACTTCTTCCATTCTTTCCTTCTTCCTTCCTGATTGTTGGATTACTCGTATAAACTAGCTAGGAGTGCCAACCTTCGGGGGTGCCATCTAATAAGTCTTTGACACAATAAAATGAATTATCCTATTTCTCAATCACCCTTTTCCCACGCTCTCAAGTGCTCGATTTCTCAAAATTCACTAAGTGTCAAACTTTCTTGTTCTTTTCCCTTTTTATAAACCCGGTCATAAATGTTATGTCTTGTTTTTCACTTTTTCTAGTTATTTGTGCGGTGTCTAATTTTCCTCCACACAATGTTCCAAATTATGTCACACCAATTGTTGTTTGTTGCACACTTTCATTCCTGAATTATTTGACTCTCCCTTATTCCTCCTAATTACTTATTTTTGGCTTGTTAGATTAATTTTTCTGTTTTTATCTTCCTTTTTCCTTCTTTTTTTGGCTTCTTCCATTTACAATATGTACAAGTCTACTTGTTGCACATAAACTATTGAGAGTTAGTAGGTCACTTGTCCCTATACAATTCCAGCTAACTATCATTCACCATTCCTTGCACTTCCTTTCCTGTCAAGTCTTGCAGTTGTAAAACACATCCATATATAATAGACTTTATCTAATATGGCCCTAGCCAATGCATTTTGAGCTTCCCTGGTTGTTGCAAGTATTTACTGACATAGAGGAGAACCAAATCTACTTCCTTAAACTTATTCTTCCTGATATGTTTGGCATTCCATGATTTATCCTTTTCTTTCTATACCTCTTAATGGAAACCTCCCATGATTATGTCTTCTTCTAATTCCAATAGTTGAGCCAATATTTCCTATGTTGCAGCATTTTCTGTCATATCTGTAATTGTTGTAATGCACAGACTTGGCATTAAATAATCTAAGGGAACCACTTCCTCCTGTCCATACACCAATATAAAGGGTGTTTGTCCTGTTAATTTCTTGCAGGTAGTTTTATAAGCCCAATGTATTGTTGGTATTTTCAAATCCCAATCATCTATGTGTACATTACAAATATTTTTCAAGGAATTCTCCAAAATCTTGTTGAAGGCTTCCACTGTTCCATTTCCTTGAGGGTGGTAAGGAGTAATATTCTGGTGGTATATCTTAAACTATTAAAGTATTTCCCCAATTGTATTTTTGATGAAGTGAGCCCCCTGATCATTCATCAATATTCTTGTGCATCCAAACCTTGTTACTACATTCTCAAATAAAAAGTGCACTACTATTTCTGCACTGCAATCCTTTACTGGTGCTTCCTCTGCCCATCTGTTCAAGTATTATGTTGTTATAATAATGTATCTAGCTCCTAATCTTCTTTCTAGTGGGCTAATTGGATCTACACAATCTATTTTCCATTTATCAAACACTTGTAAAGTAACACGTGGTCTCAGTGGCATCTCATCTCTCCTGTATGGCTTCCCAACTCTTTGACAAACATCACACTTATGAAAGTATTATTTTGAATCCTTATGAACTGTTGGCCACCATAATCCTACACGCAATACCTTCTGCATGGTAGTTTTTCCCGCGTAATGTCCTCCTGCGATCCCTTCATGCAATTCTGCCAAAATAATGGGTCTTTCATGCTCCATCACACATCTTCTCAACATGCTATCTGCTCCAAGGTTGGTATGCTACTCTAATGTAGACAGATATGTTACCCCAACGCAGGTTGGTATGATACTCCAATGTAGGCGGGTATTTTACCCATGTGAAGGTTGGTATACTACTTCAAACAAGGATGGTATATTACCCCAATGCATTTTGATATGATACTTCAATGTAGGTTGGTATGTTACCCCAACGCAGGTTGGTATGCTACTCGAATAAAGGATGGTATGCTACTCCAGTGAAAGTGCATAACTTCTTATGATGGCTAATTTGCATCCATGATGGCAATAATTATTACATGATTTATTTTATCATATGATATGATGTGTGGCTATGGTGATGCTACCTATAGACTCGTCTGCAAGACCATGTGAATATTTCCCATGCCATGTGATATGGATGGATGTGTTGGATCTCACTACATAAAGAACATCTTATTTAATACCTCCCTAGCTAAGAGGGAGTGTTGATGTTTTAGTAGTTGCAGGAGGTATTAACCTCCACGTGTAACCTATGACTTATATTAGAATATTTAGGAATCGAGTGAACCATGAAATAGATGTGTGGAAACCCTAGAAGACAAGTCAACCTAGAAGAATAAATAATATTGGAGTATTATCTTCTAGAAAGATAAATCGGCTCCACAAGAAAAAGATAAACAAAAAATATAATTACCAGAAAGTTAGGTCGATCCAGCCAGAAAAGTCACTGGATAGATTAATATAAATAAAGGACATTTTAGCTCATTTTCATAACCAGTTAGAGCGCAAGCCTTGTGGAGAGTTGCATCTGCAATTGCAAATGAAGCTGCAAGGAGGAATAAGGGTGTATGGTGATCTATTGGTCTTGGTCTCTCTCTAGCGCTATCAAGTGATATTCTTGGTGATTATATTGGTGATTCTCTTGGTGGTTCTTGGTGAAATTTTTGGTGATATTCTTGGTGGTTCTTGGTGAAACTCTTGGTGATATTATTGGTGAAACTCTTGGTGATATTATTTCTAAGTATGGCACAAGGTTGAGAGACTAGTGCAATTTCAGCTGCTACAGTTGTGTATGACACTTCTTCTATGGATATGGAGACTCTCTCTCTCTCTTGTGTGCTACCCTTGTAGAAGAAGCACTCTACTTGTATTGAGTTGTTGTTGCAATTAACATCTAGGATTGATCTGTTGGTTCTAGTATGGCTTTCTGAATTAATTTTGTTAAAGGTTAATGTGCTTGAGGGTGGCATATGTGAATTCCTATGGTTGAGTGACAATGATGTGACATTATCTATGGTTAAATGAGAATACCAAAATTTTAACAGGAAATATCTCAACATGGACTCCATTTTCCATCATTTGAGATTTTAAAGGCCTTTATTTTGTAAATGGATCAATCTCCATGACCTCGGCTTTCACCATATGCCACGTGAATGTATTTCCCATAGCCTTTTTGCACTTGAAATCCTCCTTCATTTTTCCTTTGGTTGTATCAAAGCGATTTGTATTTCCTAAGGTGTCATAAAAATAATGGTCGATGAGTACTTTAACACCACTAGAACACTCTAAGTTCGATTTATTGGAGATTTTATTACAGGATGAATCTTATTGTTAGCTTTTGTTTTTTATTTATTTAATATATCTATGGAATTGTGTGGTGAGTTTTCATTATTATCCATGGTTTTACATGGGTAAACATGTTAGTCCCCATGGTAAATATCTTAGTCTAAACATGTTATGAGTTGATTTTTTTTTAATATTTGTTTATTATTTTTGTTCAAAATTTTGTTAAATATTTAGAAAAAATCATTGGAATTACAGATATATATATTGTTTGATATTAGAAAATACAAATTTAATAAAAAAAATTAGGAGGCCTTGATGTTACACAATCCAAATGCAATAAGATATTTTGAGGAGATTGAATACATTTATACATTAAAAATGCAATTTCAACAATAAAAAATAACAATTTCACCAAAAACATTGTAATTGAATTATGTGATAATGACCGGAAAAAGTCCAAATATTAGAATGTTTATACTTCTTCAACTTTTTGTTGAACAAATAATTGTAATCACGTAGTCTAAATGATCGAATTTTTGAAATATTTATGGGTATGTTATTTTTTGATCAATTTTTCCTGAAATCCAACCAAAAACTGTTGGAACTTCATATTTGAGTGATTGAGTCTATATAATTCTAGTGCCCTAGGGTTTTTTCGGGTGTTGAATCCATTTATGCATTCAAAAATGAAATTTAAATAATAGAAAATGGTGATTTCACCAAGATCTGATTTTTTTATTCCTATGAAAAAGTTCAAAAAATAGAATGTTTAAATAACCCCATTGTGTAATATATAATTTCATTAATTTATTATTTAAATTGCGACTTTGATAATCTAAGTCAATTCAAAAACCATAATGCATCTCTAAATTTTTTCATTTCTTTCAACATGCCACAACACTCTCACTATCAAAGATGATTATAGAAGACTCTCGCATGCTTTGTGAGAAGGCCATGTAGTTCGGTTGTCCTGTGTTACATCCTTAATCACACATGTATGACATTGTAAACTATAGAGATATCCCATTACCATATTTCTCATAACGTCCCTGCCAGGCATGGACTGGAATTTAACTTCACCCTTGCACGTTAAATTAAATTTAGATGATAGTTGAATTTTTTAACCTAATTAGAGCGTTATTTTTCATTTCTTATATGTAATGTACTGAATGTAAAATCCATAATGCATCTTTGAAATGAGGTTAATGACTGATTTTCCCATAAATCTTGGAACTCTTCATCATTTTTGTCACTAAATTGTTGTAAAGGTTGATCACAATCCTTCTCTTTAACTCCTTTGGATCCATAATGCATCTTTGAAATGAGGTTAATGTCTGATTTTCCCATAGAGCTTGGAACTCTTCATCATTTTTGTCACTAAATTGTTGTAAAGTTTGATCACAATCCTACTCTTTAACTCCTCTCCCCAAAGGTAATATATAAGGGATACTTCAAATTTGGCATCTATGTGGATTGAAAATTTTTATTTGCAAGAAAATTTAATATGACAAAAACTCAAAACCTTGATTTCTAATATGGTGTTAGGAAAAATTCCTTGTAATAATTGGATATTACTAGAGAAGTAGATTGTTTTGAAAAATCTTAAAATTTGAGTAATGTTTTGTAAAGAATTTCCAAGTTTTAAATCTATGCAACAGTTAGAGGCAAGAAAGTTTCCAAACTGGAAATGGTTGGAGGCAAGCATGAAACTGTGGGAGCAGTTGAAAACAAGAAAGGTTGCAAATTGGTAGTGGTTGGGAAACCATGAATCTATTTTCAAAGAGTAGGTGAAAAGTATACAAGAACTATGGTTCTAGTTGTATGTACAACTCACACAAAATTAGTTGCAAACTAGAAAAATACATTAAACAATGAAAATAGGAATACATATATTTTTTAAACTATTAAATATATAACTTATTTAAATGAAATTTAAAAACCTCTGTAAATATCTCTGTGTCAAATCTATGTTTTCACATTTTAATAAAATGTAATCTTACAAATTCCAAAATTATTTAAATAGCTATCAAATATGTCTTAAAATAAAAGAAAAACTTCATGTGGGATGTCAAATTCTAAGTCGAATTTTGTGTCTTGCACATATTTAAATAACAATTGAATACTATGTTATCATGATGTTGAGGTATTATGTCGACTTTATTTTCATCAATTATATATATATATATATATATATATATATATATATATATATATATATATATATATATATATATATATAAAGAAAGAAAGCGTAAAAATTATCATAACTTAATTATTAATAATTATTAAAAATACACATACTTAAAATAACTTATTATGTATTTATATTTTACAAATAACTCTTTGCCAATAACCTTATTAAATGATGTAGTCCTCCCCGGTTTCTATAAATAGAGGTCCTCAATATGTATTTGAACACAATGGATTTAATATATACTGTGATTCTCTTATTCTTTCTCTTGGTTTTGAGTCTTTGTTCATTTTTTTATTTATGTTTTCTATATGAAGGTTAAGACTAATATTATATTGTTGTATGTAGTTTGATTTCACATGGTATTAGAGTTGTAGGGAATCAACTTCCTCCATTTTCCTTGGTTTCCTTCGTTTTGAGATCTAGGCATTGTTGGGTCGTTTTAGCACCATATTCTCAATACCCTTGTTCGTGGCTCAATCAAATTGTTGGGTATTTCTTACAATAGATTCTTCCACCATTGATTGGTTCTCAATTTTTGTTTGCAGAGGGTTCAACTCCCCTTATGAAAGGCCTCACATGCCACAACCTTTCTCTTGATCATTTTTCCCTCTATTGCAGATCAATCCCTGTTAGTTCTCGTGCTTGTGCCCTAGAAAATCAGTCAGGAATATCCTTTGAATGTTTGGATTTTTGACATAAAGGTTAAATAAAATATCTTAAGAAGCCATTTTTTTTTCTAGGAAATCAACTTTGTAAAACTCAAGTGCCTCTTAATAAAGTTTTTTCAAGGGGGGAGTCATGCTTAGAAGCCCAATTTAGTGACTTGTGTTTTTCTTGATCTTGTGGTTACTTGTCTCTTTTTTAGTATTTTCATTCTCTTGATATGGTGGATAAGTTACCTTTGTCCATTTTAAATCCGTAAAACTAATTTACTTGGAAATATGCAATGGTTGTTTTATTGTGGATTAAAGTTTTATACAGGGTTACTATTGGTACAGAACAAGAACCCACACATTTTGTTTTTCCAACACATTAGGTTTAATATGTTTATCTCTTTCACTCTAACTATTGTTCCATATTGAAGGCATAAATACTCCTAATGAAACATGGAGGCAAATTGATCAACTATTTTCAATTCATGTTCATCAATTGGAAAATGAATTAATCGGTCTCAATCTTAATAATTTTGATGTTATTCAATATTTCATTTCCATATTCAATTCTCTTTGACTTCAATTAAAAGAATGTAATATTGAGAAAAGGGAACAACTCATTTTGTTTTCAATCCAAGTTAGCTGGGCCCTATTTAGTGCCTGTTTCCACATTTTATTCAACTACAGATTCCTTGGGTCCAAATTTTGCAATTCCTTATTTTTATGCTTTTTCTAAACAAATTACTCATGAGAAAGATAAACTCATTCAAATGGGTTTTCTTAGCTCCAAAAATTAAAAGTATCATGCTCCTGTAGCTAAATTATCTTCAAATTAAAGAATACAAAATAAAAAAAAATCTAAATGGAAACAAACACAAGGTACACAGGAGTGTAGCTCTTCAAATCAGTCACCCAAGAAATATTCTAAAGGTAAGAAAGTACTCTTAAAAGTTCCTTTTGTGGAAATGAGGGTAATCTAGAATCTCATTGCTTAAATAAATTGGTTGTCTTTTCTTTATAAATGAAGAAACAATATTACATGTCAATCCATATTCTTATATCAATGATACAAGAAACACTAAATCCCTCTCTACGACTACAAGTCATTCCCCACCTAAATGGATATTTGATTATGGAGCAACCCATCACATGGATGCATATAATAATTTGTTTTCTTCAATTAATTCATGCAATATGGAGCTTATTTTTATGGGAAAATATTCACCATTGGATGTTCATGGGAAAGGTTCCATTGAGATGATAGATGGAATCATCAATAACGTTCTATATGTTCCTAATATTTTGCTAATTTACTCTCAATTTATGATATTACAAATTATGGTTTAGGGAAGGAAATTTTGTTTACTCTCAATTTTATTACTGTTTGTAAAATTGAGGATACCTCATTAATTGTTTCCATAGAGAAAGTGGATCATCATGCACGCTTGTACTCATTTTCTTATTTTTGTGAAGGCTTCCTCTATAAATGTATTACTTGTTCACTAAAATCAGTTAAGTAAATTATGGCATGAACAATTTGGTCACTAAAACTATCACTAGATTCATCAACTAAGTAAGAAAAAGTATGTCATTCATCTCCCACCTATCTCCTTTTTTTATCGTCTTTTCACTGGGTGTGTTCTTGGAAAGCATCCTCAAGATACTTTTGATAAAGGAAAATATTGGATATCTTTAGAATCTCTTAAACTCTTTCATAGTGACATTGCAAGCCCTTTTTCTAACTTTTCTTTTCAAAGAACCCACTATTTTATTACATTCATTGATGACTACTCTAAACGTGCTTCGGTCTACTTCTTAAAGCACAAAAGTGAGGCTTTTGACACTTTTGTTATGTTCAAAGATTTAGTTGAAAATCAATCTGGAAATTCTATCAAATTCTTATGAATAGATAATGGTCATGAATATGTAAACTATAGAATTGAAGACTATTTTGAAATTCAAGGTATTCAACTGCAACATACTATGCCCTACTATCCGCAACAAAATAGTGTTGTTGAAAGGAAAATTTGTACCTTGAAAGAGATGTCCAATTGCATGATCCATTTTAGAGGTATTACCCCACAATTTTGTGTTGAATCCATGAATTATGACAACCATGTTCTAAATCACACACCTCTCACAACTATCCAAGGGGTGACCTGATGCATGGATTTTTTGGGGATTTTCTTAGGGTCATATCTTTTGACTCAATTATTCGTTTGGGATGAAATTTTATGGGAATTTTTGTATCAAAGAGTTCACTGCCATGTCGATCGGATCTATCTGATGGGAAATCATTTAAACACTTTTTAAGGGCCAAATTCCTTCATATAAGGCCTCAAATTGGGGTTTTAGTGCTTTTACGAGAATTTTTAATGTTTCAATTATCAATTGTCTCTTAGTTTATGAGCTTAATAATAAAATCAAGTTGCAAAATAGTGTCACACTAGTTATATCTTATTTAGTGGTTAGTTTTAGAGTCATGTGAGAATTTTCTAAATTTAGTTGTTTTTCTAAAAACCATTTTTTTTTTTATGAAATTAGTTGTTTTCAAAAATCCCGGATAGTAGTTATAAGGGGTTGATCTTTGATTGTAATAGTTAGGATGGAGAAGGAATAAAAGAGAGTTATTTTCCCATTCTCCTATGTTTTCATGGTTTATTTGATCTTGTGAATGAATCTCAAGATTTGTCTACATCATTTGGTATCATAGCGAGAAGATGGCTAGGAGAGGAAGAGGAAGAGAAGGTCTTGCTCAGATGCATAGGCATATGAAAAACATTTAAAGGAAAGTAGTATATCTTAAAATCATGATGGATGGTCAGAGAATAATACAAAGAGAAGTGTTTGATGAGGAGACATACCAAGGAAATTTAGATCAACATATACAACATGAAGAACACGAAGAAGAATAATTAGAGTGTGTGTCTTTTCAAGAAAGGATGTTGAGGGCTCTAGAAGGGAGAAATGATAGGATCAATATGGAAGCTTCAGAATATGAAGAGAATATTAAACTAGAGAAGTTCATAGCTTAGTTGAACTCCATGGATAATTTTTTTGAATGACAACCTATGCCAGAGGAAAAGAAGGTGAAATTTGCACACACCAAGTTGAAGGGTCACGCCATGATCAGGTGGGATCATGTGTATAAAGACAGAGTAAGAAAAGGAAAAGACAAAATTAAGACTTGGAGCAAGATGGAAAAAAATTGCAAGATTTTTTTTTTCTTCTAGACTATGCCCAAACCCTCTTTCATATATTTTAGAACTTAAAGAAGAACATGTCCACCATGGAGGAACTCACAAACGATTTTTATCAGTTGTCCATTCACGTGGATCACCAAGAAAATGATGAGAAATTGGTTGCAAGGTATGTGAATTGTTTAAAATTTTATATTCAAGATGAACTAAGCATGCATAGAGTTTGCAATGTGGAAGAGACATATCAATTAGCCTTAAAGGCTGAGGGAAAGCTAAACTGAAAATTTGCTCAAAGGAATAGAGGAGCAAGGAGGGGTACATCGTCTACCTCACGGGGTGGTTTTAAATATGGGAGAGGCAAATTATCCCAAGGAGATGAGAAACAAGAAGATACTCGACAACATAAGTTGAATCAACCATGAGGAAGAGGATTTCATAGGGGTATAGGAGGACCATATGTGTATTTAAGGTGTGGTGTAGAGGGTCATCGAGCATTTGAATTCCCAAGTTATAACATGAAAGAATCGAAGAAAGGACAACAACCTAGTTTGAACTTGGTCTAAGATGAGAATGAAGAAGAAGGAGATGAATCTGAAGTCTAGCTTGATATGGGGGAGAGTCTCATGATAAGGAGGTCAATGGTGATTCCCGAAAAAGAGAAAAGGCAGGGTAGCGACAATGAAGATTCCTTGCTTCAAACAAATATTTTTCGAACGAGATGAACTTCTGGGGGAAAGGTATGTCAAGTTATTATTGATAGTGGCAGTTGTGACAATATGGTTTCCAAAGAGATGGTAGATAAGTTGAAATTACACTATGAAACACATCCTTGTCCTTACCAAATTGCATGGTTCAAAAAGGGGAATGAAGTCGCCATTAATAAAAGATGTTTGATCAAATTTTCCATTGGTAAGACTTATAAATATGAAGTACGTTGTGATGTAATTCCTATGGATGCATGACATCTATTATTTGGGAGGCCTTGGCAATATGACAGAAAAGTCAGGCAGGATGGAGGAAAGAATACCTACACCTTTTGGAAGGATGGATCGAAAGTCGTCTTATTTCCCCTTAAGTATGAGGGAAAAACTGAGAATATGTTTTTAGAAAGAGAGTTTTTTAAGAAAACAAAGGAAACAAGATTCTTCTATCCATTAATTTTTCAAAAAGGAGTCGTGGAAGACATACCAATTCCTACTGAAGTGGCCAAGTTACTAGAAGAATATGTTGATGTCATCCCTAATGAACTACCTGATGGTATTCCACCAAAGAGGGATATTCAACAACACATTGATTTGATATCAGGATCATCTTTACCTAATCAGAAAGCCTATAGGATGATATCTACACAACATGTAGATGTCAACCAAAAGTGACAAAACTCATAAAGAAAGGTTCGGTAAGAGAAAGCATGATTCCATGTGTTGTACCAACATTGTTGACTCCAAAAACAGATAATACATGGAGGATGTGCACATATAGTAGATAAATCAATAAAATTATCATCAAAAATAGGTTTCCTATACCGCAGTTGGATGACAAGATGGATGTGCTAGCCCGAGATAAATATTTTAGTAAGATTGATTTGCAAAGTGGATACCACCAAATTCAGATTTGTGAAGGCGATGAATGGAAAACTACCCTCAAGACTAGGGATGGACTATATGAGTGGATGGTGATGCCATTCGGGTTGTCCAATGCTCCTATCACTTTCATGTGGCTAATAAATATTGTGCTTCGACCTTATATTGGTAAGTTTGTTGTTGTGTATTTTGATGACATCCTAGTTTTTAGTAAAAAAAAAAGAATATCACTTGCAACATTTAAAAATTATATTGGATGCATTGAGAAAACATCAACTTTATGAAAACCTGTAGAAATGTAGTTTCCTGCAAGAAATTTTGGTGTTCCTTGGTTTTTTCATCTCATCAGAGGGAGTCAAGATGGATTTAGAGAAGGTCAGAGCAATTTTGGAGTGGCCTAGTCCCAGGAGCATCACAAAGGTAAGAAGTTTTCATGGGATGGCCACCTTTTACAGAAAATTTATTCAAAATTTTAGCAGTATTGTATCACGCATAACAGATTGCACTAGAGGAAAGACATTCATGTGGACCATGGAAGCTGAGGAAAGTTTTAAGTTTCTAAAGAAGAAGGTAACTAAGGCACCCATATTATCCTTATCAAATTTTGATAAAGTGTTTGAGGTAGACTTTGATGCTTTACATGTAGGAATTGGAGTTGTACTTAGCTAAGCAGGTAGACCAATTGCATTCTTTAGTGAAAAGTTGAATGAGGTAAGAAAGAACTACTCCACATATGATGTAGAATTTTACGCAATTGTAAAATCATTATAACATTGGGGGAATTATCTAGTGTCTAAGGAGTTTGTGTTATTTATCAATCATATTGCATTACAATATGTAAACACCCAAAATAAATTGAACAATAAACATGAAAAATGGGTCTCTTTCTTACAAGGTACACCTTTGTTTTGAAGCACAAATAAAGATGGTAGAATCAAGTTGCAGACGCTTGGAGTCGATGCATTGTTCTTTTGACTACCATGGAAAATCAAGTAATTTGGTTTGTTCCATTAAAGGATCTATATGCATATGATAATGATTTTCAGGAGATTGTGGAATAGTTGAAGAATCCATTCATTGGGAACATGGGTCTTAATCAAGGTGAGTATTTTATGCAAGATGGATACCTCTTCAAAGGAAAACAAATATGCATCCCAATTGGTTCAATGAGGGAAAATATTATAAGATACCTTCACAATAGTGGTTTGGCATGACTCTTTGGAAAGGATAAGATGCTAGACTTAATCAAAGATAAGTATTACTGGCTGAAAATGAAAAAATGTATAACCAGGTATGTGGCAAGATGTCATATTTGCCAAATGTCTAAAGGACACTCACCGAACCCAGGGTTGTATATACCATTAACACTTCCCACAGGTCCATGGACATAACTAAGCATTTATTTTGTGTTGGGGATCCCAAACACACAACACGTTAATGATTCTAGTTTTTTGGTTTTTTATAGGTTCTCTAAAATGGCTCATTTCATTGCTTGCAAGAAAACTAGTGATGCATCGAGGGTGGCAGAGTTGTTAGATTGCATGGGGTTCCAAAAACTATTACCTCTGATAGAGATACTCAGTTCTTGGGTCATTTTTGGAGGAATTTATGGTTGAAAATGGGGACTAAATTACAGTTCAATAGTTCCTATCACCCCCAAATAGATCAGAAAACTGATGTGGTAAATCAAAGTTTGGGAAACCTATTACGAAGCATTGTTGGAGGAAATCCAAAGCGACGAGATTTGGCTTTACCTCAAGTGTAATTTTCCTACAATAGTTCAATGAATAGATATATAGGTAAATCTCCATTTCATGTTGTTTACAGTAGAAATCCTATGGGTGACCTATATTTGGGGCAATTACCACTTGGGGATAGGATCAATGATGATGGGGAATCATTTCCAGAACACATTCAATAGTTGCAGCAATAGGTGAGACAAAAATTGCATACCAATAATGAACAGAACAAAATTATCAAATATTCTCACCGACGATACCAGGTATTCAATGAAGGTGATTTGGTGATGGTTTATTTACAGAAGGAGAGGTTTCCTCGAGGAACCTAGAACAAATTGAAGTATAATAAAATTGTTCCATGTAAGATTCTCAAGAAAATCAATGACAATTCTTAGAAGTTCGATTTACTAGCTAACCTTGATATCTCCCCTATGTTTAATGTTTCTAATTTGTATATCTTCCATGGGGAATATCTGGGTGATGACAATAAGGAAGAGGTGGATTGGCAACAGGCCATTCCAAGCAAGAAAAAGGAAAAGATTGCACATATTTTAGCTAAGAAGACCTTTCATACTCAGCAAGGCCAATACAACTGATATCTAGTCTAGTGGGAAGGCATAACACCAACAGAGAGTACATGGATTATAGAGGGTGGCTTACTGAACCTAGATCCCATTAAACGGAAATAGTTTGAAGATACTAACTTGTAGGAGTTGTGTTCTTTTCAACCAGAGGAGAACTATGCAAGGATTTTTCGAGGATTTTCCTAGGGTCATAACTTTTGACTCAGTTATCCATTTAGGCTGAAATTTTATGGGAAGTTGTGTCTCAAAGAGTTCACCGTCATTTCAATTGGATTTATCCAATTGGAGATCATTTCGACACTTTTTTAGGGCCAAATTCCTTCTTATAAGGCCTCAAATTGGGGTTTTAGTATTTTTACGGGAATTTTTAATTTTTCAATTATTAGTTATCTCTTAGTTTATGAGAATAATAAAAAAAGAAAGTTCAAAAATAGTGTCACTGTAGTTATCTCTTAGTTAGTATCCCGTTTTAGAGTCATGCGAGAATTTTCTAAATTTAGTTGTTTTTCTAAAAATTAGTTGTTTTTCTAAAATTAGTTGTTTTCAAAAATCCTAGATAGTAGTTATAAGTGGTTGAATTTCAATTCTAATAGTTAGGATGGAGAAGGAATAAAATAGATTTATTTTTCCATTCTCCTGTGTTTTCATGGTTTATTTGATCTTGTGAATGAATCTCAGGCTTTGGCTACATCATGACCCCAAAAGAAGCTTGGAGCAATAAAAAATCCTTTGTTGATCATCTCAAACTATTTGGGTGTAATTATTTGGCTCATATACCCAAAGAAAAACACAATAAAATGGATATACAAAGTAATACTTGCATATTTTTTAGCTACCCAAACGATGTTAAAAGGTATAAATCAATTGATCCCGACACACATGAGTTGATCGTTAGTAGGAGTGTTCTATTTGATGAGAATTCCTCTCACAATATTGGATCTTCATATGATTTTTCTTCTTTTTAGTTGACTTCTTGACTTCCTAATTGGGGTTAATGAAGCTATTCCACCACTACTTTATTAGGGTCAAAGAAAACCCAAGTCCTCTATTCAAAGGACTCCTCGATTGTTTATGGATAATACTTCAGGACCAAATGATTTTAATGAATCCGACGATATTGTATAGTGGGACACAACCATGGAAGATGAGTATCATTTCTTGTTTAAAAATAACACTTGGGACTATTGGACACACCTACCACACTTATAGGGGGGGTGAATGAGTGTGGGGCTCTTTTTCCCAAAACTTCCCTCTTGCACCAAAACTCATCAATTAGCAATCAACATTTATTCATTACCCATTGTTGTCATTTATAACCAGTTACATGTGAGCACATATAAGAAACATATATCAACAATATATCATCAACAAGCCATCACCACAATGAACACAAAGAACACAAGATGTATGTACAATTTTCTTTTTATTACGGACTACAATCCTTGGGGTTTATCAGCAACAACTGAATAGAGTACAACTCTA
>ML786594.1:33985-77392 GCA_009831015.1 Picea engelmannii | reverse complement strand
ATCTATACATTTTTCCAACAATGCATCATATACCAATGGAACCACATCGATCCATCTTCATCATGTATCAATGACAACTCATTGATCCATCTTCATCTATGCATTCTCATTTAGGACAATACATATTATATTACATAAATAATAAATCAATCAATCCTTTGACATCAATCAATCACTTGACATCAATCAATGACATCAATCAATCAAACCATTGGCATCAATGACAACATGATCCAACAGGGACTTGGTTCCGCTTCCAAAAATTAAAAAAATGGTTCAATATAAGTTTGTGTATTGAACAAAGTATGCAATAGATGGTACCATGGAAAAGTATAAGGCTCTATTGGTTGTTAAATTTTTTTCTCAGATTGAGGGAATTGACTACTCTGAAACCTTTGCACCCATGGATAAAATGATTTCTATACGCCTTGTTCTCTCTCTATTTTCATCTCACAAGTGGATAGTATACTAGATGGATGTCAAAGGTTCCTTTCTTCATGGATATTTACATGAAGAGATATGCATGAAATATCCACCTAGTTTTATCCATAACTCTTCACTTGTGTGAAAAATTAAAAACCCTTGTACGCTCTTAAATATGCTCCTAGGGCTTGGTATGAGAAGATGGATTTTTTTTCTTCTATCTGTAGGATTTTTTCACTACCACTCTCATTCAAATGTCTATATTTTGTAGGAAGATGAATAAATTCTCCTCATTCTCTATGTGTATGATCTAATTCTCTCTAGGAGTTATCCTACCTTGATTTATCATGTGAAGTATGATATTCATCAACATTTCAACATGAAATACTTAGGGATCCTTCACTACTTTCTTGGAATACAAATCACTCGATGGAAATATGGGATAGGTATCTCTCAACCCAAGTATGTCTTAGCTATTTTGAGAAAATTTCACATGTTCGATTGGAAATATTCAGCCATGCCATTTTTGTTAGGGGTCAAGTTGTAAACTAAGTGTTCCACTCCTTTGGTTGATGTTATGTTATATCGATAGTTTTTTGACATCCTCTTGTACTTGACTCACAATCATCCATATATCTCCTATCTATTTTGATTTATTTCTTGGTTCATATAAGAACCACATGAGCTTCATTGGAAACATGAAAAGATAATTCTTCACTACGTTAGAGGGACACATACATATGGAATTCAATATTCTTCTGATGTTAAATTCAAATCTAGTGGGCTATAATGACTCTGATTGGGATACTGATATCTATGACAACAAGTCCACTCCTAGATATATCTTCCATCTTGTCTCTGGTCCCATTTTTGGGTCTAGCAAGATGCAAGTTTCCATCGCTCTTTATTTTGTAGTGGTAGAGTACTTAGGTTTTGTTAATTATGCTACCACTAAGTATATTTGGATTCAACATATTTTGTATGAGTTAGTTTTCAGCGGGAGCAACTTACTCTAATTTGGTGTGATAATAAGAGTTTTATCCATATTTGCAGGGAGCTATACTTGTTTTTTTTTAGCATTTTTTGAGCATTTTGTACATGGGTACCTATCACGGCCTTGTAGCCATGACCCATTTTTGAGATTTAGCCTCCTTTTCATACTTCCCTGAATGCCACTTTTTTTATCGATGGAATAAAATCCAAAGAAACCCTCTAGGTACTTTTCCTCATTTGAGGATGGTTATTTGGGAGGTAAATCAATTGGTAGTATTTTTGGCAAGCTAACCTAGCGGGGATAAGGGTGTGCAGATTTCATAGTTTTGTGTGTAGTTGTGAAAGTGCACAAGAATGAAATGGGAGTGCGCATCGAGCTAAGATATATATATGTATATATATGGATGTATATTTATTGATGCCAGAGAACCTGTTTGATTATGAGGTTGGTGAGACAACACACAAATAGGCCAATGCGCTTATCGATGTAAAGTATAATCATACTCAAGTTATTAATATAATATTACATCCTTGCACACAAAAAGACTGAGATGAAAGGAGATGGGGGGGTAAATCCACCGGAAAAAGGGAAAAGGGGGGAGAGACTTAAGTCTTGGGGAATATTTTATAAATATTTCCAGAAAAGTATATGTTATGGATGATTATTTTATCTTAAGTTCCCAAGGGAAGGGAACAAGTCACCAAGTGGGTTAAGCTACTTATGAAGGAGACAAGTGTTGATTTGATGGCATGCAATATATATTGTTCACCTTACTGTATTTTGGGGAATGGTTATTCAATTTCTCGTGAGAATAAGAGGGTAGGTATAGGGAGAAAGGACGACTATTACCACATCTACAGTGAAAATATTCTAAGGGGTTTTTTTGTACTATAATCAGAGTTTTGTTGTTGAAGAAGAGAGTTGTGAGGCCAATAAGAATACTCTCCAGGTGAGAGTTCTATTGAGAAATTTTCTCTGGTGCATTGGGAATTAGTTGAAAGGTCCAGAGACATCTTATCCGTCCTGTTGCCAGTAACCCTAGAAGGGAAGTGGGGAAGTCGTGGGACTATTGAGAAGAGAAGGGGCACACTTCCTTGGGTGTGATAGGTGTGTGGGGAATGAGAGAATTTAGGCTACTTGTAGTAGATGGAATCTTGGACTAATCAATTCTTTTGAGAATCATACCTTATCATGTCATGATGAACCATTTTTCGTTGGTGGAGTTAAGCCCCATCTTGGGGGTGACCTGTTGTTGAAATCTTATGCAAAACAAAGTCTATTGATGGGAGGAATGTCTGATTTGTACACACTATTTGTGACTTTCACAAAAGACAAGTGTTATTTATGTGCTCGTCCCATTTACTGTGTGTTTATTTATCTATGTTTTATATGGTTTAATTCTTGTATTTTGTCACATATAAGTAATTATTGTTATTATGTTTAATCCTCCTTGCACATGTATGTATGGTGCTTATAGCCTGTATGTGTAGACGTGCATGAGTATTAAAATGTGGATAGTATTTGGTTATGAGTTTTTAAGAAGAAGTTTGAATGGTAATGTGTAAAGACAATACTTTGTGTGCATCAAAGGTTGGGTTGAATTTTGAGCACAGGGAAGCAATTTGCACATACAAGTTAATAACTTAACTTAATTAATAAAGCCATAAACTTTATTAACTGCTTCCCTATTAAAATTAACTTTATGATAAAATTAATAAAGCCAGATATTTTATTAACTTTATGTGCATAGGGAAGCAGTTTGCACATAAAATTATCATAACTTAATTATTAAAAATTATTAACAATCCACATACTTAAAATAACTTATTATATATTTATCTTTTACAAATAACTCTTTGCCAATAACCTTATTAAATGATGTACTCCTCCCCGATTTCTATAAATAGAGGGCCTCAATATGTATTTGAACACAATGGATTTAATGGTACTCTAATTCTCTTGTTCTTTCTCTTGGTTTTGAGTCTTTGTTCATTTTTTTATTTATGTTTTTTGTATGAAGGTTAAGACTAATATTTTCTTGTTGTATGTAGTTTGATTTCACATGGTATTATAGTTGTAGGGAATCAACTTCCTCCATATTCCTTGGGTTCCTTCATTTTGAGATCTAGGCATTGTTGGGTCGTTGTAGCACCATATTCCCCATACCCTTGTATTTGGCTCAATCAAATTGTTTGGTATTTCTTACAATGGCTTCTTCCATAATTGGTTGGTTCTCAATTTTATTTTGCAGAGGGTTCAACTCCCTTTATGAATGGCCTCACATGCCACATCCTTTCTCTTGATCATTGTGATCTCTATTGCAGATCAAGCCCTGTCAGTTCTCATGCTTGTGCCCTAGAAAATCAGTCAGCAATATCCTTTGAATGTTTGGATTTTTGACATAAAGTTTAAATAAAATATCTTAAGAAGCCAATTTTTTTGTTCTGGGAAATCAACTTTGTAAAACTCAAGTGCCTCTTTAATAAATCTTTTTCAAGGGGGGAGTCACACTTAGAAGCCAAATTTAGTGACTTGTGTTTTTCTTGATCTTGTGGTTACTTGTCTCTTTTTTAGTATTTTCATTCTCTTGATATGTTGGATAAGTTACATTTGTCCATTCTAAATCCTTACAACTAATTTACATGGAAATATGCAATGGTTGTTTTATTGTGGATTAAAGTTTTATACAGGGTTACTATTGGTACAAAACAAGACCCCACACAAAATGTTTTTCCAATGCATTAGGTTTAATATGTTTATCTCTTTCACTCGAACTATTGTTCCATAATGAAGACATAAATACTCCTCATGAAGCATGGAGGAAAATTGATCAACTATTTTCAATTCATGGTCATCAATTGGAAAATGAATTAATTGGTCTCAATCCTAATAATTTTGATGTTATTCAAGATTTCATTTCTATATTCAATTCTCTTTGACTTCAATTAAAATATTGTAATATTGAGAAAAGGGATGAAAAACTCATTTTGTCTTCTCTCCAAGTTAGGTGGGCCCTATTTAGTGTTTGTTTCCACATTTTATTCAACTACGGATTCCTTGGGTCCAAATTTTGCAATTCCTACTTTTGATGATTTTCCTAAACAACTTACTCATGAGAAATATAAACTCATTCAAATGGGTTCTCTTAGCTCCGAAAATTAAAATTCTCATGCTCCTATAGCTAAATTATCTTCAAATTAAAGGATACAACATAAAAATAAATCTAAATGGAAACAAACACAAGGTACAAAGGAGTGTATCTCTTCAAATCAGTTACCCAAGAAAGATTCTAAAGGTAAGAAAGTCCTCTTAGAAGTTCCTTTTGTGGAAACGAGGGTAATCTAGAATCTCATTGCTTAAAGACATTGGTTGTCTTTTCTTTATAAATGAAGAAACAAAATTACATGTAAATCCATATTCTTCTAGAAATGATACAGGAAATACTAAATCCCTCTCTACGACTACAAGTCATTCCCCACCTAAATGGATATTTGATTGTGGAGAAACCCATCACATGGATGCATATACGAATTTGTTTTCTTCAATTAATTCATGCAATATGGAGCTTATTTGTATGGGAAAATATTCACCTTTGGATGTTGATGAGAAATGTTCCATTGAGATGATAGATGGAATCATCAATACTGTTCTATATGTTCCTAATATTTCGCTAATTTACTCTCAATTTATGATATTACAAATTATGGTTTAGGGAAGGAAATTTTCTTTACTCTCGATTTTATTACTGTTTGTAAAATTGAGGATACCTTACAAATTGTTTCCATAGAGAAAGTGGATCATCATGCACGCTTGTACTCATTTTCTCATTTTGTGCAGGTGTCCCCTACAAATATATTACTTGTTCACTAAAAGAAGTTAAGTAAATTATGGCATGAAGAATTTGGTCACTAAAATTATCACTAGCTTCATCAACTAAGTAAGAAAAAGTATGTCATTCATCTCCCACCTATCTCATTTTTTGATGGTCTTTTCATTGGGTGTGTTCTTGGAAAGCATCCTCAAGATACTTTTGATAAAGGAAAATCTTGGATATCTTTAGAATCTCTTCAAATATTTCATAGTGACCTTGCAAGCCATTTTCCTACCTTGTCTTTTCAAAGAACCCACTATTTTATTACATTCATTGATGAATACTCTAAACGTGCTTCGGTCTACTTCTTAAAGAACGAAAGTGAGGTTTTTAACACTTTTATTATGTTCAAAGATTTATTTGAAAATCAATATGGATATTCTATCGAATTCTTATGAATAGATAATGTTCATGAATATGTAAACTATAGATTTGAAGACTGTTTTGAAATTCAAGGTATTCAACTACAACATATTATGCCCTACTGTCCACAACAAAATGGTGTTGTTGAAAGGAAAATTTGTGCCTTGAAAGAGATGTCCAATTGCATGATCCGTTCTAGAGGTCTTACCCCACAATTTTGTGTTGAATCCATCAATTATGACAACCATGTTCTAAATCACACAACTCTCAAAGCTATCCAAGGTGTGACCTGATGCAGGTATTTTTCGTGGATTTTCTGAGGGTCATAAATTTTGACTCAGTTATTCATTTGGGATGAAATTTTACAGGAAGTTGTGTATCGAAGATTTTGTTGTTGTGTCGATCGGATCTATCCCATGGGGCATCGTTTCAACACTTTTTCGACGCCAAATTCCTTCATATAAGGCCTCAAATTGGGGTTTTAGTGCTTTTACGAGAATTTTTAATTTTTCAATTATTAATTATCTCTAAGTTTATGGATTAATCAGAAAATCAAGTTTAAAAATTGTGTCAAGTTAGTTATCTCTTAGTTAGTGTTCAGTTTTAGAGTCATGCAAGAATTTTCTAAATTTAGTTGTTTTTCTAAAAGCCATTTTTTTTTTCTGAAATTATTTGAATAAACCATGAAGAAGATGATTTCATATGGGTAGAGGAGGAACATATGTGTGTTTCAAGTGTGGTGTAGAGGGTCATCGAGCATTTGAATTGCCATGTTATAACATGCAAGAATCGAAGCAAGGACAACAAACTAGTTTGAACTTGGTACAAGATGAGAATGAAGAACAAGGAGATGAATCTGATGTCCTGCCTGATATGGGGGAGACTCTCATGATACGAAGGTCAATGGTGATTCCCAAAAAAGAGAAAAGGCATGGTAGCGACTATGAATATTCTTGGATTCAAATAAATATTTTTAGAACCAGATGCACTTCCGGGGGTAAGGCATGTCAAGTTATTATTGATAGTGGCAGTTGTGAGAATATGGTTTCCAAAGAGATAGTAGATAAGTTGAAATTACACTATGAAACACATCCCCATCCTTACCAAATTGAATGGTTCAAAAAGGGGAATGAAGTCACCATTAATAAAAGATGTTTGATCAAATTTTCCATTGGTAAGACTTATAAAGATGAAGTATGGTGTGATGTCATTCTAATGGATGCATGACATCTATTATTTGGGAGGCCTTGGCAATATGATAGAAAAGTCAGGCATGATGGAGAAAATAATACCTACACCTTTTGGACGGATGGATCGAGAGTCGTCTTATTTCCCATTAAGGATGAGGGAAAAACTGAGAATATTTTGTCAGAAAGAGAGATTTTTAAGAAAACAAAGGAAATGGGATTCTGCTATGCGTTATTTATTCAAAAAGGGGTCGTGGAAGACATACCAATTCATACTGAAGTGGCCAAGTTACTAGAAGAATATGTTGATGTTATCCCTAATGAACTACCTGATGATATTCCACCAAAGAGGGATATTCAACATCACATTGATATGATATCGGGATCATCTTTACCTAATCAGGAAGCCTATAGGATGATTCCTACACAACATGTAGATCTCAACCAACAAGTGACATAACTCATAAAGAAAGGTTTGGTAAGAGAAAGAATGAGTCCATTTGTTGTAACAACATTGTTGACTCCAAAAAAGGATAATACATGGAGGATGTGCACAGATAGCAAATAAATCAATAAAATTACCATCAAATATAGTTTTCTTATACTGGAGTTGGACAACAACATGGATGTGCTAGCCAGAGCTAAATATTTTAGTAAGATTGATTTGTGAAGTGGATACCACCAAATCCGGATTCGCGAAGGGGATGAATGGAAAACTTCCTTCAAGACCAGGGATGGACTATATGAATGGATGGTGATGCCATTTGGGTTGTCCCATGCTACTAGCACTTTCATGTGGCTGATGAATACTGTGATTCGACCTTATATTGGTAAGTTTGTTGTTGTGTATTTTGATGACATCCTAGTTTTTAGTAACAAAAAATAATATCACTTGCAACATTTAAAAATTATATTGTATGCATTGAGAAAACATCAACTTTATTAAAACGTGAAAAAATTTAGTTTCTTGCAAGAAATTTTGGTGGTCCTCGGTTTTTTCATCTCAGCAGAGGGAGTCAAGATGGATTCAGAAAAGTTCAAAGCAATTTTGGAGTGGCCTAGTCCCAGGAGCATCACATAAGTAAGAATTTTTCATGTGATGACCACCTTTTACATAAAATTTATTCAAAATTTTAGCAGTATTATATCACCCATAACAGATTGCACTAGAGGCAAGACATTCATGTGGACCAAGGAAGATGAGGAAAGTTTTATGTTTGTGAAGAAGAAGGTAACTAAGGCACCCATATTATCCTTATCGAATTTTGATAAAGTGTTTGAGGTATACTATGATGCTTCACATTTAGGAATTGGAGTTGTACTTAGCCGAGTAGGTAGACCAATTGCATTCTTTAGTGAAAAGTTGAATGAGGTAAGAAATAACTACTCCACATATGATGTAGAAATTTATGCAATTGTGCAAGCATTACAACATTGGAGGAATTATCTAGTGTCCAAGGAGTTTGTGTTATTTATCGATCATATTACATTACAATATGTAAACACCCAAAAGAAATTGAACAATAGACATGCAAAATTGGTCGCTTTCTTACAAGGATAGAACTTTGTTTTGAAGCACAAATAAAGATGGTAGAATCAAGTTGCAGATGATTTGAGTTGGCACATTGTTCTTTGGAAAACCGTGGAAAATCAAGTAATTGGGTTTGTTCCATTAAAGGATCTATATGCATATGATAATGATTTTCAGGCGATTGTGGAAGAGTTGAATAATCCAGTCATTGGGAACATGGATCTTAATCAAGGTGAATATTTTATGCAAGATGAATACCTCTTCAAAGGAAAACAACTATGCATCCCAATTGGTTCAATGAGGGAAAATATTATCAGAGACCTTCACAGTAGTGGTTTGGCAGGAGATTTTGGAAAGGATAAGATGCTAGACTTAATCAAAGATAAGTATTACCAGACAAAGATGAAAAACAATATAACTAGGTATGTGGCAAGATGTCATATTTGTAAAATGTCTAAAGGACACTCACCGAACACAAGGTTGTATTTACCATTAACACTTCCCATAGGGCCATGGACAGATTTAAGCATTTATTTTGTGTTGGGGATCCCAAACACACAACACAATAATGATTCTATTTTTGTGGTTTTTGATAGGTTCTCTAAAATGGCTCATTTCATTGCTTGCAAGAAAAATATTGATGCATCGAGAGTAGTAGAATTGTTTTTTTCAGAAGTTGTTAGATTGCATGGGGTTCCAAAAACTATTACCTATGATAGAGATACTCGGTTCTTGGGTCATTTTTTGAGGAGTTTATGGATTAAAACATGGACTAAATTATAGTTCAGCAGTGCCTATCACCCCCAAATAGATGGGAAAACCGAGGTGGTAAATCAGAGTTTGGGAAACCTGTTACGGAGCATTGTTGGAGAGAATCCCAAGCAGTGGGATTTGGATTTACCTCAAGTGGAATTTTCCTACAATAGTTCAGTGAATAGATCTATAGGTAAATCTCCATTTAAGGTTTTTAACAGTAGAAATCCTATGGGTGTCCTAGATTTGGTGCAGTTACCACTTGGGGATAGGAGCAATGATGATGGGGAATCATTTCCAGAAAACATTCAATAGTTGCAACAACAGGTGAGACAAAAATTGCATACCAATAACGAACAGAAAAAAATTATCAAATATTCTCATCGACCATACCAGGTATTCAATGAAGGTGATTTGGTGATTGTTTATTTACATAAGGAGAGGTTTCCTCGAGGAACCTAGAACAAATTGAAGTATAAGAAAATTGGTCCATGCAATATTCTCAAGAAAATCAATGACAATGCTTATCCCCAAAGAAAGACAAAATGAAATGGACATACAAAGTAATACTTGCATATTTGTTTTAGTAATACTTAAGCCCCTAATATTAGCCCCTCTTTCCAAACTTTTAGCCCCCTTTCCCTTACCCACCTTGTGGAAGCTTAGACCCCCATCATTGTTTCTTTGTCGTCGGTCTGCACGCAGCGATGTTTAATCTTTATTAATGTTCTGCATAATTACATATACAAAAACAGGCTCCTGGCCTTTAACACTTAGGCTCTCTGGCCTACTAAACACATAATCCCACCAAATTATATACACTTGGCTCACCGGCCTATAAACATGCTTACAATTTAAAATAAAACTGGGGCACTACCGGCAGATATTACAATTCCCTCCCCTTATTTTTGCATTGTCCTCAATGCAACTCTTTACACAACATCAACAAGATTTCCTAAATCTTAAAAAGAATGTGGGTATTTTGATCGCACATCATCCTCATGCTCCCATGTCACATCCTCAGGATCGTACCAGGTCCACTATACCTTTACAAGCCCTATGGCTCGATTCTGAAGCTGTTTTATCTTCTGGTCCAATATGCGCACCGAATGAACTTGCAAGACACCTTCTTGCTCCACCTGATCACATTCCAATTGATTACATGATTAGCATCATGTATATATATTTCTTAAGCAATGAAATATGAAACACATTATGTACCATCATGGATGCAAGCAATGCAAGCGTATATGCAATATATATATATATATACAGACAATTTTAATAACATTATAACCTATATATAAGATACACAACATACAATAAATAGAGAATTGTACTTATCTTTTGATTGATAAGACTTCCATATCACATGGTCTATACCAAAGTACCAAACCTCATAATCACTCCAACCAATGGTCTCTCCTTCCCCACATGCTTGTCCCATCCCAGGAGTGTGTACCTTCACTATCACACAGTCCATTGGTTGTTACACCTCCCTTTTCTTGGGCTTCAGCAACAGGCCGGACTGGAAGTCTTATAGCATCATGGCTCCCAGAGTTCCAACTTCCCTCAAAGATTTCCAATCAACATCTTCCTCGAGCTACTCTTTGTAGTTAACATTCTAACTTTAATCAACATCATCTCATCTGCATGACCCACATGCAGTTATCATGAGAAAACATAAAAGAATTCATTTAGAAACTCCAATTAGTTCGAAAGGGAATTCAATTTTTATCCCCAAAACATGAAATTATATTTCATGATTCATCTTGGTTGTTTCCATATTATGAATGCAACCATCCTTGTAATTTTCCACAAGCACCAAACTGCATACCAATTTCCTACAAGACTTCATCTTGTATACTGCCAACAAATTGTCGGTCTTTTCTATATATCATAATTCAACATGTACAACACCTTATGAAATGATCTTATAATTGCCTGCACCTAGAAATTCAATCACAATTTCCAAACAATTTAACC
The DNA here is from genome assembly GCA_009831015.1 of Picea engelmannii. Taxonomy (NCBI): domain Eukaryota; kingdom Viridiplantae; phylum Streptophyta; class Pinopsida; order Pinales; family Pinaceae; genus Picea; species Picea engelmannii. Next base: position 66,284 of record ML786594.1, on the reverse strand, counting down.
AAATAGAATGACTCATCATTCTATGCATATGCATGTTCATAATTAATAACATTAAGTTTATTATTTCAATTTTCTGAACATAAATTTTTTTGTAGTCTCTATTCTTATGACTACCTGTCTTGCAAATTTCCTATTGCAATGTTTAATAGTTCCTAAAATATTCTCAACTTCATGAGTTAGAAACATTTCAATCATTAGTATAAATATTTCCATGCCAAAAACATATATACATCCACTCACAAAATGCATTCATCAAAGTGCATTTAAGTATACAATTCCATCATGTATGAGTGAAACTCTGCCCCTTACTAGAAATGAGTACAACTCTCAATGCCTGTTTATTCAGTGCACCCTTGTATTGATTTACATAATGCTATTTATCTCATTCATGTATCTCACCATCCGTGAGTTGGAATTTTGGCCAATGTGTTGACACATTCTCCACACATTTCCTATTGTCTTCCCAATTAATTGGATTCCTTCCTTTTCGAACCGAATAGTACACCAAGAATATAATTATGTGGTGTACATTAGTGTTAACAAAAAGGTTTTAGTCCAAGTTTTATTTAAAGGTAGAAAGATTTTAGTACCTGTGTGGATCATAACCTTTCCATATCCAACCATGTCCTAGTCTCATACATGACTAGCTTACTAACATTCACTCCTATAACAAGTTCTTATCTTTTAATTCTTTGGTTACTACCCCATAACCAAATTAACATGACATTCTATTATGTCAGTGTGTGCATTCAAAAGGCTAAAGGCTTGAATTAATACATGCTTGCAGCCTCTACCACATCCAATGGTCTGCATTCAATAATATAATCATGTGATTTTATAAAATAACTCTAGCTGAGGAAATTCTTACCTAAATTTCCTTTCAACAATTATGCAAAAAGAGTAATAAAAACTCATACCTGCATGACTTCCATTAATAAATTTTATACTACCTGAATGTCTGATGGAAGTAGAATCTTTCATGCTTCTTTTATCAAAATTATAACCATCACTTCAGCTCTTTGTTGCTTCACTCCTTATGCAACAACATCACCAACAAAACTTGCAAACACGCAAGCATTCTTTCCTCTGGATGATTCAACATGTCATAACATGCTTGCTTCCACAGAAAATGCAGCAACTTCTTTCTCACGTGAAACTTTTCCTTTCTGAATCCAGAAGTCTATAATTCTTCTCAGGTTCTTGAATCTTCTTGTGCTCTCACTGTGATCAATGTGCATGATCATTCTTTCCTTGAGAACTTTTGACGTAGTGCTTCCACCTAAATGGGTTTTTCTGACCTCCTGGTCAAAGGATATTCAACTCTTCTAAGTCGAATTGACTCTTCGGGCTCATGATTGATCCCAAAACAATTATACACAGGCTCCCTTTTATCCTTTAGGCGTAGGTCCTGACAGACCCGTAGGTTATTCCTATACACTTCCAAAACTCCAAGTTTAAGGCGCTAACCCCTTTTTCATTATCCCTTTCCTTCATAATACTGCGGGCTATGACCTCACGTAAGTGTGTGATTGTGGGAGCGAGCAAGAGTGGTTTTACACCAACCTTCTTTTTTCCATGCAATTCACCTCCAACTGCCACATATCATTTTTCTAAAACTGTGGTATAAATTGCGGCCCGCTCTCATATTTTTAACATTCGAGCAAGTTTTGGTCTCGCAATCTAGCTCATCCGTCAATATCCAATCCCATGGCAATGATCTGTGATCAATGAATGCTATCTATCCTCCTTCCACACGCAATCCCAGATCTACACGATCTGTCGACATGTATATCCCTTCCAAATCAATGGCTATGGTTGATTCTGGCCCTTGGGAGTTTCAAATCTAAACTATCTTCTTTTCCTGTATGGAAATCTTTCGGAGTGGAATATTTATTGACACCTTTCCTCAACAATCGAATGGTTCTGATGAACTACGGCTCTCCAACCTTCGGGAGTTCTCACGTCTCCACACACACAAATATCTAAAGTGAATTTTCGTGGAGTGACAAATCTTCTGCCACACGTCCTCTCCAAATCAATGACCCTGTTTCTCTTCGGGACTTCGGCTCTTTCCGACCAAGACTAGATCAACGGTCCTTCAACCTCCTCCTTGATCAATGATCCACATCTCCTTCAGGACTTCGGTGCTTTCACCCTCTACTTTCCTCTGGAGTGATCTGTACCAAAAGTTCCAAATCTAGCACCATGTATCCACTTTCATATCAATGGCCAAGATTTACTTCAGTTGTTTCTCCTCCTCCTTGTCCACAAACTTTCAAAGTTGTGGATCTTATGCCACCTATCCTCCTTGACGATGGACGATCCAAAATCACTTTGCGACTTCAAGACTTTAGCAAGTCCACTCTCCCCTTTTTCCTTGGCTCCTCCTTGGAGGTGACCTTGGTTGGTGACATCATGAAAACACATGATTGCAGGCACACTCAAAGGTGATTTGAGACCAAAATACTTTTCGTCCCGAAATTCACCTTGAGCCTCCACACGACCTTTCTCCAAAACTGTGGTTTGGATTGCGACCCACCCTCGAATTCATAAAGCTTGAGCACCTTCTATCCCCGCAATGTGAGGTGACCATCAATCTCAAATCTTGATGGTGCTTCTAAACATATGATCGAGATCTACCTCCAACAATTTAGATCTCCCTCTCCCAGATTGACGACTGGGGTTGTTGATTAAGGTTGGTTGTCATTGATGTCAACCCTTGAAGAAAGCCCCATAGCACAAAGGCTTGGGTAGTGGACCCAATATTGTTTGATGTAAATATGACTCATTATTGTTTTTTCATGGTTGATAAGAAGTAAATATGGATGAACTCCAAAGTGGTCCCCTTATGGTGAAAGCCCTCACGGGAAGACGCTTTGTGGAGTAAGAGAACCCATGCTTAATTGTGGAATAATGAGATAAAGTAAAGTAATTTTTTCAGGGAAAATATCCTATATGTATATTGCTTGTCATTTCATTTCCGGTGGTATGTGGAACGTCACATAATTCCTCACGATTAGAGAGTTATGGCCATGAGAAGTTGGAGACCCGAGGTTTGGGTAATGGACCCAAGTTTGTTTGATGGGTAAAAGTATGAGTTATGATATATTTTTAGATAATAATATTCCATATGGATATTATATGTCATGCCATTTCTGGTGGTATGTAGAACGTCACATAACTCCTCACGGTTTGAGAGTTATGGCCTTACGAAGTTGGAGGACCCTCATATGTCATCTAGAAGCCCCAAAAGGTCAAAGTAATCAAAGTGGTTTAAGATATTTTAAAAGGTAAATAATAAAGTGAAGTGATGAGTGTATTATAATTGAAAGTGAATACAAAATAAATTATTTCAATAATAAATTTGATGGATAAATTAGAAGTGGACCCAACCCTAAAATAAGGTAAGTGGGCCAAGTGACCTAGACGATGTTTTTAAGGAAGCTACTTGGAGAGTATAAATAAGAGGCAAGGCTCTCTCATTTGAATCACACTCGACAATTTTGAATATCTATATGTGTCTGAGATAACTAAGGATATCTAAACCAGAATTCAGAGTGAAGGTGAAGAAAAGAAGGCCGAAATGCAAGGAAGGATAAATTCTTTTGATGGTGATTTCTAAGGTATGTTATTTATAGGTCATCTCCCATTTTTTATATAATGATTCAGACCATGACATTGATATAAAATTGAGAAAACATATCCAAGTATCTATAAAAAAAATTCATCTTGTGGGTCGTTGTATTTTTGGAATTACACTCCGTGGAAAATAGGGTTTGTGGCCAGTCCTGAAACTAGTCAAAATCAGGTGTTTCTGGTAAAAACATCATAACTTCTTCATAACAGATAGAAATTCAGTGAGACAAAATGTGTTGGTTATTTTATAGTCTGTAGTATTCTTTTTAATAGTTTCAAATCATTTCATCAAATATTTTGTGTGGGGCACACTCTACAAGGCCGCTCTCTAGAATAAGCCAGAATGCAGCAAGGTATGCCATTTTTGCTATAACTCCTTTTCTGAGAGGTTCCAAGTAGTGCCACTTGGAGTAATTTCATTAAACACACTGAAGAACATTGTATATAAATTTCAAATATTTATACATTACAGGTTCAAAGTTATGATTACTTCAAGTTAGGGTTGTTGACTAATCCAAAACTAGGCATGTGAGACTAAATAAAAGTTTGATGAAAATGCTAGTCTCTTGTTTTCAAAGTTAAGGAAGGTTTGTAGGAATGTGATCATATACACCAGGTCTATTACAGAGCTAAAAATCAGATTTGATTGATGAAATTGACGAGGGATTTTGGTTGTGGTACATGTTGAGTACATGGTTGAGACAAGTAGTTGATGAGTTGGCGCACATACATGAGGTGTATAGTTGATGATGTTGGTACATATTGATGAGTCATAGTTGATGAGTATTTGAAACATGATTGGTACATACTTGGTACATATATGGATGCACTTGTTTATGGTACAGGTTGATTACAGGTTGTTGCATGGTTGATGCACTTGTTTATGGTACAGGTTGATTACAGGTTGAGGTACAGGTTGATGCATGGTTCAGATTTATTGGTACAGGTTTACAACGGTATATATCACAGTGATAGTGTGATAGTGGTTCCATAATTCTACTTCTAATTCAGAGTGGTAGGACGGGGCAAGGACAGGTGGTTGTAGACACCTTCCAGTTGTAGCCAGAGAACATTGGGGGTTGTAGCCTCCTTCTGGTTGTAGCCAGAGAATTGGGAAGTTGGAGCTTCCCTCGGGTTGTAGCCTGAGAAACTAGGGGGTTGGAGCCTCCTTCCAGTTGTAGCTGGAAAACAAAGGATGTTGGTGCTTCCAATGAATGTAATTCTTCAAGACATATAAGAAAAAGCATTCCGTGGTTTTCTCCCGATTTGGGTTTCCACGTAAAACATTGGTGTATTGTGTATGTGTGTGATTTTTTATTTATTACTGCTCATTATTGGATAATAATTCTACATTGATATAACATTTGAAGAAAAAGGATTATAATCATGCTATTACTGATTCACCCCCTCTTTCAGTAATCCAACAGGGGTCGTTTCAGAATTCCGGACTTCGGAATTCTCAAATATCAAACTTTTACTTTCTTCTGTAATGAAGGATCTTTTGCGTTGTGACCCAATGACCACTTTTTCCCTCTCTCCTAAGCTTCTGATCTCTTCTGACTTAGAATATTTTATGGATATTCACAGGTTTCAGCCTTTGAACTTTCTCCTGCGAGTTCGCCTCTTGGATCTCATCTTCGCTCTCGTAAGAGTTATCTCTTCTAAGATTTAGGAGTTAGAATGAGTCTGTCTCCCACAAACTCCTTGCATTGTCTCTTTTGAGACTTTTTATTTACTTAGTATCCTAAGGATCTTGCCCCTTCTATTTCCTTTCAAAGGAAAAATTCATGCCCTCCTGGAAACCTTGTGCTCAAAGCACACCTTTCTGATCATTTTCTACAGAGTGTTCAACAACTCTGTGAGTATCTTCCTCTGATACTCTTCTCCCTAGACTCGACAAAGAATTATTTCTTTGCACACTTGCACTTGCTCGATGCTCTCTTGGCAGAGCCCTACAATGTTCTCAATGATTATCTCTCTTTGAACTCAACACAGAGTACTTCATGTGCACTTGTTTCACTTTTGCTAATGAAGGTTCAACGATATCTCTCCTGAGCTTCTCTGAGGTTAACTTACCTTTGTCAACACACTCCTTGCGGACAATGTGCACTGCTTGCACTCCAAAACACAAAGAAGAGAAACAATTAAAACTTATTCACTACTTTACCAGTTTACGCATTCAAACCAATCTGATTTAAGAAAATGTTCATATTTCATTTTATTTTCGAGCTCTTCTCTGTTGTGTAATCATTTTTGGGCACTAGACCCTTTCTCTCAATCCCCAATCCATGTGATCATGGTCCATGACCAAGCACTAGATCACTAGGTGCTTACTTGGGCCTTTGGCTTTGGAAGTTTTCAAAACACCACACAACAATCTCTGGGAGTTCTGGATTACCAAACTCGCAAAGTAGGGTGGATCAACCATCCATGTCTAATCAGAATCCGACAGATGACACTTACTATGGAACCTCAGGTGTCTGAATTTTAGGTCTTCGGGCCTTCGGAGGATCTCGCATCCACACATTCGAACTGTTAATCTCTGAATATTCCCAATCACCTTTGGTGATGTCATTACGTCACATCACTTAATTTTTTCCAATTGCAGGGGCATGCAATGGTGGTTTGCAGTAACCTACCTTTCATCCCACAATTCTTCTAACATTGACACATAACCCCTCAGTGAAAACGGGGTTTGGATTGCGGGACCGCCTTGGAGAATTAAATCTAGTGCAACTTGGATCCCTGCAATGCCTCCTGGCTGTCGATCTTGATGTATCGTGATCAACACCAGTGTGGGTCCTCTGAACCTTAAATTCATTACATAACCTTGGCCCCACTAACCATGTTCATACGGAGTGCCACGTGGTGGAATACCAGTGGCTAACTCGTGGCCCAATCAGATGGGTGTCACACGTCATGTTCCATATGGAATTTAAAACTTCTACGGGTTCGAAACCCACTGGCACGTGGCACATATCCCATGTGTCCACATCCATCCAAGTGACATCATCAGGACTCACTACTTCGGCTCTTCGGGAGATTTCTCCCTTCACTAGTGCGTTTGACCCTTTAACATTGGCTTGATCCAATGGTCAAGCTCTCCTCTCGATATCTACAGTGTAGATCCACTTCGAAGCTTTGGGCTTCAACCCTTCTCTTGTTTCTAGCATCAGACTTCACTGAAGTCACGAATTCTGAAGGGCTTCTAGGTTAACCCTTCTACACCTTCCCCAGATTTGACAGTCGTAAGTGATATCCCTTGCTTCCGAACAGATCTTACAGCACAAAATAAAGTCTGTTACTCTACGTATTTCCAAAGGAATTCATGGTTAACTTCCTCGCAACATTACCAGATCTGACGGTCGTGAAGGATTTTTCTTCTTTCGAACAGAACCTAAGGCCCACATTACTCTATGGTCCGACACCACTTCTATCATGGTTTTACGACATGACTACTCCTCCCGAGCTTCGTAACATGGCCAAAATAACTTGGCACTCAAGAAGGTTCTAAGGTTCAAAATTGGTCCTCTAGAGACAATTTCCTCTTGAAACCTTGGGTCCAATGACCACTTATCCATCCCATTCAAGATACGTGTTTGAAACCTTGTCTTTGAACTTGAATTTTTTCCATTATGACAACAATTATTTTCCAAAAAATTTTCTTCATTTTCCACTAACATGGCCCATCTAGGCTCAGTGTTGAAACCATTCTCTGATACCATTTTGTAACATCCCCGACCACCAACAGGATGGGTAATGCTACCAACACAACCTTAACTTAGCCTTTAAATCTCTGCTACCATTTTGTAACGTCCCTGACCATCAACCCCACTGCCGAGAAACGCTACTACGTGGAACATTCCCATAAATTTATATATAACATGCATATTAAATCAAATTAACTCATTTAACATAGAGTTACTTCAATCATACAAACTTAAACATAATTAACAATAAATATCATTGCAATGGAATACATGATAATTTTATAAGCATCATAGACATGCATTTTAATTGATATTAAACATATAATGATACTTATCTTTGAAAGTGTAGTAACTCCAAAAACTACATGCATACCTTCCACAAACCTCCCAGCCTTAGACCACGCTTCTCATCAAGCTCAGCAGTGGGTCACCCCCAAGCTAGGACTAAGCTCCACCCAAGGCAAGGGAATCCTATACAAGGCTAAGGTTACAGGAAAACTACACAAAGCAACCAGAAGGATTCTCTCTAGGAGCCTTATTACACCTACTACTCATAGACTCTCATTCCCCATATGCTTGTTCCACTAGGGAGTATACATATTCACAAGCACATTCCATCGGTGCTTCACCTCCCTCTCTGGGTCTCAGCAATAGGCCAGATCAGGAATTCTTAGAGCTCTGTAGCTGGTGCTAGACTCTCTCTGGGAGAAAACCACTTCCCAATAGAATCTCTCACCTAGAGAGAGTTACTCATAGGCCTGAAAACCTGCCTCTTCAACCACGGGCCTAAGAACGCACTTCTTCAGCACACTCCTTGAATCAGCTCCATCTAGGTGAGGACAATAGCAACGGTTCAATACTCATTCATACAGGGATGACAATAGCAACATCAGATGGGCATGGCACCACAAGCGACAACAACCCACGTTGAAACATGACACAGCTAAGGAAATTACTCAAGTGTTAGGTTCCTCAGAAGACACAGAATGGTTCATGGATTTTGGGTCTCAAGTCCATGCATGAACATTGCAAACGTCGAATACAGAGGCCACGGGATGCACGGGAATACATCAGTCAACTTCACAGTTCTGGTTTTCAGGGTGCATGACAAGGAATCAATGCAGAGGTTGAACACAAACTCAAACAGTTCAGACAACGGATAGAAGAATGGAGGATGAAACCCCATCACGACTCAATTCTTGGGTTAAATTTCATGTTCTTGAGACGACACATGTCTCCCATGAAGTTGCATGCACTCCATCAAGTACACATTCCCTTTTCCATGAACTTAGGATAAAAATATGTTGTTACATAGCTTTGGAATAATAATAAATTATTATTCTCAAGGACTTAAGCCCCTAAGATTATACCCTCTTTCCAACCTTTCAACTCCCTTTCCCTTACCCACCTTGTGGAAGCTTATTCCCCCATCACTCTTTCTTCATGGTCGGTCTACACGTAGCAATGTTTAATCTTTATTAATGTTCTTCATAATTACATATACAAAAAGAGGCTCCCAGCCTTTAACACTTAGGATCTCTAGCCTAATAAACACATAATCCCCCCATATTATATACAGTTGGCTAACCATCCTATAAACATGATTACAATTCATAATAAAACTGGGCACTACCAGAGGATATTACAATTTGGACTTTAGAAGATTTGCAAGGGGGACAACTCAAACTTCACAAAGAGTGAAGTGCAAGGTGATTCTCTACCATCAGATCTAGAAATGCATGCGGTAGAGATACATACACTCCAGAAAAAGAGGAAGAATGCAGGGGAGTGTGGACTTTACAAAGTCAGAAACTGAGAAGAGATCCTAGTCGTTGGTTGGAAGGTGGGTACTTGGCAACAGATTAACAAATTCATGGATTTGCGATATGAATAATTTGAAAGGTGTAGAAGTTGAAACTCTCAAAGCTGAATAATCAAAGGGCCGAAGAGCTAATCCAGCTGAGTGATTGGATATCCTTGTCTGGGAGGTCTCAGAACCCCCAGGAGGGGAGGGGGGTTGCATCAGGTGGTTTGAGAGCACAATTTGCGTCTATAGATTTCAAGTGAAGGAGATGAAGGAAATAATCTGGTAACATCAAATGGTACCAGAAGATTAGAATTTGTCTGTAGATAGAAGAAAAAGAAGGTGAAGGTAAAGACAGAGTATTGATGCTTTGTGCAAAATATTGTTGCAAGTGTCCAACAAAAAATTAAACAATCAAGTGAGCTGTAGGAAACATTGGAGATGCTCTTGGAGGCAGAGTAATCAACAGACTTTCCAAAAGGGAAATAAGAGGGTGAAAATGGATATTGAAGACCAAGAATGTGTTCGAAGAGAAGGCCACCAGCAGAAAATCAAGCTAGAGATGGATCTGGAGCTCATAGAGGTAAGCAAAAGGATGGAATAACTAGCATTGAAGATGTAGTAGGAGGAAAAGGTACATTGGAGGTATGAATGGCCTCTGAACAGGAACAGAAGATGGCTTGTTAAAAATTTGTTGGTTAGAAAGAAGAAACATGTAGTAAGGAAGTGGCTGAGGTATGTTGAAAAACTCAGTGACACAGAGGAGGAAGTGTTTTACATTTGTGAACCAGAAGATGGAAGAACCCGCAATGATGAGGAAGATAAATTGTCAGATGATCTCATAAACTTCCAGGTGGGAAGAGATGGATTTTCAAGTTTCCAAGTGGGAAATGGAGAGAGGTCCATGGAAGACCTCATATAATTCCAGAGGGGTGGTGATGAAATTTTAGATTGCCAGGTTGGCCATCAGATGAGATCAAGTGATCCCATGAACTTCTAGGAGGTCAAAGATGAAAATTCATATTTCCAGGTGGGGAATGAGATGGTATCAATGGAGGATATGATAGACTTCCAAGAGGGAAGGAATAGAATTCTATATTGACAAGGGGGAAATGGAATTAGAATGATATTGTCTTAAGGTATTAGGAGCTCAAAAGTGAGTTCATATCAGCAAGGAGTGTTGATAGATGAAGTTTGATGTGGGTTTACATACCATGCAAATGAAGATGATGAGAAGTTAAATACTTCCACCATCACAGAGGACGATCAGAGGTGCATTATGATCATTGGGAGGATCAAGAAATTCCTTCCAAGCAGCTAAGTAGAGGCTAGAATATGTGTTGCAGGTGTAGAAACAGAAATACAGCCAGTAGATATTATCGAAGAGGAGGAGGAGAAGGAGTAGACATTGATGTTTACCCAAACAGAAGGAGAAGAGCATTTAGCAGAATTGCTCAAAATTTTCAGCCATGAAGCTTAATAGGAGACAACTACAGCATTGAATCCTGTAGCAGAAGAGGAAGCAGAGAACATGGATTTTTCTTATCTGTGTGAATAATTGGAGGCCCTAGAGAGAAGGATGATAGTGCAAAGTTATCACATCCAATAGGTTAAGTTGGAAACATGTGGAGGAGCATACTAGCCCAAGGAACAGCTGGAGGAAGATGGAAATATGCCAGCAGGAGAGATGACATAAGTAAATATGTTAGAGGAGATATATGAGAACCATCTCAGTGATGAGACTAGAGAATTGGACTCTCCATCAGGGTGGCAAGCTAGTTCCACAAGAGGAAAAATCAGCAAGGGAGATCAATATGGTCTACCCATTGATAAGGAGGAAGTGCAACAGAGAAGACTGCATAAGAAGAGATAGCCAATAAAATACCTGGACAGGGAAATAGAGGGGATAAGGAGGTTGATGGTGAGTTCAGCACAAGAAGAAGTCAGCAAGAGGAGTTTGAACAGAGGAGAACCTGCAACAACAACAGGGAAGAAGCAACAATAACAAAGAAGTGGAGCAAGAGGACAACTCCAAGGGAGAATTTGGGATCCAGGGGGATTTCAACACTAGAGAAGAGGAGATAATGAGAAATATCTCATGAATTTTTCCTAGAAGTGGAGTATGATGCAGGAGAATCGCTCCACCTCAACAACGTGCTAGCTAGACAACACATTCAAGTGGATTGAAGGAGGGGAGAGGCGCCAACCCTCTCAATTTTCCCTCATTTTCAAATTTCAATTTGTATTAAATTCAATTAAATATTGTAAGGATTGGCAGAGCCGAGTCATGAATTTGTGCATATAGGAGATAAGTTCGCCTTTAATGGTTGACAGGATGATAACATCTAGATCCAATTCGGACTAGATGGCCATTTAATGCAATTCAATTTAATTAATGAGAGTAGGTAGCTTGGAGGGAGAGCTCGAGGAGCCCCTCTTTTGAAAAATATCTTTGTATCTAATTTCAGAAGAAAAGGTAAGGATATATAGGAAGAATAGAGGAGAAGGAGGAGAGAACTGAGACTATGTTGCAGTCCAGTCTTTGTAAACATCTGTACAGACATTCATAGATAATACAAAAAACAATTTGTTGTATATATAAGTCAGTGTGTTTATATGTTTATGAATGAATGTTCTCTGTATGAGTTTATGCTATAGATGTGTATGAATTGTTTCTATATACAGGGTGAAGATATATTCTACTATTTTTGAGAGTTTGCTGGAACTATTCTGGGTTCTTTAGGCTAAGTGCAAGGAGTGCGCGATAAAGTTTGAAAACTCTATGAGCCAACGCAAGGATTGTGTATCTAAACTCTACTTTGAGTTTAGGAGAGAATGTGCCAGGAGGGAACACCATAATATTTATAGACTCGAGGAGATCCTTAGAGTTACTGAATATTCCAGAGGAAATATTGTGTAGAGAAGGAACAAAACAGAGAACAAAATCGTTGAAGATTTTGTAGAGCTCTGCAAGGAGGGCATTGAGCAGGTGGAAGGAGTACACAAAATAACTCTGTTTCGAGTTTAGAGAGGAGAGAAGTGTCAAGGAGGAGACACTCACAGAGTTACTGAACACTCTGTAAGCTCAACAAGGAGTGCTTTAAGTAGGAGTTCATTAGAAGGGCACAAAGAACTCCTTTGAGAGAAAGCGGAGGGGCCAGGACCCTTTTAGAGTTATGAGTCATTTAAAAATATCATAAGAGATAGTGCAAGGAGTGCACGTAAAATTGGACTTATTCCAAGTCCCAAAAGCTTAGGTGGGATAGCTTTCCCAAAAGCAAGCAGGACATAGGGTAGTAGAGATCGAAGGAGAAAAGATCAAAGGCCGCAGCCTTTGACACTTACAAATTTTCCCAATACGAGAGAAATTAAAAACTCAGCAGGAGGAGCAACGATTGTTGTCAGATTAGCTACAGAGGAAGAGATCTAGGTCATTGAATCTCACGTCCATACAGGAGGAGCACACAGAGGAGAGGCACAGATCCCATCCGTCGGATCTAAGCATGTGTACCAACAACTGTTGGATCCAGAGGTAAGTGAAGGAGACTTAAATATTTTGAAAGTGCATAGGAGAGAGGACTCACTAAGTCCTAAAATTCTGAAGCCTATCAAAACCATCCATCATTCAAGGAGACAGGTGGAAGCATATCCTAGAGTTCGAGAATTTGGACTTCAAAATATTTGCAAGGGGAACATCTAAAACTTCCCGAAGAGTGAAGTGTGGAGTAATTCTAGACAGTCAGATCCATAAGAGCACATGGCAGAGATCCATACACTCCGGAAAAAGAGGAAGAATGTAGGGGATTGTTGAATTTACAAAGTCATAAGCCACGAAGAGATCCTAGCCATTGGTTGGAAGGAAGGGACGTGGCAACAGATTAACAAATTCGTGGATTCTTGATTTAGAGAATTTGAAAGGCATAGAATTTGAAACTCCTGAAGTTGAAGAACCGAAGGGCCGAAAAGCTAATCTAGCTGAATGATCAAAGATCCTTGATCGAGAGGTCATAGAACCCCAAGGAGGGGATGGAGGATTCATTAGTGTTTCCTTTGGGTTCTCGATTATTGTTTGTGAAGAAGAAGGATGGCACACTGAGACTTTGTATAGATTTCAGGTAGTTGAACAGGGTAACAGTAAAGAACAAGTATCCTTTGTGAAGGATAGCTGACCTCTTTGATCAGTTGAGGGGCACGTAGATATTTTAAAATATTGATCTCAGATATGGATATCAACAATTGATAATTAAGGAAGAATAAATCAGTAAGATGTCCTTTAGAACATGGTATGGACATTACGAGTTTATAGTGGTGCCATTTGGGTTTTCAAATGCACTAGTTGTCTTCATGTGTTTGATGAATGGAGTTTTAAGAAGTTATTTATATACATTTGTCATTGTATTTCTATATGACATACTTATTTAATCAAATTCTGAAGAGGAGCATGAGAATCACTTGAGGATGGTATTACAAGTATCGAGGGAGCATCAACTTTACGCAAAATTGAGCAAGTGCTCATTTTAGAAGAGACAAATTGATTATTTGGGTCACGTTATTTCCAAGGAAGGAATAGACGTGTATCCAAACAAGATAAACTCCATTAAGGAATTGTCGAAACCAAGAAATGTCGCATAGATGAGATCCTTTATGGGAATTACAGGTTGTTATAGAATCTTTATTGAAGGCTTCTCACAGATTGTGCATCCAATTACATCTTTGCAAAATACAAGTGTGTGATTTGAATGGACTCTATATTGTGCAAGGAGTTTTTATCACTTAAATAATTTGTTGACAAGCGAGCCAATTTTCACAATTGTTGATCTTGATGCAGACTTTGTTGTGTGCACATATGCATGCAAGGAATATCTCGATGGATTCCTTAGTCAGAATGGGCATGTTGTATGCTAAGAATCAAGAAATTTGAAAGAGCATGAAAGGCTATATGCTACTCATGAATTGGAATTGGAAGCCATAGTGCATGCCTTATAGATGTGGTGGAATTATCTCATGGGTAAAATATTTGAGCTGAGGATAAACCATAGTGGTATGAAGTATCTCTTTCAATATCCAAGTTTAAATTTTAAACAAAGAAATTGGTTAGAATTCCTCAGTGAGTATGACTTTGACATAAAGCATATTAGAGGAAAAGACAACAAGGTGATTGAATCACTCAATAGGAGGGTGCATGAGATGCATGATACAACCATTAGCATGTACAAATACAATTTTTGCAATAGAATTTTATAAGTTTCCAAGTCATATAAGCGTTATGTGGACATAAAGGTGACTTTACAACAAGGTATTTTGCAACAAAATTTGGAAGGTTATGATCTAAGAGAGGATGGCATCCTCCTATATAGGCACATAGTCTATGTGTCGAATGATCAGAAGTTGAAAATTTTGTTTTTGTTAGAGATGCATAAAGTTCCTTATGTTGGACATCGAGGTTACCAGAAGATAATTTTTATAGTAAAAAAAAAATTCTATTGGCTAGGTATGAAAAAAGAAGTTGTTGATTTTATTTCTAGATGTATTGAATGTCAAAAGGTCAAGGATGATCACAGACATCCAATTGGTTTTATACACCTTTTCTCGTTCCTGAGTGAAAGTGGGAACTTGCAACCATGGGTTTTATAACTAAGTTTCCTAGGACTTATAAGCAACATGATTCTATTATGATGGTGGTGGAACATCTTACTAAAGTTTCCCATTTTATTCCAGTGAAGTCAGCACATAAGGAAACATACATTGTTGAGATATACATGCGAGAAATTGCTAAATTGCATGGTGTACCTAAGGAAATTTTGAATAAAATATATTCCATGTTCACCTCAAACTTTTGGAAAGGTCTATTCAAAGGATTTGGGACAAATATGAACTTTAGCACAACATATCATCCTGTGACATATGGAGAAACAAAGAGGTTAAATCGGTTGATTGAATATATGCTTAGGATGTATGTGATGGATATGCTATCAAAATGGGAAGACTACCTTCACTTGGTAGATTTTTCTTACAACAATGGGTATCAAGCATATTTAAAGATGAGCCAATTTGAAGCAATGTATGGTATAAGGTGCAATAAGATAGTGAGTTGGGACAACCCAACAGACCATGCAATAGTTGGGTTAGATTTATTTTAGGATATGGAGGAGCAGATGGTAAAGATAAGGAAGAATTTAAATGCTACCCAAGAAAGGAAGAAAAGTTGCACGGATAAAGGTAGAATCCATAGATATTTTAAAGTGGGTGACCACATGTTATTCAAAGTTAAATCCAGATGCATTCCCTGAAGTTTGGAAATTGTTCTAAGTTGGTAGCATGCTATTGTAGGCCATTTGAGATCCTAGAGAGGATTGCTCCTGTCACATATATGTTTTCATTTCTTGCATCCTTGTGTATTCATAATGTTTTCTACGTATCATTGCTTAAAAAGTACATACCTGATGTTAATCATATTATTGATTGGAATGTGATTCCAGTGGAGACAGAAGGTGATTTTCGAGTGAGATCGATTTGCATATTGGATCACAAATAAAACAGCTCCAAAATTGATCCATGGAGCTAGTAAAGGTCCAATGGACCTAGTACGGTCATGAGGATCCAACTTGGGAGAAAGAGCATGTTATACGGGTAGAGTATCTGCATCTTTTTTAATATTTTTTAAATTTTGTATGTACATGTGTATATGATGCACTAGGGAAAATGCATAAATAAGGGGGAGGGGAATGTAATGTCCCTGATCCAAATCCTTTGTAAGTGTGCATATAGGTTGGTGATCCATTGGTATCAATTGTAAGTGTAAATGTACATATAGGTTGGTGAGTCGTTGGCACTATGTTTTGGTGTTGCATGCACCTGAGTAGTGCACATAGAATTGTTATAGTAGATAGGGTGCACACATTTCATAGTGTTGTGCACACCTAGGTATATGCACATGATTTCAAATCAAAGAAAGGGTGTGCACATTTCACAGTGTTTCAAGACAAGTTATATATATGTATATATATGGTTGTATATGTATTGAGTTCAAAGAACTTATGTGATTATGCAGCTAGTAAGCCAGGATGCAAATAGGCCAGTGTGCTTATCCATGTAAAGTGTAACCATACTCAATTTATTAATATAATACTTCATCATTGTGCATATACACAATCGGATGAAAAGAGATGGGGGGATAACTCCACTGAGAAAAGGGGAAAGGGGGGGGATACTTAAGTCTTAGGGAATATTTTATTATTTTTTACAAAAAAAGTATATGTTATGGATAATTATTTTATCCTAAGTTCTCGAGGGAAGGGAATGAGTCACCAAGTGGATTAAGCTACTTCTGAAGGTGAAAAGTGTTGATTTGAAGGCATGCAATATATATTATTGGCATTAATTTATTTCAGGGAATGGTTATTCACTTTCTCGTGAGAAGAAGGGGGTCGGTGCAGGGAGAAAGGCAGAGTATTACCATATCTATAGTGAGAAGATTGTAAAGGGTTTTTATGTACTGTAATCAGAGTTTTGTTGTTCAATAAGTGGGTTGTTAGGACCATGAGTATTCTCTCTGGGTGAGATATTTGTTGTTGAATAAGCAGGTGTAAGGCACATGAGAAAACTCTCCATGTGAGATTTGTATTGATAATTGTTCCCTAGTTCATTAGGCATTAGTCATAGGGATGAATACTTCATGTTTGTCTTGTTGTTGTTAAACCTGGAAGGGAAGTGGGTAAGCTGAGGGACTATTGAGAAGATAAGGGGAACACTTCCTTGGGTGTGACAGGTGCATGGGGAATGATAGATTGTAGGATAGTTGCAACAACAGAGACCTTGGAGTGAGAAATTCTATTGAGAGTCATACCTTATCCTGTCACTAGTAACCCTTTTTACCTGGTGGAGTTAATCCCTAGTTCGGGGGTTACCTATTGATGAAATATTATGAGAAACAAATTCTATGGCTAGAAGGAATGTCTGAGTTATGCACACAATTGGTGACTTTCATAAAATATAAGTGTCATTTATTTTCTCTGCTGGATTACTGAGAGGCGGGGTGAATTAGTGATAGAGATTTTTTTAATCCTTTTAACCATAATATGTAAGTGTTATTTATCTTTATGATCAATATACCATTATCATTCAACAAGTTTAGAGTAAATAAACCATGAAAAATGAACAATCATACACAATACACTAGTATTTTTACGTGGAAACTCAATGCGGGAGAAAACCACAGAATGATTTTTCTTTTATGTCTTTAAGAGGTACATTCATTTGAAGCAACAAATTCCTTTATTCTCTAGCTACAATTGGAAGGAGGCTCTAACCCCCTATATTTAGGGTACAACCTGAGGGAAGCTCCAACTCCCCAGTTTTCTGGCTACAACCCCCTATGTTCTTCATCTACAACTGGAAGGGGGCTAAAACCACCTATCCTTGCCTTGTCATGCCTCCATGAAATATAAGTGTCAAATGATGAAACCACTGCCACACTGTCACTTTGAGATATACCACTATAATCATGTACCAACCTGTACCAACAAGTTGTAAAAAACCTTTCCCATTGACCTGTAACCAACCTTTACCTGTACCAACAAAATCCAATAGGTACCAGGGATGCTTTTACGGGCTAAATTTTTCTCTTGGGATAATTTTCCATGGGTTTTCCAAAAATGAGATTCGCTATTTTAAAAATGATTCACCCAAATTCTATAGGATAAAATTATTTTACCTTAAAAATCACCAAAATTTTATAAAAGCTATATAAAATCCTTAGAAATTTGAATATTTTTACACAAATATCGCTAACCATTTATAGTTGGCATATGAAGGATTAGTATGATTCACCAAGGTTTCTACATTTTAACAAAAATTTCCATCCTTAAAATTATCCCTGGCAGGTAGGCGACCTATATATGCTACAACTCTCATATGTACATGCCATGTCTATACTACAACCTTCGTATGTATGTGGCCTATCTATACTATAGCCTCCATACACCTTCAGAGAACTAGGGTTTTCACCTTTTCTGAAACTTCAAACACTTTTCTACCTCTGCCACATCAACTTGCAACCTGCCCCTGTGTCTTATCTGTAGTTGTGCCCTATGCATACATCATATTATACATTCCTTAACCAAATGCATCTATGTCTCTCTAGTCATGTTCCATACATGTGTGTACAATCATGAGAAAGTGTAATAATCCTCACATGGACTAGAAATCAAACCCTTACTGACATGCAGCCTCACACCATACAAACAACTTCACAACCAATCAAAACCAAAATCCTCAAACATGTACCAAGAAATACAACTATGTCTCAAGACTTGAACCAACAAGATGAACCACTGAATAATACCAAGATACCAATGTTTCATTTCTATAGATCTATTTCATACCATAAAGTTGTGCCATACAGCCAACACCCTCTCTAGGGAAAAACATCAAACTCCCATACCCATATCTCATGGAAACAATAATATCCAACTAAACATAAGAATATGACATACCTTTTGAATCTGTAGATAGATCTGGTGTAACCGATTATTGTAGACCTTCATGGGAGCTTTCTTTCAGACTCTCAGAACCTGACAACCTCACCAACTCAAGATTTCAAGGCTTTTCCCACATGTACATTCCATGTTATACTGTCGGCCCACATATGTACGTGCCCTTCTCCATTGCAGCCCATGTACACCTAAAAAACTAGGGTTTTTCCAGTATTTCTGCAATTCTGAAACTTTCACCATCAACCCTTCGTACTACCTTAGACTTGTGTAACTTTAGATGTATCAATGAGTACCGACAATAAATCTTACACAATAATAGATGTTCAATGTGCTCAATAGGTGCTAATAGGATAACCTTTTTCTCTTATTTATACTTCCATGTAGCTTCCTCAAGGGGTTACCTTCTAACCAACTTAACCCAACTTCCTTCTTTTTAGGGGTAACCCACTTCTAACCACTTGTCCCCTCATAACCATTTTATCCATAAATAATAAACTCTCCACTTCTAGTTGCAACTAATGTATTTTTAATTATTTTCTTATTGCAACAACTTAACCCATGATTAACTCCTAGTTTCACCCATTATGACTAGTCATCTTATTCTAGGAGTTTCTAGAATAATTTGACTTCTTTGACCTACTAGGGGCTTCTAGATAACTCAAGAGGGTTCTCCAACTTCACAAGGCCATAAATATCTAAACGTGAGGAGTTATGTGATGCTCCACATATCACTGGAAATGGAATGACATGTATCATCCATCTAGAGTAGTCTTACCTGCAAATATACTAATATGTATACCATTATATATCAAACAATATTAAGTCCCTTCACCATACTACTAGAGCTACCAAAATTTGCTACCGAACTTACTTCAAGGGTTGGAATCAATGACAACCAACCTAGTTAATCAACATGCTCATCTTATTTATTGTGTATTTATTTATATATGTTTGATATGGTTTAATTCATGTATGTTTTCACAAATACATAATTACTTTTATTATGTTTAATGTTGCTTGCGCATGTAAGTATGGTGCTTACAGTCTATATTTGTAGACATGCATGAGTATGCCAATGTGGATAGTATTTCCTATTAACTTAACTTTATGATTTTGGGTTATGATTTTTCAAGAAGAGGTTTGAACAAACATGTGAAAAGAGATTAATGATGGAATATCCAACAATACTGAGCGGGGGGGGGCGTGAATCAATATTGCCTACTCTCTTTATTTTTTCTTCATTCATATTAAGCACATATATTAATTATTAAATTAAGAAATATATAATGAACAACAAACCCTCAAGAACACAATATTTTATTGTGGAACCCAACAGGGAAAACCACAAACTCTTTTCTCATTAATAAAAAGTTCTTTTACAAAATTGTTTTCAAGCTACAACTTTATGGAGAGACATTCCCCAAGTTTCTTTAGCTATGACTAAAGGGATGTTGCCACAACCCTTTTACCAGCTACAACTGGAAGGATGCACCCACACCTTCATTCACTAGCACCAACTGGTAGGAGGCTTTGACCCCCTGTTTAGTCAACCACAACTGACAAGGAAGCACCAACTCCGTCTATTCACCAGCACCAACTGGTAGGAAGCTTCGACCCCCTGTTTAGTCAACTAAAAATAACAGGGAAGCACCAACTCCCCTGTAGGCTCCAATCTTCCCTTGCACCACCAAACCACCCTTATTTTATAATGCAATTTAATCTCTTCTACTCTTCATTGAATTTTACTCATGCAGCGATTGTTGTACTTTCTACTTGTCTACTGCAGCCTCTGCTTATATGGTCTTCTTTATCAAGTTCTGGATTGCATAATTGTTGCTTTGTCTTATTCTATTATTGATCTTCAATTAGACATTGACAGGCACCTTAGAACAAAGAGTTCTTCATCTTGGTCTCTACTCATGTTTTAGATCTTCTAATGTGAACCACAAAGAGACTTTCTTGTCACCACTTTTTCTCATTTATATAATCTTCAAACTGGTGTGAAATTTAAAACATTGTGTCCCTTTATTTGAACCATTGTACCGTTTCATTTAAAATGATAAACTAAACATTAATTAATATCATTTTTCCTTTTTATTATTTATTCATATTTTCATGATTTATTCTTTTTTAATCATGACTGTGTGCTGGTTCATTTTTTCCATGAGTTGATCATAGAAATCGATTGACTCATTATATCGTACTCTTGTTTCTGTTGTGTTCTCGGCTCACCAATAGAACATATTCGATCATCACGCCTCTTCGATTAAATTAATTATAATCATTGTTTTATCATTTTTACAGTGAAGGATTTCCATAAATTGATCATTGTCATGGATCAATTTAATCCTTTAAATTCAATCCTAAACCTCTGTTAATTTTATAGAGACCAAATTTTGTTGAGGCGCTTCCTTCAAACCATCATATATGTCTTTGGCATAGTACCACAAGCTTTACCAATTATAGGCAATGCATTACAATCTTCTCTTTCAAACTTCTTTACCATTTGACCAATGTCGGTGACCAGGTGCTAGACCAAACACATGCTTTGAGTGCTTTATTAGAATCAACGATCGTGATTAAATCACCCACTGAGATGGAAGGTTGTCGTAATTTCGACACTTTTCCATTTGGGTCTTCATTACGTCCAACCTTTCAAAAATCGTGATTATGATATTGCCGAAACGATCGGACAACTCACATTACATCTCTGAACCGGATCAATGGTTAGTGTTTAATCCTTACACTATCCTTCCAATGTTGTAGATCGAAGGCTATGACTTAATCATGCATTGAGATGGATGGTTGTCATAATTTTGGGATTCTCATTGTGACATAACTTACTAACATCACTAGTTGATGTGTCACAATCCTATTAGTTGCCACGTGTCTTTCATATTCGCGATTTTCATGTTCCTAAAATGATGTATCAACTTGACACTTGTCATTGTATTACTGTTCCACGTGTCCTTGTTGATGTTGTTCGCTGACCTACATCCCTGATCCAATGGTCCTTGTTATGTCCTCCAAATTGACGGTCCTTATCTTATCGCGTTTTCAAAGGATAGAGCACCCCTTTCTTTGACTTTCCAGTCAACGAAATACTGACCTCTTTCCACGTGTACTCTGCATCCAATGGTCCACATCATACCTCGATCTAATGGTCCATATCAATCTACGAGTTCACGTTTCGGGATTTCTTAAAACAACTTGCTCTTTTCACCCAACCCCTAATTTCTGATTTCCCGATTTTCGATATTCCACTCTTGTCAGATTGACGACCCACGTCACTCCTCCATTTTAGATTTGGATCTAATGGTCCTCGTACCTTTGTGATCTAGCATCCTAGAGCTTATCAAGACTTTTTGTTTCATGAGTTTGGAGGACTACTCACCTCCCTTCTTCCATTCCTAATTTCCCGATATCCAATTTCGCTGGATCAACGGTCCACGACCCTCCATGATATAATGGTCCATATCATATCGTGATTTCACGTTTCGTGAGTTCATGCAACACTGTCTTTGAATTTCCTAATCTACGATTCAGTGAAATTCCAATCACTTGCCACGTGTCCTCTTGATCCAATGGATCAGATCATTTCACTGCTTTGGAGTGTTAACTAACTCTTGGGCTTATCCTCCTTGTAGCTCCACTAGATTTTACGACTGACGGGTATTCTTGAAGTAGATCAATGGTCGTGATATTTCAATGTTCCTCAAGCCCATGATCACTCAAATGACCGATGTGCATTGTATTAGATGATCAACATGGTAAAATTATTGATCGGACGGCTACTTATCTTCTCATTCTAATCGGATGGTTGCTGAGGCTTCTCGCATTTTCTACACACTGATCAACTGTTTAGTATTTTCACTAATCCCGACGACATCTCTACAATCCATTCTTCCTTCATAACTTTTTATCATTGAATCATTGTTGATCCTATCGTGATCAACAATAGTCATGGATTTCCTCTCTGTGCAATGTTCTATTCCTTCTGAGCTTTTGATCTTTCGATTATTTTCTTCTCCTGTTCTCTCTTTCGATCTTTGCACACTGTTTGACATCTCTTGCTTAACTGGTATATTGTTGACATCAATGACAATCTCATTTATCATTTAACAACAGATCATCACATTGACTGTTGACATCAATGAAAATCTCAGTTGTGGTTATTAATCATTAACAATAGATCATCACATCAATTGTTGACATCAATGACAATATTTCCAACAATCTCCCCCTTTGTTATTAAGGTCAACCCATTAACTTCATATACAAAAACTCCCCTTGTGTTGATTCTTTCCTTTTATGAATTTTTACTTTATATTAATTTTTCCTTTATATGAAGTTTCTCTCCCCCTTTGACATCAATGGAAAAGGGTTTATTTTCCTATGATATGTCTGTATAAGTGCTTCTCAATCCACTGGTAGCTCCTCCTGTAATCAACCTTTTTCTTTCATAAATGAATGACTCCCCCTGTCAATATGCTCTCTCTTTGCTTCTAACTACTCTCCTCCTTTGTTTCTGAAAAGGTATCTCTTCCTGACAAGGCTTCTTCCCTTGTTAATTTACTAATTGTTCTCCCCCTTTGTTTTCTAAAAGGGTATCCTTTTCTGACAAGGTTTCTTCTCTTGTTATTTCTGCAGGATGTCATTTTCCTCATTTTGTACATCAGAATGTTGCTTCTGTGTATGTCATTGTCTTACTGGAACAATGCCCAATTGTAGCTCATTTTACTCAAACAACTATTGGATTTTCTGATTGACTCTCATCGATCTCTAACTAAGATATCAATTGTTTTTATATCAACCATCTTGTCATATGCACTCTCAACAATCTTATGTAACCTAAGATTGTACCATCTGTATGCTTTCTTGGTAGAAGCATATCCAAGAAAGATACCTTCATTTGATATAGCATCAACTTTCCAATATTCTCATCAATACTTTTGATGTAACCCTTGCTTCCAAAGACTTTGAAGGATTTTACCGAATGAGTTCTTCCAAAATGGGGTTCACAAGGAGTTTTACTACTATTAATCCTGAGCTGACCTCTATTCAATATGAATTCTGATGTGCTTATAACTTCCCTCCAATATTAATACTAATTGATGGAATATCCATCAGATAATTGGTTTCATTGAGCATAGTCTTTGCTACTTTTTATACATAGATCTTTTTTTCTTTTTCTTTTTTTAATTTTTCCTTTAGAAGGATTTTCAGTGTACCATTAAAATAGGATTGAAATATTTCTGAGATAATCATCACTCAATTATTTTTGTTGTTCTACCGTTGGAGATTCATCATCAACATCATTATTATGTGCACCAATAGCTTCTTTATTCTTGTCTTGAGAATATTCCTTATTAGTAGTTTCATCCTCCAAACTCCTATCATTAACTTCATCAGTTTCAGGAACAATATTTTCCTCATCTTTCTTGTTTGCTACTTCAGATTTTCTTTTCCATGTCTTCTTATTTACTCTTGTTGTCATATTGTGTGAAGCATTTCTTATTGGTTGTTTTCTTGAGTTCCAACAGTTATAGGCTTTGTGGATATATTCACCAAAACCATAGCATCTCATAGTGTAGCAATGTGCAACAATATGTCCAACATGATTGCAATTCCAACATATTATACTATTGTTGAACCTACCGAATTGTTTTCTTCCATGATGCCTACAATCCAAGGATTTATGCCCATATTCATTACAAGAAAAACAATAACCATTAAAGACACTCTCATACCTTCTTTGATTCATCCATGAACGTGTCTCTCTTCTGAACTTGCATTGAGGTGTATGAGTAGCTTCTGGATGTCTTCCTTGATCTGATATTCTAAGTTTTGTAGTGTTTCTTTTATTCTTTGAACATGAAGAACCCGCATCATACTTGCTTTCACTTTTTATAAGAGAAATACTTGTATCAGACCTGTCTTCACGTTTTACAAATGAAGGGCTTGCATCAGGATTCTTGAGATTACTAATTTCTTCCTTGTTGTGGCCAAGACCGGTTTTGTCATATGGTGATCTCCGACTATCCAAGATCTCATCCAGGGTCATGGATTTGTTCAAGAACTTGATTTGGGTGTCTAACTTCTCAACCTTCTTTCTAAGATTCACAACTTCTGCTTCCATCTTAAGATAAGATTCTTCCTTTTTGTCCAACTGGTTCCTTACTACCTCTTCTCTCCTTTTGGCTTCTTCAAGTTGGATTTTAAGATTGGCATAGCTTTCCCTTAGTTCTTTTAGATCTACAAGGTTTTTTCTTGGATCATCATCTTCCTTCTTTTCTTCTTTTGCTTGACTGATTTCATTTTTCAGTCTCTTGATCTCCCCTTCTCTCTCTTCTATCTGAATGTCTTGTTCATATATTATATTTTTATTGTCCTTGAGCATTTACTTTATTTCCAATACATGCTTTTGACTTTCAAGAAATTCTTGAGTGTAGTCATGAAGATAGCTATAGTCTGATTCATTATGGTGATAGAGGTATCCAGAGATACTCCAATCAACCCTTTCTTTGGTCTTTGATATTTCTTCTTCTTCTTCTTCCATGAGATAGATGCTAATAGAACATTTTGTTATTTTATTTGAATCTTCTTCTCTACTTGCAAGGGATAATTCAATATCAAAATTATTGCAATCGGAAGATTGTGGAGAGTCTTTACCTTTATTGATGGTCGATTCTTCTCTTTTGATTTGATACATCTTCTTGGGAGGATGAGTAGATTCTTTGGAGGTATCATCACTAGACATGTCATCTTCAACCTCAATCCGAGTAATAGGACTTGATCCTTTAATTATGTGTGTGTGGTCATATCCAAGACCATATTTGTTCGAGGGAGATCTTTGTAGACTAAGAAATTTATTAAGGGCTTCAATCCCTTTCTTTAATTTTTCAACAGTCTTAAGTTGATCCTTTAGTTTCTTACACCTTTGTTTATATTTTCTCAGTTCGTCCAAAGAACTTTCAAGCTCAACTTCCATATTGACTTCTGCTTCAATGTCTAAGTATTCTTCAAAATAATCTTCATCACTAGAATTGTTGTAGACTAAACTTTGTTCAGATTGAAATGCTTCATTGGACTTCTCATCTGAGTAGAGATCTTTTAATTTTTCCCAAAGTTCTTTTGCAGAGTTACATTCACCTATATTTTCTTTGATATCATCAGGTAATCCATCAAGGATTGTATTCATTTCCATTGAGTTTATTTTCTTGGATTTCTTTTGAGCTGGAGTCCTTACTCTATTTCGTGGGAAATAATCAGTGATCAATGAATTCCATACATCATGTCCCAATGCCTTCAAATGACTTTCCATTCTTATACTCCAAAATATGTATTCTTCTTTTCTAAGTATTGGAGTTCCATTCTCATTGTAAATCTTTTGTCCATCCATGTGTGCTTAATTTGATCTTCCTTTCAATTTTTTAGACTATGATTAAAGGAACCTCGCTCTGATACCAATTGATGGAATATCCAACAATACTGAGAGGAGGGGGGGGGTGTGAGTCAATAATGCCTACTCTTTTTTTTTATCTTCATCCATATTAAGAACACATATGAATTATTCAATTAAGAAATATATGATGAACAACAAACCCTTATGAACACAAGATTTTATCGTGGAACCCAATAGGGAAAACCACCAACTCTTTTCTCATTAATAAAATGTTCTTTTACAAAATTGTTTTCAAGATACAACTTGATGGAGAGACATTCCCCAAGTTTCTTCAGCTACGACTAAAGGGATGTTTCCACACCCCATTTACCAGCTACAACTGGAAAGATGCACCCACACCCTCATTCACCAACACCAACTAGTAGGAGGCTTCGTCCCCCTGTTTAGTCAGCCACAACTAACAAGGAAGAACCAACTACCTCTGTTCACTAGCACCAATTGGTTGGAGGCTTCGACCCCATGTTTAGTTAGCTACAACTGACAAGGAAGCAACAACTCCCCTGCAGGCTCCAACCTGCCCTTGCACCACCCAACCACCATTAGTTTATAATGAAATTCAATCTCTTTTTCTCTTCATCGAATTTGACTCATGCAACCATTGTTGTACTTTTTACCTGTCTATTGCAGCCTCTTCTTATATGGTCTTCTTTATCAAGTTTTGGATTGCATAATTGTTGCTTTGTCTTCTTCTATTCTTGATATTCAATTAGACATTGACAGGCACCTTAGAATGAAGAGTTCTCCATCTTGGACTATGCTCATGTTTTAGATATTCTAATGTTAACCACATAGACACTTTCTTCTCACCACTTTTTCTTGTTTATATAATCTTCAAAGTGGTGTGAAATTTAAAACATCGTGTCCCTTTATTTGAACCATTGTACCTTTTCATTTAAAATGATAAATTGAACATTAATTAATATCATTTTTCCTTTTCATTATTTATTCATATTTTCATGACTTATTCTCTTTTAATCATGACTGTGTATTGGTTCATTTTTGTCATGAGTTGATCACAGACATGGATCAACTCATTAGATCGTACTCTTGTTTCTGCTACGTTCTTGGCTCACCAACGGACCATATTCGATCATCACGCCTCTTTGATTAACTTAATTATAATCATTGTTTTATATTTTTTACAGTGAAGGATTTCCATAAATTGATCACTGTCATGGATCAATTTAATCCTTTAAATTCGATCTTGAACCTATGTTAATTTTATAGAGACCAAATTCCATGGAGACGCTTCCTTCAAACCATCATATATGTACGTGGAATAGTACCACAGGCTTTACCAATTATAGGCAATGCATTACAATCTTCCCTTTCAAACTTCTTTACCATATGACCAATGTCGGTGACCAGGTGTTAGACTAAATGCATGCTTTGAGCACTTTATTAGAATCAATGGTCGTGATTCAATCACCCACTGAGATGGACGGTTGTCATAATTTTGGCACTTTTCCATTTGGGTCTTCGTTACGTCCAACCTTTAAAAACTATCGATTATGATATTGCTTAAACGATCGGACAAATCACATTACATATCTGAACAAGATCAATGGTTAGTGTTTAATCTTGACACTATCCTTCCACTATTGTAGATCGATGACTATGACTTAATCATGCATTGATATGGATGGTTGTCATAATTTCGGTATTCTCATTGTGACGTAACTTGCTGAAGTCACTTGTTGACGTGTCACAATCCTATTAGCTGCCACGTGTCATTTATATTCATGATTTTCATGTGCCTAAAATGATGTATAAACTTGACACTTGTCAGTGTCTTATTGTGCCATGTGTCCTTACTGATGTGGTTCGTTGACCCACATCCCTAATCCAACGGTCCTCGTTATGTCCTCCAAATTGAGGGTCCTTATATTATCATGATTTCAAAGAATAGATAACCCCTTTCTTTGAATTTCCAATCAGCGAAATACTGACCTCTTGCCACATGTACGCTGCATCCAATGGTCCATGTCATACCTCAATCTAATGGTCTAGATCAATCCACGAGTTTGTGTTTCGGGATTTATGAAAGCAGCTTTCTCCGTTCACCCAACACCTGATTTTTGATATTCCACTCTCATCAGATCGATGACCCACATCACTCCTCCTTTTTATATTTGGATCTAATGGTCCTCGTACATTTTTGATTTGATGGCCTAGAGATTATCCGGACTTCGCGTTTTTCTAGTTTGGAGGACAACTCAACTCCCTTCTTCCATTATTGATTTCTCGATATTCGATTTCATTGGATCGACGATCCATGACAATTCATGATCCAATGGTCCAGATCATATCATGATTTCGTGTTTCGCGAGTTCATGCAACACCGTCTTTGAATTTCCTGATCTGCGATTCAATGAAATTCCAATCACTTGCCATGTGTCCTCTTGATCCAGCAGATCATATCATTTTGCTGCTTTGGAGTGTTAACTAACTCCTGGGCTTATTCTCCTTGCAGCTCCACTAGATCCGACGACTGATAGGTATTCTTGAAGAAGATCAACGATCATGATATTTCAATGGTCTGTAAGCCCATGATCACTCAAATGACCGATGTGCATTGTATCAGATGATCAACATCGTCAAAATCTTTATCGGATGGATGTTGAGATTCTCATTATGATCGGATGGTTGCAGAGTCTTCTCACATTGTATACGCACTGATCAATTATTCGGTATTTTCACTGATCCCGACGAAATCTCTACAATTCGTTCTTCCTTCAGAACTTTTGATCATTGAATCATTGTTGATCCTATCATGATCAACAATAGTGATGGATTTCCTCTCTATGTAATGTTCTATTCCTTCTAAGCTTTTGATCTTTCAATTATTCGCTTCTCCTATTCGCTCTTTCAATCTCTACACATTGTTTGACATCTCTTGCTTAGCTGATATATTGTTGACATCAATGACAATATCATTTGGCATTTTACAACAGATCATCACATTGACTGTTGAAATCAATGACAATATCATTTGGCATTTTACAACAGATCATTACATTGACTGTTGACATCAATGACAATCTCAGCTGTGGTTATTCATCATTAACAATAGATCATCACATCCACTGTTGACATCAATGACATTATTTCCAACAAATAATATCTGTGAATTAGAGGTTAGGTTTACTTGTGCACACAGAGAAGCAGTATGTACGTACAAGTAGGACAGATTTTGTAATGATGCTAGAATGGTTGCACACACAGTAGTGTTGTGTGTTTAGTATACTAGTGCACAATTTTTTTTGTATCACTTCCATTGTTATAAGCTATGTGGAGCGACTCAAGCTTGGGTTTGAGCGCATTACTTCAAGTGAAAATACAAACACATGTTTTTATATTAGAATCTACACAATGTGTTTTCGGAGTAACATTGTTCAATAGTATATTGGGCGATGTTATAGTATGGTTGATTCATAGCTATATAATTTAATATTGTGTGACATGGACCAGCCTAGGTGGCTAGGAACGCTACATTTTTGTATCATATTAATGTCAAAGCATTTTTAGAGAAGCATGGCCCAACCTAGGTGGCTAGGGATGTTACATTCTAGTATCAAAGAAATGTTAGATCTTTTTTCGAGTAGCATGGCCCAACCTAGGTGGTTGGGGATGTTACATTGTGGTATCAAAGAAATATCAAATTTTTTTTGGAGTATCATGGCCCATCCTCGGTGGTTGGGGATTTTATAAAGGTAGGCGAACAAGATCAATGAAACCAATGGTATCGTCTAGCATGACTTGGTTGAGAACACAAGAAGGTCAAAGAGATAAGGCTTGACAGTGAGAAGTCTTGTGATAGATAATGAGACAAGATCAGTTGCAGTAAGGCAAGGAGGATGTAGCTATTTGGAGTTGTAGAAAAGTCGGGTGGCTAAACCAAAGTCTTTTTAGCTTATGTAAATGACTCAAGCACTCCCATCTTGTATTGTATTGTATTTTTTGTAACACATTGTATAATAAGAGTATGTGGGTGTTAGTCACCTAGGGTGCCACCAAGCCATACTTTGTGCCTTCTCTTGCGTTTTCATGTTCTTTGTTCTTGAATTATCAAGTTTTTAAGTGTTGAACATTGTTAAATTCTCTAAGTGTATAAGTGTTGCAAAGTGTGGGCATGACTGGGCATACACCTAGGTGACCAATTAAAGAGTTCAGTGAGGAAACACAACTCACCAAGTAGCTCATAGCTAAGATATGGGTATTCCTTGAGTGAGGAGGAATAGTATTAGTGCAATATGATGTGCATTGGTCTCACCACTACGCCCAAGACACTACAGTTTCACATGCCCCAAAGTGGAAAAAACTTGAAGCTTCCATTGAGACTCTTTGGGGGACGTAAAAAGTGGTACTAGAGTGAATTTTGAAGATAGTTTGGTAAGCTCCTCACCAGTGACACCATCATGATAGGTGGTATTAAATCATATTGAAAAGAAAATATAATGAGTAGAGTTGCAGATAATTTTGAGGACAACAGGTTTTGAAGCTTGGGAAGTTGTGGGAGGCAACGAAAGTGGAAACTACATTGTGAAGACTCGTGACAAGGTAGTGGGTTGTGCGATGAGTTGAGGCACTTGAAAAAAATTGAGCATCTGGAAAATTGACGCAAACTACAGTAGCATCATAGAGTTTTGGGTGAAGTATATTGGATGAACTCTTAACAAACTTGGATGATCCATTATTAAACCATGAATATACTTGGGAAAATTACCATGGCAGGTTTACACCATGAAGGAAGTGACATGGAGAGGGATCCTAAGATTTCCAAACTGAAGGATCAACTCAACAACTTGGAAAATAATATTGAGAAAATGATGGTCACAATGTTTAAGAATGGTGAAACAATTGATAAGATTGAGGCACATATGATTCATATGTTATTGGGTTTAATGAATCCTTGAGAGAGTGCCAATAGACCGTGGATATGATTTCAAGCACTAGGATTGATGACTTTCAAGAAAAACTTAAAGAAACAAAAGATGCATTAAGATCTATCACCTAGCATTTCAAGGACAAAGAGAACACCATCATAATGTTGAAATGACTTGTTTCCAATGGGAAAAGTTTATATATCATGCTAATGAAAATCAAGATAAAAGAAATATAATAGTACGATGACACTCACAATGTTAAGTTTCTTCACAAATTCTGTTGGGACATTGAGTAGTACTTGGAGTAGTTGAACCAAAGTTCAGATGAGGCCAAATTAAGTGATTTTTCAATGTTCTTAAGAGATACTATGAAGCTCTAGTGGAGGAACCAGGTGGAATATTTAGTAGTTGCACACACTAAGAAGAAGATAAAAAATGAGACAAATATGAAGGTATCCTTGAAGGCACAACTTGTTCTGGTAAACTAAGGATTGCATGAAATCAATTGTTGGAACTCAAGAATAGGGGGTATATACAGGCCTTCATCAAGGAGTTTTCTGACCTCATGTTGAATATCAAGGATATGTCTCAAGAAGAAATACTTTTCCAATTCATTAATGGTCTGAAAATGTGGGTGAAAAGTGACTTACGACATCAAAACATGCAAATCCTTGCCGCAAAAATCACAGCAAGAAACAAATTGTTGGACTTCAAGGGTGAAATCAAGAATACTACAAGGAGAAGTGAGGAATCCTAAGGCGAGAAGAAGAACAAGAAGAAAGACAAGGGGAAAATAAAGATGTATAATATAGAAAACGAAGATCATGCTAAGGAAAAATATGCACCAAAAGAAAATAATTTGATTTCATGTTGGATTTGTGCCAAGGAGTACTATGCAAAGAATTGTTTCTTGAAGAAAAAGGTGAATTCTATGGAGAAGGAAGACAACCCATTTGTGGGGGTTTTTTGGGTTTTGAGCATTGTCACAGAGGGAGAATTCAGGATGAGTCAAGAGAAAGACATGACATGACTTTTTTGTAACTAGGATGAGCTCAATGGGAAGTCAAAAATTGTGATGGTGGATAGTGGAGTGACTCATAACTTCATAAGGGAGGATGTGGTGAGAATAATTGGGTTGTATAAATTCATTCAAAGATGTCAAATCAGACATAAATAGGGTCATTGGAAGAGCCAAGGATGTTCTTGGGTATGTGTTATATTATTTTCATGAACAAACCTAGTGTTTTCATTGCACTGGGCGTGTGGGGGGGGGGGGTCATAGGGGGGAAGATCCCCCTTTTTGG